>CM069236.1:32144418-32744418 GCA_035582765.1 Acer negundo
TTCGGTTTTGGGTTTCCAAACTCGGAACCGAAACGAGAGTCGGAGTATATATACTTTTTTTTCTCCCGCAAAATCAAACCCTCGCTCGATCTTTCTCTCTTTTTCCTCCCGGCCGCTCTCTGTTTCTCTTGCTCTGGCTAAATTCTCGTTTTTTTTTTTTTTTTTTTCTAGATCCATCTCTCGTCTTCCACAGCCAACACATCTCCCTTCTCTGCAACTCCGGTCTATCGTTGATTTCTCCGATCACTGATAGATTTGCACCACCACAACTTCTATCCATCAACCTATTTATTTTATTTTCTTTTTATTTTTATATGCAATTGAATATTGGGTGTTTGTTTTTCTTGTGATTGTACATGCAATTGAATATTTTCGGCTCACGGGAACTGTGATATATCTGGTTTCTCTTCACAAATCAAAAATTTCACCATGTGTATCATCAGATTAATTTGAACAATGGATGTTTTTGCTTTTTGCTTTTTTTTTATTTTTTATTTTTTTATTTTTTTTTAATATTTTTTTTTTCTTTTAGTTTTTAGTTAATATTTTGTAAAATATAAATTTATACGGGCCTAAATGAATTATTTACAAAATTTTAAAATCAATATATGGGCCGAAATCGATCTGAACAAAATCGAACCGACCATGTTAGATTCTATTCGGTTTTTCCAGCATAATTTGATTTGTTCGGTTTTCATTTGTCGGGCCGGTTCGGTTTGGACCAAAAATTGATTTGAACCCGAAATGCCCACCGCTAGACTTATCATGTACCATTAGTTCCTTTATTATTTTTTTTCTTTTTCCATCATTTAAGTAAAGTTGGTATAGCAAATCCTATTTTTTTCTTCTTGTTTTCTAATTTGTACTTAAAACATATGATAACATAATAATAATAATAATTTTTTATATTTTTTTAGACTCCGTGGAGTACAAAAAACATATGTAGTACATAACTACATATCACAAAAGCTAGGTTTTCATTTCCTTTTTTAGGTAATATATTGATAAAATTAGACCATATAACACATTTATTTCATTGCTAATTCATTATCATAATAATTTTAGGCTTGAATTGGAAGCTACACCTTAGATGTTGTCTAAGGTTTTTATTTATTTATTATTTATTATTATTATTATTATTTTTAAAGTATTACATTATACATAAATTTGGGGTTAGATGTTGTCTAAGTTTGATGATTAATTTTTGTACCTAAAATTTCATATATATTTTTTACTTTTAGATGCATTAAATATTTAATTCCAATAACATACCATCTATCTCATGATATATATAATCTATGAAATAGATGATACATAATCCATGAAATTATATGGTATGTTGTTGGAATCATATCTCAAAAGGCATATAATGGAAAAAAAATCAAATCAGATATGATTTAGATAACATATAAGATGTTGCTTCCAATTCAAGATAAAGTTATTATGATACTGAATTAGCAATGAAATAAATGTGTTATATGCTCTAATTCTGTCAATATATACTAAATATTTTTGGGCACTCAATGGAATCTAAAAAAAAAAATGAAATTAAAAAAATGAAATTATTTTATCATACGGTTTAAGAATTAATTAGAAAACAACAAAAAAATAATAATAAAATTAGGGTTGGCAATATCACCTTTAAATTTTTATCTAAATTTGTGATTTTAATTTTCATCCATTTATTTTCTTACAATACAATGGTAGAAAAAAAATAAAAATAAAGAAAGTATAATGGTACATGACAACTCTTTAATTGAATGAAAATGAATAGAAAAAAAATAAATAAATATCACAATTTAAATTTTAAGTTGATATATATAACAAAACCTATAAAATTATTGCTTATTATTATTTTATAACACATAACCAGTATTGAATTTATTTTTTTGAAAAGTTTTGTTAATGCATAGCGCATTTTTAGCGAACGCGCGTGTTAAAATGTCAAGATCCATAAAGAAGATCGATCATTTAATAAATAAGGTTATTTTAGTATTTTTAATTTATTTTCCGACACATATGTATGTATCATTGAAACAACGACAAATCATCTAGACATGTGAAATTATATGAAAAAAAAAATTGACACGGCGGGCACTACTACTAATTCCAAATTATATATAAATAAATAAATAAATAAATAACCCCTTTTTAGCAACCATTGTACCCCCGCACATAAGGGCGGATACATCGGGTATATTTTGTCCTTGATGTAGTTTCCATGTAAAACCATCTCTCAATTGCTACAACTCTTTCTTCCACTATATAAACACCCAACTCTTCTCTGGTTCTCTCACACATACATACACAGCAGCAACGCACAGTAAAATTTCTCTTCACCCACAAGTGTAAAAACACAGTCCTCTCTCTCTCTCTCTCTCTCTCTCTCTCAACAAAAGAAATGGACTCAATTGATAAGGCCCCCTATTTCCATCAATGCTGTCATGGAGATCAAGCCGGAGCCGGAGCTGGGGCAGGAAGTGGTGGCTCAAGCCAGTAGTAGTACTGCTGCTGCACCTGTGGCTAAAATAAGATGCAAACTGAATCCATATGCTAAGGAGTTTGATTATCGGGGCGAGAATGCGCCTGTGGAAAAAAGAAGTTTGTTCTTAACGTTTCCACATGAAGGGGCTCCAACAGGGAGCCAAATAAGAAAATTTTTCACCGAGTGAGAATTTAATTTATACATTTAACATTTGTAACACTTATGTACAAATTGTTATGCTATGGACACTCTCTATTTATTAATCCGTAAATCAATTAATTACTTAATCGAATGAGATCTATATTTCGTAATTAAATTACTAAAATGTTTCGTAGACAAACGTATGTAATTGATATTAATGATATTGTTGATTGATATTTTTTTATACAGAGTATGGACCGCACGTTGATAGTGTGTACGTGCACCGGAATGCACCGGGGGTACCAGGACCGCCGTTGTTTGGGAAAATTGTGTTCACAAAGTTCTCCATACCGTTAGAAGTATTGAAAGGAAAAGAGGAGACAAATTTCACGATCAATGGGAAGCAGTTGTGTTGTAAGAAATATGACCCTAATGCTAATAGGATTAGGATAAATCATGCGGCTGGGGCCAGCAACAGCAACAACTAATCTCAATTTGTGTTGTATTTTATTTGTTTTTGGCGAATGTTATTGGGTATTTGGCCTCTCCCACCCCATTTTATCTTATTATATATGATTTGACTATGTACTCTATTGATCGTTAAATAAAAGTCAAATCTAAAAGTTATTTTATAAGTCATATCTATATCTCCTTCTCTCTCTCTCTCTCTCTAAATCTAATAATATATATATAATTACTTCATAAAAAGGTTACTTATTTATTTGATAAACTGTCTTCGGTTGCAAAGGAATAGTTGGACAAACACTTTTAGCGGAATGAGTGGACATTTCCCATGTCATTTCTTTGATTAGGGTTTTAGTCTTACTTTTTTACCTATTAAATCACAAAGTTTGAGGAGAGAGACCTCCTTTATAGTAGGAGTTGTATTCTTAACCATGCTTGTAGTGGTTAATTTCGTTAGGTCCCGACAGACCTTTAACCCAATTTTATGATAGATTTTAGGGGTTTTTACAATTTGATCCCAATCTAATTGGGAAAAAGCACTTTTTTACTTGCTAATTGATTTTTCAACAAATTGTTATAATATATTTCAAAATACACAAATTGGTCCTAAGATTAGTAAAAAATTAAGACCAATTTGTTGTATTTTAAATTATATTAAGACCAATTTGTTGTATTTTAGGACTAATTTATTGTATTTTGAATTATATAAAGACCAATTTGTTGAAAAATTAATTAGCAAGTAAAAAAGTGTCTTTTCCCAATTAGATTGAGACCAAATTGTAAAAACCCCTAGATTTTAAAAAAAAATTACAAAAGAATTAGTTGTTTGTAACAAGAAATGAGCATACAAATAATAAAAAATTATGTTGGGAGGTTTGATTGTACAAATTTTTTTAAAAAATTTATTTAAAAACACATTCTAGTACAATAATTCATATAATCAGGGTAAGTTTGTGTAATTTACCCTTAGTTTTATTAACGTTGCAAATAAGGCCCTGGCCCATAGAAGCTTTTGCAGCCCAATTTTATTTTTGTTGGGCTTTCTTGAATAAAAAGCACACAGAAGTGCTTCTGAACAAAGCAGCTTCTTCAAAACATCTTTTAAACTTTGAGTGCGTGTACCTGTAAAAAAAAAAAAAAATAAATAAATAAATAAATAGGGTTAATAGCACCAGTATCCCCTGAATATATAGCGAAATCGTATAGTGCCATATGAATTTTTTTTTCCTAACATTAAACCCCTCAAACTCCCATAAATAGGCAAAAGTGGATGGAAGATGGACGGACGTCAAAGACAAATTATATTTACACACCCTAATTATATGTATAATTGCATTAAAACTAGAAAAATATAATAATATCACACAAACACCTTTTGACTTGTTTGATTAATGTTTTATATATTTAGCATATATTTAATTTATCTCCAAATTCTTTCTATCATAACCACCACAAACCAAATCAAAAAAATTCATCATCAAAAAATGAAAAAAACAAAAAACTAATATTAAATTTATAATTAATTAAATTTAAAAATAAAACTAATTAAATTTATAATTAGTGAATTAATTAACCCTAAATTTAAAAGGAATTTTTTTTTTGATTAGGTGGTTGGATCTCCACCTAATAAAAAAAAATAATAATAAATCCCCTCCAAACATCATCATCTTCTTCAATAATATCAATAAATAAATCAATAATACATTAATAATAATATTAATAAACAAATTTTATTTATAAATTTATATTTATAAAAAAATAAAAAATAAAAAACAAATAAATTTATTATTTGTATATAAATAATATACAAAGTCCCATTATTGCTTGATTCTCTGATTGAAAAACAATGTCTGGCTCGCAAAATGCTAAATCTGGATGTTTTTCAAGCATTTTACGACGAATTCTATGCCAAGGAAGTCTTCAAACACACCCATCTGATCAGATTCCAGAGTTAATAAACAGAGCTGAGTTTGGTGAGCCAAAAATGAAAGAACCAGTGATTCAGGCCAAAATCCAAACTCTAGGTACTCTTGGAGTGGTTGCAAGGTTGATGGGTCTGGATTCATTGCCGGAAACCAATTGGGTTCCTACAGGAAAATCTCTTAATTCAGTAACACGATCCAGGTCAGTGAATTTTATGGATTACTTATTGAAGTTTGATCCAGGTCAGTGAACTTCAGTGTCATTTTGTGAGGTCCCGACATCAAAATTGCATCAATAGAACATTGATAATTTGTTTGTTATGTACTTGAATGGAGTAAATAATAAGAAGAAGCAAATGAGGTCAAAAGTAAAAAAATATGGTGTGGAAATTGAAGATTTGAAGCAGAAGAAGAATAAGAAAAAGAACACAACAAAGAGGTTGGTTGTAAAGAAGAAAAAGATCAGTCAAGAGAACTTGCCGTCTCTTCCTCGTGCCGACCGTAAGGGAGATTCCGGTGCAACTCGTTGCATTGGAGAGATCTCGAATCTAGTGTGGTGAAGTGCGATCAGAGGTTGGCGACGAGATTGAGCTGACGGCGTTGGGATCGAACTAGGTTGGAGAGGTTTGGGATCGAGCTGACGGCGGTGGGTATTGCTAGCGACAGGTTCTTGGTTGGGGTAGGGTGGCGGCATCTAGGGATTATAAAGTTGTTCATGCTTTTTTTGTTTTTGTTTTTGTTTTTAAATGGTTGATTTTTGGGGTGGTGGTTGTGTTTGGGTTAGGGTTTGAGTTTGAGTTTTGTTGTGTTTGATATTCGGCGATGGTGGGAAATTGATGGTCCAAGTGTGTTTTGGTGGAATTGATGGTTGAAGGTGATGATGATGAAAGGTTGATGATGATGATGATGATGGTATTATTTTATTTTTGAAAAAAAAAATGTTTTTTATATTAAAAATTTTAAATATTGATTTTAATAAATTTTTGTTCTAAAAATGCATTTAATATATATATATATAATATTTATTTATTTTTTTATTTCTATTTTTTTTTTCACATTATAAAATTTCAAAATTATCAACTTTACCCCTGACTATAGGGTGTTTGTGTGATATTATTATATTCGACCAGTTTTAATACAATTATACATATAATCGGGGTTTGTAAATGTAATTTGTCTTTGACGTCCGTCCCTCCTCCATCATTTTTGCCTATTTATAGGAGTTTGAGGGGTTTAATGTCAAAAATAAAAAAATCCAAGGGTCACTATGCGATTTCGCTATATGTTCAGGGGTACTGTACTGTTAACCCAAAAAAATATCCCAACTAAAAAGGTAACAACGACCAAAACCACTCAAAAATGTCTTCTTTTGCCCAGATCCCACAAATCACATTGTCGAATAAATTATTCAAACCAGAAAAAGAAAGTATGGAGTCAACGAAATCTCACCAAAACGTCGTCGTTATGCGACACGGTGACCGCGCCGACAACTTCGAGCCGATGTGGGTGTCGTCGGCCGCGAGACCGTGGGACCCGCACCTAGTGAGTGACGGTTTGATCCGGGCATTTTCTACGGGTCGGAAACTACGGACCCAACTCGGGTTCCCGATCCATCGCGTCTTCGTATCTCCGTTTCTCCGCTGCATCCAGACCGCATCCGAGGTTGTCTACGCTCTCTGCGCCATCAACGAAGACCCTAACGCCATGTCGTCCAAAGACGTCGTTTCGATCGACGCATCCAGAGTCAAGGTCAGACCACTAACTTATATTTTTACATGTATACAAGCATATATCGAAAACTTGTTCTTTGTGGATTTTTTCCAATTCTTTTGTTGCCTTTTTTACGTGTCATGTAATTTCTTGTATGATAATTGATGAACTAAGGAAGTAGTTAATCGGTTTTGATCAAATCGGAGGTCCAAAATTTTGGAAATATTGGTGGAAATTATCGAAAAATATCATATTTAGATTTATCATATAGATGATATTATCGATATTTACTTCGTTGATGAATACTATTATTGAATGTCAATGCAGTCTCGGGCTTTGGCTTTTAATTGCTTGAAGAATTGAGCTTTGGCTTTTGATTGCTTGAAGAATTGAGCTTTGGCTTTTAATTGCTTGAAGAAATTGAAGATTTTCATTGTTTCTTATATTTGTAGGTTTCTGTTGAGTATGGATTGTGTGAGATGATGAACAGGCATGCCATCAAGCTTGATATTGCACCTAAAGACGGTGACTTTGGTTTCAATATTGCGGAGGCTGAAGCTCTGTTGCCAGATGGGACTGTTGATAACTCTGTGAAACGAGTGTATGAAGAGGTATATCGAATTTATTTTTAATTTACTTTGCAAAATTAGTTTTCTTCTTCGCATTTTTTTTTTTTATATGTAGATGTGTACAAATACACAACCATTGCGACTTACACAGGTGTTCTTTGCTTGAGGAAACTCTAGTTGCCTGAATGGGAAGAGACGGTGAGTGATACGAGGTCTAGATATGAATGGATTATTAAGGCTCTAGCAGATAAATACCCTTCTGAGAACTTGCTGCTAGTCACTCATGGTAAGCTTCATTGTTTTCAATACAATTCTTGGATATTAGGTATATCTGATCTCCAAACCTAGCAGGATAATTTTGCAAATCGAAGAGAGTAATAATATTTCATATGTACTTACTTTCACCAATGATAAGAGTTAAAAGTTATTTTCTCCGTGACACTTGATTGTTGTGTTGTTGGCCTTAATACGTGTTTAGTCACCCTAGCTATTGAAATCTGAAAATGATGAACACCTTTGGTGTATATTCTGAGGCTTGAGCACACATGAAACGATCCATGTCCTGTATTTATATGAGAACATTTTAATTGAAAAGAATTAGCAACCACCTCTGGTCTTCTCTCTGTATTATTGTTGCTTCATACACTCTTGGAAAAACCATAGGACTCTTGAAACTCAAGTTGTTGATCTGTAATTCTCTTATGCAAATGTAGGGGAAGCAGTCGGGGTTGCGGTTTCTGCATTCATGAAGGAGGATGTGTGTGTCACTGAAGTAATGTACTGTGCATATACCGAACTAAGAAGACCAATCGTTTCTGAAAATGGGTCCTTTACTGCTGGAGAATTTGAGATCCTTTCAAGTCCTGCACAAAGTGGCATCAGTTATATACCCACAACCTCTACGGATAAATAATGGCACTGATGATGTATGCCTTCTTTTATGTCAAACATCTTTGGAAGTTTGCCTTCCACCCTTATTGTCATTTTTACTCAGCCTCATTGATCACAAGTCAATCGATTCGATTAGAACACTGGTTTGATTCAAGTATAAGTTTAATTTATGCTTTGATTGGTTACAATGGGAAAAAATGTAGTACACCAATAAAGAAGAAAAGTTTTATTTTCATTTGAACATCAGATATTGTTGTTGAATATATCTTTGTAACCTCTCAATCCCAGAGGAAGGAAGAGAAATCTTCAATTCATCAGGGCGATGCAAATTTGTTTTTCATAGGAAATAATATGATTGTAATGGCTGAGTTTGTGCTTTCGAATCTCTCGATGTATTAAAGATTAACGAGTTATTACTCTGTTTGTTGTAGCATAAACTAAGAATTTCACAAGCGATTGTGTTAAACTTTTTGATAAAAAAAATTACCAATCTGATGGATATGGAAATGGCTCAATTTGATCGAACATATCTGTTGGGAAGTCGTCAAAGGAAGCATCCGGATTTTCGCTTCCATCCTCACGCCGGTTTAAAAAACAGTTGCTCAGCAGCAGCAAAGATCAGGAGCATCATCAACTGGGGAACCTTATTTTCCCGGTGAAAATGTCATTTCTTGTTGGTATTGTGGGAGGAATTGATGGAAGGAAATTTGTAACTGGGACTCAAGGGTGCATTGATTATTATTATTATTATTATTCTCAGGTTGGCTAATCAGTTCTTCAACACGAGCATGGTCTGTTGTATCAAAACGCAGCAACTAATGCATACAAAAACCGTGTATTATAAACACGTAAGAAGATTAAAATTATCAAATTGATGCGATTTGATTACAATGTACACCTCTGAAGCAACATTTTCGAAACTGGGAAAAATTGCACCCGCGCAAAAGGGTGCATACAGTGTGGTATATTTTCCTTGGTGTAGTTTCCTTGTAAAGCCATCTCTCAATCGTCACAACTCTTTCTTCAAATATTTCTTCCACTCTATAAACACATACATTACCATTCTCTGTTTCTCTCACACATACACAACACCACAGTCAAATTTCTCTTCACATACAAGTGAAACACACAGTCCTCTCTCTCTGTCACTCACACTCACATACAACACACAACAAAACAATATGGACTCATCCAAGGCTCCTGTCGAGCCAGAGCCAGTGCCGGAAGTGGATCAAGCCACTGCTGCACCTTTGGATAAAATAACAAGTAGACTGAATCCATCTGCTAAGGAGTGGGATCTTTGGGTCGAGCAGCCGCCCGAGGAAAAAAGAGGTTTGTTCCTAACGTTTTCCAAGGGCTTCCCTCTGAATGAAAACCAAATCAGAAGTTTTTTCACTAAGTAAGAATTTTACATATTCATATAACATTGTTAACAATTACATCTCTGGACACGTGTGTGTTCGTTAATCGTAAATCAAATAATTAATACTACTATAGTTATATAGACGTAATTAATACTATTATTGTTCATTGTAATTTTTACGCAGTAATTATGGACTGGAACCAATGATCCACAGGCTGCCATTGTTTGGGAAGATCGTGTTCAAAGTGTCCCATACCGATAAGTGTATTGAATGGAGAAGAACAGACCAAATTCATGGTTGATGGAAAGCCTCTACGGTGTAAAAAATTTCGACCCTTATAAGAAGAAGATGAGGCAAGCCTACTAAAATCTCAGTTTGTGTTGTATCACTGTTTTATGATTAGACTCTATTGGTTGTAATAGCAATTACAAACAACACAACAAACTAGAATTTGTAAATCTTCAACACGAGCATGGTCTGTTGTTGTATCAAAATCCATCAACTTAGGATTAAGCACCAAAGCAGGCAGTGGCACCATTTTAATTGTATCATAGTTGTTGTTGTTAATCTGACAGTGAACAAGATTGAGACTCTGTTGATGACTTCTGGAATCAAACAGACAACAACAATCATGTGACAGCAAGAAAATCAAAATTTTGAAATTGCTGTGATTTGTTTACGTACCTCTGAAGCAACATTTTCGAAATTAGGAACTTCCTTGTTGATTTTGTGTGATTTGGAGATTGATGATGATGCAAAATTCTTGCGAGTCTCTTCTGTCTACTACTCCAGAAATTCTTGACATCACCAATCACTCTTCCTCCAGTGAAAATTTGCACCCACTTATAAGAAACAAAAACAAAACAAAATCACTAGACGGTTAATGCCCACAAGGCCACAACCTCCACAAATTCGCACGCATTCCCTACTTTTTTTCATATTCAAAAGTGGGTTCAAATTACGTATATGTCCCTGTAAATTCAATGAATTTTATAGGTGGCTAGATGGATAGTGTGACTAGGGATGACAAAAATCCCCGACCTTCCCTAAACCGGCTGGGCACCAATTTGTTCAGGGCGGGTTTGGAACACTTAAAACAGGGCTTGGGTCGGGTTTGGGTTAAACTTTTTTGACCACGGTTTTTATTGGGTCGGGTATAAGTCAACCTCTTATGCCATGACCCGTCCCGTTTTATTTATATAATTATTTTTTAAAATATAAAAATATAAAAGAAAAAACAGATCTCTAATTTCTTTGTCTATTTACCTAATTGTATTTTATGTTTGAATTTAAAGTTTATTAAACTTAGATAAACTGTTTTTCTATAGTGTATGTTTGTATTTAAATACAATTCCAAAATAACTTATCTGTGCATTTAAGGAACCTATATGCATAACATTTCTTACTTTATTGCAACCAACAATTACTACTATCCGACTATCCAACTATCTAAAAGTGCAACCACGAGGCCAAAATGTTGTATTTCATTATTGCACTTCACACGACAACTCTTTAACTCACAACCTCAATGGTGTAACCAGGTATGACGAGCATAGTACTATATCAATCTCATATCGCCATGAATTAGAAAAATATGTGTAATATTTTAGGATATACTAGAAACTGCCAAGACAAGAATAAGTTCTGTTGAGTTTACTTCAAACAAAAAAATTTGATGAGTTGAGGGAGGATACTTTAGAATTATTCTCCACAATACAACATTAGCACTACATCCATAATTAAGTTCATGTGTATTTTACTTGAAATTGTACCTTCTATAAATAAAGTTTGTGTCTTTATTTTTTATTTTTTTGCATGTATCTTTCATTGTGTGTATTAATTACATGAGTTAATGATATCTAGAAATCTGTTAAAAAAAATTCACTGAATCTAGAACTAGAAAATCTTTATTTTCTTTTTTAAAACATTAAATCTGCCTATAAATTAGTATTAATTAGTAATTATGCATATCTATCAAAACCCAACTTTAGTAAAATTTTCCTTTAACTTAATTAATATATATTTTTTCTAATCGTTTTGTCAGCTTCAGGATTCAAATTCAACTGTTTTTTAAGTTTTGCCAAAAAAAAAAAATAAATAAAAAATCTCAACATACCTTTTAATATTAAAACAAATTTTTTGAGTAGTAGAAAAGCACACTCTTATTTCAACAATGGTTTGATTCCTTAATGTAAATAACAAAACTTAAATCCTTACACATTGTTATGTTCCAGCTCAGATTTAGATCTCCTGAGAAAACCGCAAGTGAGTTTCTTCTCATTTTTTTCTTCATATTTTCTATTTTTTAAAATAAAACTTTCGATCCGATTTTTTGATATACTTGATGAAAGACAAAATCTTACAACACACGTTAAAAGTTTTTCGCCTCCTAATGCTCTTACCACAAAGCCATATTGGGCAACGGTAAATGCATCATCTTGGTAATTTATGATATGTGATCAATACGAGAAAGGGACATGATTTCAATCCAAAATTTTGATTTGTTATACTAAAAAATGCCAATTTTTTTTGAACAATTACATAAATTTAGGGTTACCTCGTAGTGTAGATGCGAAGGTAAACACTAGACAAACCTCTATTTGTCATAAAAAATGCCACTTTTAAAACTTTTTATTACAAATTTAATAGTTAATCCCAATTTTTTCTGATTTATGATATAGATTTGTAAATCGGTACGTGCAATAGAATTTTACTTTTAAGAGAATCATATTATGGAAACATGGACGGCCACGAAATAAATGTACCTACCAATTAATTTTTGGGTATTAATGACCCGACCCATTAATGACCTGAACCAATAAAGCTAGACACATAACCGTTTTTGGCGAGTGGGTTTGGGTCGAATTAGTGGGTTGGGTGTAATTTTGGCAGGTCTAAAAATTAGTTTGGAATCAAATTATGTGGGTGACACACACAAATTAAGAATGAAGCTACCCGATGGAATTAGAATTTAATTCCATTTCCTACCTAAGGAATCAAGTTCCTTTCCTAATTCCCTTTCCATATAACTTGATTCCTTCTAATATCTATAAAAAGCCAACTTGGTAAAATTTTCCTTAACTCTATTTGTATATATATTTTTCATAATCTTTTGTTATTTTCAGGATTCAGATTCAAGTAGTGTTTTGCAATGTCTAACTCAAATGGTATGTTTATTTTTCTTCACTTTAGAATTTCAACTTTGCTATGGATTTTTGTTTTTTTGTTTTTTGAAGAACGGAATTTATTCATCAGCCGAAGGCGGAAGAAGGGCACAAGCGACCCAAGACACAACAAGCAGCGCAAAACAAAACGAAACAAGCACAGAAAAAGAAGAAGACAGAGACAAGGACAACGAAGAGAGCAGAGCAGTCAGTGCACCTCCCAGATTTCGTAATCCCCCATCAAATGCACTAATTTATTTTTCCTATGGTTTTGTTTACTTCATGGGGATTAATTTTTTTTATTTATTCTATATATGGGTTCTGTTTTCTTAATATTTTCTAGAAACTTTGCGAGATGAAAGAGATTTTGGTCCAACACACTTCACATTAAAAATAGAGTCGTACTCTTTACTGTCGAATGCACCTCATGGACATGGGAAAAGATACGAATCTGGTATTTTTGATGTTGGAGGTTACAAATGGTATGTTGAAATGCTCATTGCCTTTTTTATTTTTAAATAAAAAAAACTTCTTCCAAATAGTGCTTATATAATTAATCGGTGTGTTGGTGTTAGGAAAGGGTTCAAAAATTTATTGTCACTATTTGGAGGGACTTTTGTGAGAATGTCACTGGTTTAGTAATGTAAGTTTAAAAGGCACCTATTTAGGTGACCAGACAAAAATACCCTCATTCTTGTCAGTTTGCGTCTGAAGAGAAAAAAGTTGAGAGAGAGAGAACGGTGGAAAGAGAGACCAAGAAATCCGGTACTAAATCTGACGGGAAACCTGCCAGCGGTGGCGATACAGTCTTGAAATCGACGAGAAGGTGATATGATTTTCTGACGCGTTTTTGTTGTTGAAACTTTTATTTGCGTTTGATGTTGGATGTTCGTTTGATTTGATTTGTTGTTGATTAGGTTTGTTTGATTAGGTTAGGGTTTAAATTTATGAAAAAATTCTGTTGAACACGATGAAGTTCTGGGTTTTCAAGCCTTTTCCGAGCTTTTCACATGTAATCCGAGCCTTTTCCGAGCTTTTCACATGTAATCCGAGCCTTTTCCGAGCATTTTGAATAGGTTTCTGCTATCTGAATCTCCGAGCCTTTCACAGTGGCTCCGAGACTTTTAAAATAGGATCCGAGACCTTTTAAAACATTGTCCGAGACTTTTAAATAGTAATCCGAGCCTTTTAAGGAATATGAATAAGTTTCTAGAATTAGAATCTCCGAGCCTTTTCATTTTCATATAGTTTCCGAGCCTTTTAATATATTGTCCGAGCCTTTTCATATAGAGCCTTTTCCTGAGCCTTTTCATATAGTTTTCGAGCCTTTTCATATATTGTCGGAGCCTTTTCATATAGTGTCCGAGCCTTTTCATATAGTTTCCGAGCCTTTTCATATATTGTCCGAGCCTTTTCATATAGTGTCCGAGCCTTTTCATATAGTTTCCGAGCCTTTTCATATATTGTCCGAGCCTTTTCATATAGTGTCCGAGCCTTTTCATATAGTTTCCGAGCCTTTCCATATAGTGTCCGAGCCTTTTCATATAGTTTCCGAGCCTTTCCATATAGTGTCCGAGCCTTTTCATATAGTTTCCGAGCCTTTCCATATAGTGTCCGAGCCTTTTCATATAGTTTCCGAGCCTTTCCATATAGTGCCCGAGCCTTTTCATATAGTTTTCGAGCATTTTCATATAGTGTCCGAGACTTTTCATTTAGTGTCCGAAACCTTTCATTTTTATATTATTTATTTTATTTAACTAGATATATTTTTTTTATGTCAATATGCAGATGAGGAATCAACTAAAAGATTCGCTTAAAACTCCAGAGGAAGAAAGGTATTCGGGGAAAATAACTCGACATGACCATTTTGATGACCTTACAGATATCGACAACGCACTTAACAAGGTACCTGAACATCTTGCGATCGAAGAACGACGTCGGTATACTGAGTCGTGTTTTGGACACCTCCTTCGGATGGATCGTGGGATGAAGTTTTCAGCTGGCATTGTACATCGGTTGCTTATTCGCGAGTTGCATCACGATGGGCCTGAAGATGAGATGAGATTTTTGTTAGGAAGGCATTCGGTCCGGTTCTCAAAGGTTGAGTTTTGTCTAATCACCGGATTGAAGTTCGGAGAACTTCCTGACACGTCGACCTATGATATGGTAGAGAATGGCATACACCAGCGGTACTTTGAGGGTCGAGATGAGGTCGAGTATGCAGAGCTGAAAGCCGTTCTACGGATTGGTGTTTTTTCTGAGCAGTACGATGCGGTTAAGCTTTGCTTATTGTATATGCTTAACTGGATACTGATGGGGTTGGACGAGAGAGAGAAAGTTCCAGTATGGCAGTTTCGCCTAGTCGAGGACTTGGACGCTTTTGATGCGTTCCCGTGGGGTGCACACGTGTATAGGCGGTCTATATACGGTTTCAAGCATGCGTTGGATGGCCGACGTAGGCGGTTTGAACAACGCCAGCGACGAAAGGGCGTTGATGTACACACCACGGAGACATATAACATATATGGGCTAACGCACGCCCTGTTGGTGAGAATTTTGAATTTGTTATTTTTTTCATATGACTTATGTATTGTATTGGATTCTTATCGTTCTTAGCTGTTTTGTAGATATTTGCTTTCGAGGTTATCCCCGAGCTTGGCAACAGCGGATGTGGGAAGCGGAGGGAAATCGAGCTCTCCCCCCGAATTCTAAAATGGGAGTTGAGTACGCGACCGAGGGGGGAGAAGTTGAATAGCATTTTCCTTGAAAGTGTAAATATCTATATATATATATTTTTTTTTTTTTTTTATGTTCATAACTATTAGTATGTATACAATTACAATGGTCTAACTGCAATTTCAGATGTTTGCGAGGGTAAAATTGGTGCCGACGGCAACTGAGAGGGCTGAACGGTACTTCGAGGGCTGAACGGTACTTCGAGGGCATTTCCCAGGGAGGCAGTTTGTATGATGCTGATCTCGGTGATATACCTGTTCCCGTCTCTGACCCCGAACGATATACAACTGCTGGAACCAGTGACACTGAGGGTCCGTCTTTCGAACCCAGTGATACAGAGGGTTCTGACTCAGACGGTCGTCATATTCGTCTCGCGAGGACTAGGCGGGTTCGATTCACGTTGCCTAGAGAGCCTCGAACTAGAGATGACTCTCGAACTGGAGATGACTCACGAGGAGGCATTGGAGGGCAAACAGAGGTACGTATAATTCTTTTTACCGTATTATTTAATTTCAATCGAGTGAATGGTTTTAGTACTGACAATTTCGAAATCCTTTCAGGACCGTCGGTATACTGAACTAATGGATGCGTTACGCGAGTTACAGGAGGAGGTGCGAAAGAGTAATGAGAAACGAGATCAACAGCATCAGGAGTTGCTAGATTTGATTCGAGGGCTTCAGGGTTCGACGTCGCACGCCCGTACTCGAGGTACACGGTTCGATGACCCACCCTTCGATGACCCACCCTTCGATGACCCAGACGGACACCGAGACTTCAGTCCCAGAGGGAGGACAGGTAGTCATCAGGGTGATCAGCAAGGGCCTGGTGTGACACCACGAGAGGAGGTTACTGGTGGTACTGATACAACACCTATGGAGATAGAGGAAGAACCTCAGCAGGTTTTACCAGAACAACCTGTTCATTCTCAAGAACTGGTACAGAGCACCTCCTTACAGCACACCCCTCCGGTCGATCCTCGTGCAGAGCACCCCTTCATTTATTCCACAGAGACAGAGATCCCCAGTCTCAGTGCACCCAAAGAGCTTACACCTGTAGGCGATCGACGGCGCGATCGACGGCGACATAGTTCCAATGTACAGCGCACCCCTACAGGCGATACAGGGGGACATAGTCCGTCAACACATCGCACCTCTGGAGGCAATACACGGGAACAGAGTTCCTCCTTACAGCTCAGCCATCCAGTGGATCACATCCTTTCTGTGGACCGGATTACCCCACCCCTTCAACGTCAGGATCGGGTTCGCAGGGCAGGTTGGCAGCAGCGGACCCCATACACTGACCCCTGTCGGCCGAAGAGGCCAAGGATTAGGCCACAACCAGCACATGTATGGGCGCCCCACGCATTGATAGATCCTGACCACCTTGCGGCGTACCAAGCCTATAAGAGGAACTCGACTGGGGAATTGTAAGTATAATCGCAGATATTACAAAAATTATTTTGTATTTTGAAACTGCTAAGTAAAATGACTTTCTTATATAACTTCTTCAAAAATTATGCAGGCGTGATGTGGATCTACTCGAGCCAGTTGGTGTCCCTTGGTTCCATCGATTTCAAACCAACACATGGAGTTGGAGGATACGGTATGGTCCTTACCTGAACATTGTGTATAAGATGTTTCTGAAATAGTAGAATGCTAACAATACAAAATGTTGAAATTGTCAGCATATGGACGCGTACTTGCATATTCTGCGGAAGCGTCAGAGATATTACTCCACTGTCTACGGTCCGAGGATCAACATACAGGATTCACAGTTCTATGTAAGTGTTTAATTTGTACGGCTTTTGAACATCTATTTATGTGTTTCGTACATCTTTTATCTAACGTTTTATAAATTTTCTTTGTACAGTCATGGTTATTGAATGACTGGGAGAGATTGATGGGAAGTGGGGCCGACAAACCCCGCCGCAGTTGGTCTATGTTCAAGCATCAGTGGTCCGCTGAGGACCTTGCGGTGGTACGTGGATTGGTCCCGGTAGGAACCAAACCATGGAACGAAGTTGACGTGGTCAGTGTTTTATTTACATTGTTTGAATTTGAATTTTAAATACATTTCCCATTGATAACACTTTGTTGAAACACATACAGGTTTTGATTCCTTGCAACCTTGGACGTACGCATTGGGCACTAGCCAGCGTCGACCTCACAACAGGGAGTATTTACCTGATGGACCCGTTCAGACAGGAGGTACCATTTCGCCATAGGAAAATGCAGCTCGCTTGCTTACGATATTTTTTACCGTCGATGCTGCATGCGTTGGACTTTCACGGTCGCAGACGGAGGGGCGATATGACGTATACATTGCAGAATAAGCCCTTTCCACTCAACATTGTGTCTAGAGACCGTGTACCCCAACAGGATAGAGGGTATGACTGTTTAAAGATCTTATTCTATCCTAATCGGTTTTAATAACATTCAATTCTAACGGTTGTTTTTGTGGTGACTTGCAGTGGTAACTGTGGTGCCCATACTTTGAGATTGATAGAGTACCTGGCAGCGAACAGGGATACGTTCGACTGGTCAGAAAACGAAATGGGCACCATCCGAGAGAAGATGGCTGTGGAGGTTTTTTGTAACTCAAAGGATTGGTCTTCCAGTTAGTGATTTAGTTGATGTACATAACATTTGAGTAATAAAATGAAATTATTTTTTAAAAAAATTTAGTTGTTTGCAATTAACACTTGAACACACATTTGATATATTGAAATCCATAAACAATACAATGAATTGTAGACACTATAACAAAAGATACAGTATGGCATTAAACGAACAACCAATAAATATATCATAATAGTTCAACATAAAAAAGCATAATAACCAACGGTCTCATTCCACGGTAGAGTCTTTCTCAGGGCACGTTTGTTTGTTGTGTCCAATTGAATGACAGATGCTGCACTTGCGACGGTATTCATTGGGAACACTTATGCTGGGACCTTCATTAACCATCGGTGGGTTGGAGCATCGCCTGCTATTATGTCCTGATTGTCCACATCTTCTACACGACTGTGTGGTTGTCCTCTCCGAAGACGAGGCATGTCGACCCTCCATCGGGCGACCTGATTGTCTCTTCGACTTTGGATTTAAAACCACCCGAGATGCGATGTCGGATGGCACTACCCATGAAGAAGGATGGCCAACAGGCATAATAGGAACCGAGTATGCATCAATAAGTGTCTCTCTCTTGTAGTAGTCCGCACACAGAGATGTGAAATCCAAG
This sequence comes from Acer negundo, assembly GCA_035582765.1. Taxonomy (NCBI): domain Eukaryota; kingdom Viridiplantae; phylum Streptophyta; class Magnoliopsida; order Sapindales; family Sapindaceae; genus Acer; species Acer negundo. Next base: position 32,163,103 of record CM069236.1, read on the forward strand.
TTTCGCTCCCTACAACAATGAAAACAATGAGATTCACGAACCCAAATAATATAAATCGTTAACTGTAACATCTCATGTACCTTGCCGCTGCGAGTGCATGAGAACATGGGAAATGGTCCATTTGGAATTTGTTGCATGTGCAAGTCTTCGAGTGTAAGTTAACCGTCCATTGGTTTCCTTTCAATTTGACGGAGAATATGTTCCAGTCAACTGGATTTACGGTCATATAATTGCACTTCTCGACACGTTTTAGGATCACAAGATGTGCTGCATCGGTCAGTTGATGACGCATGGACCGTGCAGCTGCATGACGATCGTAAAACCACTTTTGTAGCATATTCCTAATGAACTCCGCCAGTGTCATCATTGGCAGTTGCCGTGCGAATTTTAGGCATGAGTTTATGCACTCAGCAACATTTGTGGTCATCAGCCTGTACCTTCTTTGGGGACAGTGTACGCGAGACCACTTGTGTGGACCGGCAGCAATGGCATATTCGAATGCACCCTTGTGCAGCCTATGTAACTCCTCCATGTGCCTGTTATAATTGAATTCACTGTACGTCCTAGCTGCTGAATCCATTATATCGGCAACATCCTTTCTGTGGAATCGCTTCTTCATATTTTCACCAAAATGCCAGCAACATATCGTATGGGTTGCATAAGGGAACACTTTAGAAATCCCCGCTTCAATGCTTGCATGGCGATCGGAAATGAAAACCAGATCATCTATATGACCAAGGGCACCCCTCAAGCATTCCAAAAACCACTCCCATGAAAGGTTGTTTTCTGAGTCACCGTACCCAAAAGCAATTGGATACACCTGTTCGTTTCCATCTTGTGCAGTTGCAACAAACATTGTACCCCCGAATCTTCCCTTCAAATGGGTACCATCAACTGCAATCACAGGACGCATACACCTCCGAAAACCTCTAATTGAGGACCCCAACGACATGAAAAAGTACAAAAATGTATCATCGTCTGCGCATTGTAAGTCGGTGATTGTGCCAGGATTTTGCTGTTCCAAAACGTACGCAAACGATGGTAACAATTTGAAACTTTCTTCATGCGTTCCATAGGTCAAGGACAATGCATATTGCAAGGCATCATGTGCCTTACTGTACATGACTTGGATGCCATACATTGTTTTCATATCGGCGATTATGTCCTTCGGACGCATGAGACGACCATCATGTTGTTGAAGTCTAGGTGCAATGACTTCTCCGATTATGACTGCACTAGCTTGTCGGTGGCGACGGTGAACCTCCTCCAAAGGACAACTGTGCTGGTTGACAAAACTTCTGACTTGGAAGTAAGTCCCTTCATCTCTCCTCACCGCTCTTAATTTCCACGTACAGTTGTCAATGATGCAAACTAGATGTAACGTTGTCTTATTAGACCTTTTCACCTTCCATTCAAAGTTCTCCCGCATTGAAAAAAGGCCAACTAGCCTCTTCAAATCCTTTTTACTCGGGAAAAATTGACCTTTATAAATCATGCATGTAGGTTCTTGCGTTGCCAAGGTGCTGCTTCTACCAATACCAAACGAGTATGAATCTGCTCCGGGAATAACCCAAGTTATCGTATTATCAGAATCAGATACAGTTATATTATGTCGGACCTCGGAAGTCCCAGGCATATTTGGTACAGTGCAACTAACTCCTTGTACATGTCTTCCTTGTGTTTGAATTTGTGTACGCTCTTCATCCACATTTTCTAGATCATCTACATGTTCATTATTTGCCTCATTATCCACCTCATGGTACTGCTCAATTCGACAACCAAACACATCGCCAAATTGAGGTTCAACTACTTGGTCAACCGCTACCGGTGGGACACCACACATGTTTTCCCTACTTTCGGCGAAACTCCTTTGGGGATATAGTTGGTTGCTACCGCTAAAGGATCCAAATTGTTGGGTATTTTCAGGAGGAGGAATATCATTCCCTATCACATCTCCAGGTGTCCTCTGAGTTAGACTTACACATACTTGAGGGATCACCCGATCTTCCCCTAGCATAAACTGAACATCATCGTTATTTCTTATAAATGTACGACATGTACTGCCAGGAACGATTGATACTGATGCCAGATCAACATTGAATTTGTTTACATCATACTTCACAATGGTATGCACGATCGCCACCAATTCTTCGTAAGTCATATTCTTTGACACATACATTCCCTTGTTATCGGATCCAACAAACCTCTGACTTCCGTCGGGTAGTTGCTCCCATTGACCGTTGTAAGATATTACTATTCTAACCCGATATTACTATTCTAACCCGATTCATGATGCTGTCAAATTAATCAAAACTATTAATTAAAACTCAGGAGTACAAAATATTTTCATAAATTACATTTACAAAGGCTCGGGTGAGGATATTTAAAAGGCTCGGAGAACACTAGCAAAGTCTCGAAGAATACATGAAAGTTTCGAAAAAGACATTTTTGGTCTCGAAAAAGTCTTTAAAAGACTCGATTAGTAATTCAATAAAAAGTCTCCAAGGCTCGATTAGTGATTATTTGAAAAGTCTCGGAGATGACTTGAAACGTCTCGGAGAAGACTTGAAAAGGCTCGATTACTAATTTTTGAAAAGTCTCGGAGATGATATGAAAAGGCTCGGAAAAGACATGAAAAGTCTCGGAGAAGACATGAAAAGTCTCGATTGGTTATTTTTGAAAAGTCTCGGAGAAGACATGAAAAAACTCGGAGAAGACTTGAAAATGCTCGAATAGTTATTTTTTAAAAGTCTCGGAGAAGACTTGAAAAGTCTCGGAGAAGACATGAAAAAGCTCGGAGAAGACATGAAAAAGCTCGGAGAAGACTTGAAAATGCTCGAATAGTTATTTTTTATAAGTCTCGGACAAAACTTCAAAAGGCTCGGAGAAGACTTGCAAAGGCTCGGACAACACATGAAAAAGCTCGAATAGTTATTTTTTAAAAGTCTCGGAGAAGACATGAAAAAGCTCGGAGAAGACTTGAAAATGCTCGAATAGTTATTTTATAAAAGTCTCGGACAAAACTTCAAAAGGCTCGGAGAAGACTTGCAAAGGCTCGGACAAGACATGAAAAAGCTCGGAGAAGTCTCGGACAAAACTTCAAAAGGCTCGGAGCAGACATAAAAAGGCTCGGACAACACATGAAAAGGCTCGGACAAGACATGAAAATGCTCGATTAGTGATTTTTAAAAAGGCACGGAAAAAGGTGACAAAGTCTCGGAGATCCACAATTGTCACAATGAAAATATGAACAAATGAAAAGAAGTATTTACACGAAATATTACCTTGTTGTAATGAAGCACGTCCAGTTGTTTTGATCTTGAACTTCTATTTGTATTGAGAGAGAGATAGAGAGAGAGAGAGTAACCCCGTTATCGTTTTTGTTGGAAGTGTGGAGAGAGAACCAGACAAACACAATAACATAAATGATTATCTAAGGGCAATTTTGGTAGTTCACCGTAATAGGTGCCTTTTAAACTTAAGTTATTAAACCGGTCATAGAGTCACCAAATCAGTTGGAAAAAGTGATACTTTCCACCATTTCCACTGTTAGGAAATTGATTCTATACCCACAGGGGGACAAGACCTGTGAAGGGAAAGACAATATTTCCCTTAATATGGCCATAGATGAAAGTAATTCTTTCCCGAATTATAGTTGGATTGTTTGTGCTTACTTGAAATTTTTCATACTTAATTAGAAAATGAAGAAGTACTTGACCATCCAAGGTAATTAGATATGTGTATATATATATATATATATATTTATCATGCTTTTTTTTTTTGTTGAAAAATACATGATTTTACTAATCAATTTCCTTCGTAACAAACAAAATTGACACATATTTAATTTATCATTATATGTGCTTGCAGAAGCTAAAGGAGCATTATCGTATTTTGATAATTTGAGAACTGAACATGGTTGTGTCCAATTGATTTCTCTCGATGAATTGAACAAAACATGTAATGGATATCTTGTTAACGACTGCTATGTTTTTGGAGTTGAAGTTTTTGTTATTCAACCTTCTTCTTGCAATGAAGAAACTCTTACCATGGTTAAGGAACCAAGTGGAAGAACTCACACTTGGTCGATCAAAAATTTCTCAAAGTTAAACGGCAATTTACAGTACTCCGATGAATTTACAGTTGGAGGAAGGAAATGGTACTTACATATTACACCTCTTATATAACAATGTTTAGCTTGATATATATATATATATATATATATATTAACAAAGTAGTTATTCTTTTATCTTATGTTGATTCCAGGATTTAAAACTTTTTCCCAAAAGAAATAAATATGATATGGGAAAATCATTCTCTTTACATATGTCTATCTGATTGGAAAAGTATTATACGTGAAAGAAAAGTGTATGCAGATTTCAAGCTACGAGTAGTAGATCATTCTCGGCTTAAAAAGGATGAAAAACAAGGTGAATCACAAATGAAACTTTTTCCTGTTACAAATGCTTTAATTTTGATATTCCATTTACTTGAGCAATTATGTGTAACATTAAATTGTTTTTATTTTATTTTATTTTATTTTTAATTATTATTATTATTATTTTTTTTTGTAGTTTCACATTGGTTTGATTCGAACCGGGATTGTGGTTTCTCAAATTTTATTTCGATAAAGGAATTACATGAAGCCGGCAATGGATACCTTCACGATGATACTTTAATTGTTGAAGTAGAATTTGATGTTATTTCTGTCACTAAGGTCCAACCATAGACAATTGCGGTGTGATTTATATTTGTATTGGGACTTGGCAGTGAAGGCAGATATATTTTTTCTTCAATTTATGAGCAGATACTATATCAAATCTGGTTTGTCAATTTAATAATAATCAATAAGATTGTGTTTCCTTACATGCCCGTATTGATATATTTTACGGTTTGAGATTTTGTGTTAAAAAATGCTAGCTATAATCACAGCTGTGTTGATTGAAATGATATAAAATACATATGTTATTTGATACAAAATACTAATGTGATGATATTAAAAATTAGTTCTCAAAATTCAAGATGTGGCAAGTGATTTATCTTTACCTTATAAATTATGGGATGATGTGGTAAATGACAGGTAAGAATAAATCACTTGCTACATTGGTTTTTAGGTTAATTTTTTGGGTTATCTAGATTTAGTGAAAAAACAAATGACATGATGTGGCAAGAATTGATTTGTTCTTATGATAAATGAAACATAAGATGATGAGGTAAATAGGATGGTTAGAACAAATCATTAGTCACACCCATTTGCAAATTCGTGTTGTTTTTGAGCTAATTTTATGGTTTATATAGCATTACGAAGAATCATCAATTTTATTACATCCAGTATTAAGTTCTTGTACAATTATTATACATATATATATCTATCTGTCTATCATGCATGCACCTTTCAGTATATGTATAGGTGATTTGAATTAATGATAAGCCCAATAAATCTGAAAAATGGTGCCCCCCCTATCGGAACTCTTAAGTTCAATGTGGATGGTTCATCGAAAGGAAATCCAGGTAATGCAGGCATTGGTGGGATTTTGAGAGACTCAGATGGCAGAGTCATGGGGTCGTTTTCATTATCTATTGGTTATAATGACTCAATCACAGCAGAAATACTGGCCACTCACAAAGCCTCTAAGTTAGTTGTGAAGACCCCTGCTTTGTTTGGAAAAGAGATTTTTATAACTAGTGATTCCTTGTTTGTTGTTTCCTAGATAAATGGGGTAGGTATTGGCAGTATTGAGCATATCAATCTCATTTTCGATATTCGAGAGCGGCTTAGGTGTTGTGGTAAGGTCTCTGTGATCTTCAATCCAAGGCATACAAACTCTGCAGCAGATGATTTAGCAAGACAAGGATCAGGTCTAGGTGGAAATGTTATTCTTTGGGACTTCCCTTAGTTTTTGCTCTTGTTGCTGGTTCGTCTTTCTGTCTTGGGGGCTTTTGTGAGTTTTTGGCTGTGTTTTCTGTTTGTTTTGTTTTCGCTGGGGTTTGTGTTTTCTTGCTTTTCACTTGTTTTGGCCCTGTCAAAGTCCAGCGATAGAGGTTGGTGTTATGCAGCCTCTGTCTCAGTTCTTTGATGCTGTGTGGTGGAGCTTCTTGTTTTCCTTGTGGTTCTGCTGGGTCTTTTGGCCTCTTCTATAGATGATTGCTTTTCAAAAAAATAAATAATCTAGAAGTGTTTTAGATTTCCAAAATTATTTTTCCATCTGTCAATATTTTTCTTTTCAATACTTTGAATCTACCTATAAACAATGTAGGAAAAAAAATTTGTTTACAAAAAATATTTTTAATTAGGCTTATATTCTCTTGATTAATATTCTTAATGTTGAGAGTTCGGGTGGCAATTCTGGTTGATAAGCCTCTAAGACGTTTCTTAAGAGTTGATGTTCTAGGAGATGGGGAGGAAACCATTATGCTAATCCAATATGAAAGACTGCCTAACTTTTGTTTCCGATGTGGGTTACTAGGCCATATGCTTTGGGAATGTCCGGAGAATGATAAACAAGGCCCGCTCATTGATCAAGAATTGACATATGGGAATTGGGACATGGATGAGAGCCGTTGGTCCAGTCAAGAATCTTATGCAGTGGAGTTGGGGTGGTAGGCGGATGAAGAGAGATGTGCTCGTCGTTTCCATTATGAGGAGTGCTAGGTAGATGAAGAGAGATGTGCTGAGTTGGTGAAACAGTCATGGGTCGGTTTTGGTCAGCAGGACTGCATGTCTATGTTTGTTTCTCGCAACAGCCAGTGTGCTTCGAAGCTTGAGATGTGGTATGTGGATAATAGGAAAAGGTTGAAAAAAGGTGTTGATGAGAAGCAAAGAGAGCTACGGGTTGCAACCAGTAACATTAAACAAGGTGACTGGTCTAGGATTCATGGGATTGAAAGGGAGATAGATGCGTTTCTTGAATATGATGAGGTATATTGGACACAGAGGTCTCGTGTAAGTTGGCTTCAAAGTGGGATAGAAACTCAAAATTCTTCCATTCGAAAGCTTCTTTAAGGAGGTCGCGGAACACTATTAAATGTATTTTCAACGATTCTGGAGTTTGGTGTTCTAGTCAGGATGATATTAGCAGTGTGATGGATAAGTATTTCCAGGAATTGTTCTTTTTCGAGGGCCATTCATTTTCAGATTCGGATAGAATTATTCGTTGTGTTTATACATGCCTGCTAGCTAGCATGAGCTCGTATTTGGATAGCAATTTCTCTCCTGACAAGATCCGTAGGGCAGTTTTTCGGCTTCTTGGATTGGGTGGATCATGCAGTGTATTACCTTGGTTTCCTTCTCTTTTCTTGTTAATGGGGTCCGATGTGGGCATCTGAAGCCAACCAGAAGACTTCGTCAGGGAGATCTGCTGTCTCCTTACCTATTTTTGATATGTGCTGAGGGTCTCTGTAGACTCATTTTTTCAGCTGATAAGTCTAATGAGATTGCGAGTTTTCGTTGAAGTAGAGGCAGCCCAAAGATTACCCACCTTTTCTTTGCGGATGATAGCCTGTTGTTCTCTAGAGCTGCTGTTAGGGATTGTTGGGCCATCCGTGTAGTGTTAGATATTTACGCTAGAGCCTATAGTCAAGAGGTTAACTTCCATAAATCTGCTATCTGTGTTAGTAAAAAGGTGTCCAATGATAGGGCCGTTTCTTTGGCAAGAATTCTGGGGGTGAGACTTGTTCCGTGCCATGATCGCTACTTGGGGCTCCCAAGTTTTGCTGGTAAAAATATAAGGGAGCTCTTTAATAGTATTAAAGATCGGGTTTGAGAGAGAGTTAAAGGGTGGCAAAACAAATTTTTCTTGGGGTGGGTGGGGTGGAAGAGGTTCTTTTGAAAGTCTTTGTTCAACAATTCCAACGTATTCTATGTATCTTTTTAGGTTTCCTAAGGGCTTAATTGATGAGATTCACAGGATTTGCAATAGGTTCTGGTGGGGTTCATATGATGAGGCTCGCAAAAAATTCATTGGTGCTCATATAAATATCTTTGTCTACGTAAGGATTTGGGGGGTTTAAGTTTCAGGGATTTGTGTATCTCCAATAAAGCGCTTCTTGCCAAGTAATGTTGGAGACTGATTCAGCACCCGAATTACTTGGCAGCTAAGGTGCTTAAGCACCTTTACTTTTCGGATGAGCATTTGCTTCATGCTAATCGTGGGACCGGTGTTTCCTATCTATGTCAGAGTTTTCTTTGGGGTAAGGAGTTGCTTGAGACTGGTTCCAGATAGCGAATTGGCAATGGCGAGGTGACTTCTATCTACCAAAACCGTTGGATCCAGTGACCTTCAAAGTTATCTCTCCCCCAGCTCTTGGTGAGCTATCTAAAGTTTCTTCTCTGAAACTCTCTTCTGGTCAGTGGAATGAGGCTTTGATCTGTCACTCCTTTTTGCCTGTTGATGTGGATTTGATTTTGAGTCTCCCTTGTTCTCTTCCTTTTATTACGGATTCCTTCATGTGGCACTTTGAGAGGCTGGGCTCTTACTTAGTGGCGGCAAGGTTCCAGTTTTGGTTCCGAACCGGCGGTTCCGGTTCCCGGTTTGGGTGGAACCGGAACCACCGGTTCCGGTTCAGGTTTCGGTTCCGGTTTTTACGGAACCAGCAGTTCTGAACCGGTTTTTTATTTTTATTTTTATTTTTAATTTAAATTTTTTTTAAAAAAAGACTTCTAAATTGTAAACTACTAAACTTGTAATAATGTATTTTTAAATAATAAAATAAAATAAAATATATAAATGACAAATTACAAAATAAACAAATGACAAAATACAAATTACAAAAGGAAATTAAAATAAAATAAACAAAATGTCAAATTACAAATTACATATTACATTTCATTGGATATTTGGGAATTAGGTCACCCGAAGTTCGAAAATAACATAAAATAAATAAATGATAAATTAAAAAATTAAATTAAAATAATAATAAAAAAATGTAAAGTTATTAGCCTTGCACTTAATTTTCACTACAATTAAGTTGCCTACGTATCCTTTTGGGAGGTTTAGAGGAATCAAATGCCACGTAGTTCTCTTACCTTTTATTACAGGTTTGTTGATGATATGGACTTGTGATGACGTGAATACGTGATCCACATCTTCTATTCCGGGCCCGCTGTACTTGTCTCTCCACTTTCATGTTTGTCATCTTTGAAGAAATCGTATGTTATCTCATGTTCGATTTCTTGTTGTCTATATTGAGCCTTTGTCCAATCATCCACACAAATCTGTATCTGGAGTGCTTTCGGAGTCAAGCATGAACGCCTTTCATCCAAGATATTCCCCCCTGCGCTGAACTCTTGTTCCACTGCCACTGTAGAAACTGGTGCTGAAAAAATATTTTTGGCTATGATAGCCATGATTGGATAGTACTTTGCGTACTCTTTCCAATATTGTAATATATCAAATTGTTTGTCTGACGTATCTTCTATAAACTCATAAGAATCATTTAGATAAGATTCAAACTCAGAATACTTGTCAATGCTTGATGAAGAAGAAGATCTAGGTGTTTTGTTTTTTTTTTTGATAATAGACTATATCCTAAATTCAAAAATCCGGAGGATGATGATGTTGGCTGTGTAGTTTGTGTTCGTGTAACATCTAAGTTGAGTGAGGATTCATAAACTAAAAGATATTCATCGTATAAAGAATACAATAATTTCTTAATTCTATCATAATATGCATTAACATTATATTCTATGTTTAAACCTTGGATGTCATAATAACCATTGAGATAATAACAAAAATTTTGTAATTTACAACGTGGATCAAAAATCATGGCAATCAAATAAATATCTGGCAACTCATGATAATAACGTAGCCATTTTTCCTTCATAGCATTAACGGCTTCCCCTATTTCTATGTCGGATTCACAATAAGCAAATGCACTAACAATATATAGACTTTCAATAATAAATAAATGAGTTGTAGGATAATAAACACCAGATAAATTTGTTGTAGCAGTATGAAAAACTTTTAACAAATTGAAAACGTTGTAACAAGCATCCCAATGAGATTTATAAAGTTGAATGTCAATAACATGAAATTGAATAAAAGAAACTAATAAATCTCTATACTCGTAACTTTGAGCAAGGAATTTATAAGTAGAATTCCAACGTGTTGGAACATCACGAGCAAATCTAACGGTACGTCTACCATTTTGTTTACAATATTTTACCCATGCATTTATTATAGAAGAATGTTTCCATAAAAACTGAAGGGCTTGTTTAATAGGTAGAATAAAATGATCAAGAGTTTCTAATCCTTTTTGAACACATAAATTTAAAACATGGCATTCACATCTTTGATGAAAAAATGCACCACCAACAAATGGTTTGCATAAATTAATTAAAGATGGAATAGCAGCAGTATTGCTAGAAGCATTATCAAAACCAATTGCAAAAATTTTGTTTTCAATTTTATACTCTGAAAAAATAATTCTAAGCATTCTAACAATATTTTGAGCAGTGTGTGAATCATCAAAAACTCTAAAAGTAAGAATTCTTTTTTAGATATTCCATACATCATCCATAAAATGGCAAGTGACACCCAAGTATGAATGTGATCGCTAATGGTCAGTCCATATGTCGGCACATACGGAAACACGACCGTTATATTTTTCAAAAAATCTTTCTAACTTTTTTTTTCTTTTACATAAATCTTTTCAAGTGTATATACAAGAGTGGATCTAGGAACACGGCATGCAGCAGGGTTTAATGCTCGTCGACAATAATTAATAAAACCAACCCTTTCACCAAAACCGAATGATAAGTGTTCTACTGCTACCATTCTAGCTAATTCTTCCCTATTTTGTTCATCAGTATAACGAAGTAATTGTTGGTTAGGAGTAGCATATCTGGGAATTTGTGTTTGTGACCTCGATCTGGTCTCTGCTTCTGGATGTTTGGTTTGAATATGCTTCCGATAAATGCCATATCCTCCGGATTTGGACCACTTATATACTTTATTGCAATAATTGCAAGCCGCTACATAGCTTCCATCTTCTTGCCTAACTTTCTTCATATGTTTGACGAATAGATTAGATTTGCTCTGCTTCGGATCCGGTTCGTCCTCATCTGCTTCCGGTGGATCAAAATCATAATCCGGAGGTGTATCAATATCAGGTATATTTTCTGAATGGCTTGTCAAATTAGGGCCGGGGGGGTGGCATTATGATCGGGTTCTGAAATTATTAAAAGGGGAGTAGGAATGTTTAGGCTTAGGTCTTCAGTATAGGCCCGGCGTTGTAGATAATCGTGTTAGGTGGTGTCGTTATGACCGAGATTATCGACCATTTGACCCTTACCTTTCATCGAAATCGAACGCCTAGGATCGTCACGGCCGTGACCCCTTCCATTTCCACCACTTGCCATTGGATTGGACGGAATAAATTTGGGACTAGAGAAATATTGAAAATCTGAAATAGATAATTGAAAACTTAGAACTTAGAAGAATAATACTATAAAGTATAAATCTATATTCTATAATAATATAATACTATAATAGTAGATTAGTATTAACTAGTAAGTACTAAGTACTATTATAGTAAGTACTAAGTAGTAACTAGAAATAAGATAAATTGCAAATAAATGAAATTGGAAACTTAGTATTTAGTAAATACTAAATAGTAATTGGTTATTCGGAAATTAAATAAATTAGAAATAAGATAAATTGTAAATAAAATTAATTGCAAATAAAATATATTGGAAATAAAATATATTGTAAATAAAATTAATTGCAAATAAAATTAATTGCAAATAAAATTAATTGGAATTTTGAAATTAAAATTAATTGTAAATAAAATTTATTGGAAATAAAATTAATTGCAAATAAAAAAAATTACAAAATTAAATAAATAATAAAAACCTTGGAAACTTGGAGTCTTGGAGTCTTGGAGTCTTGGAGAGTTGGAGAGTTGGAGAGTGTTGGAGACTTGAGAGTTGAGTATTGAGACAATGAAACTTGAAATAAAAATTAGAAATTTAGAATTAGAGATTTAGAGAATTGAGAATAGAGAGAATTGAGATTTGAGAGAAATATAGAATGAAAGGAAAATAAGAAATTAGTGTGAGATTGTGAGAAAAAATGAAAGGGGAGGAGGGGTATTTATAGAAAAAAAAAAATTAAAGGGGTGAACATTGAGGCCCAACGGTCCAAAAAAAAAAAAAAAAAAAAAAAACCGGCCGGTTTGAACCGAACCGGAACCGTCGGTTCCAGTACGGTTCGTTAAACATTAGAACCGGCCTTCCGGTTTTGGTTTTTTCGGTTCCAGTTCTAGTCTGGTTCCACGGTTGGAACCGGAACCTTTCCAGATCTACTCTTACTCTGTCAAATATGGGTATCATTTTGGGTGTAGTGGCTGGTTGAATCGTGGTACATCGGGTTTGAGTCTTGTTGCCTCTTGGTGGAAATTTCTTTGGCGGATGAAACTTTCGTCAAAAGTTAAGCTTTTTATTTGGTGGGCTTATAACAACTGGATTCCCACAAATGTTAACTTGATTAAAAGAAAGACCCCTGTTAATCCTTTTTGTCATTTGTGTGGTCGTATGCCTAAAACAACTATGCATGCCCTCCGGTGTTGCTTAAAGCTCAAGGTAGTTCGAGAGGGCTGTGGTTTTATGAAGGGGTTTCGGGGTGATGATAATGCTGAGTTCCTTGATTTTATGCTTTACTGTAAGTATCACCTTGTTCAAGAGGAGTTTGAACTTCTTTGTTTGGTTTTCTGGAGAGTTTGGTTTAGTCGCAATTGTGTTACTCATGATTCGGTTGGTATGGATTCTGAGGATGTTTTTTCTTGGGCTAGGATTTTCCAAAATGACTTTCATCAGGCTAATCAAGGTTTGAAGAAGGAGGCTGTTGTTAAGAGGAATAGCTGCTGCAGATGGCAATCGCCTAGGGAAGGTTTTTATAAAGTTAACACGGATGCTGCACTTGTTATGGAGAAGGGAAAAGTAGGCATTGGCATTATTATTCGTGATTCGGTTGGAAAGGTTATGGCTGCTAGTGCCCAGTCAATTCAAGCTAGTTTTTCTGTCCCCATTGCTGAAGCAATGGCTATCAAGAGGGGTTTGATGCTGGCTTGGGCAATTGATCTCTCCCCGTGTGTGGTTGAATCAGATGCGCAATCTGTGGTTAATCTTTTCTCTCAAGCTGATATTCCTTGCTCTAAAATTGGTCTTGTTATCAAGGAGGTTACGCTGATTATGGAAGCTTCTCTTGGTTGTATATATGGTTGGTTTTGCTCCGAAGTCCTCAAATGTGGCAGCTCATAGACTTGCCAAGATGGGACTTTTGGTTGAGTCTAATTTAGTTTGGTTGGAGGAGTCTCCTCCTGGTTTAGAGCTTGTTATTTTGGCCGATTGCCCTGCTATTTTGTAATGTTTTCTTTGCTTTGCTTTTGGCAGTGTTCTTTTCAAAAAAAAAAAAACAAATCTTAATATATATTGAAAACCCTGTTCAAACTTGTTTTTTTTTTTGTTGTTGAAATAATTAACTTTACAAGCGTATTAATATGGGACTAATTATGCAAACAGGGGCGTAACTAAATTGGTAAATTGACGAGCTTGGGGCTTGGGCAAATGACTCCTAGGTCAGCAGCTCGAATCCTACCAATTACGAAAGCTTTCAAAAAAATACCTGGTCCCAAATTAATAGATATTGTAAATATATATATATATATATGGGGGACTAATTATCATTATTTAAAATAACCTATTATAACTTGAACTAGCTAACCTAATTTGATTAACACCGGTTTAATTGGACTAGAAAACAACTTGATTAACATTACAAATTATCATCGAACTCCAACTAGCTAGGCTTGGTTTAATTCCTATAAATAGTAATATGTAATTATGCATATCTATTAAAAGCCAAAGTACTTGGTGAAAAGTTCCTTGGCTTGTTCCCTGTTCTCCTTTTTGTTTCTCTGCTCTCTGGAGCTTTGTTTGGTTCCTTATAAAAAGACAGTTAAAATAAATAAATAAATAAGGAGATCGAGCCAAAGCTGGTGCTGGAAGTGGGGTCAAGCCACTGCTGCTGCACCTTTGGCTAAAATAAGAAGCAGACTGAATCCATCAGCTAAGGAGTGGGATCTTTGGGTCGAGCAGGCGCCTGAGGAAGAAAGAGGTTTGTTTCTAACTTTTTCCAGTGGCTCTAACCGAAAGCCAAATCAAGAGTTTTTTCACCAAGTAATAATTTTACTTTTGACACATTTCTGTTTGTTAATCGTAAATCAATTAATTACATAATCGAATGAGATTTATATTTCGTAATTCTATTACTCAGATGTTATATAGACGTAGTTAATACTAATGATGTTCAACGCATCGTCCATAGCAATAAGGGCATTGAATGGAGAAGAACAGACCAAATTCATGGTTGGTGTAAAAAATTTCGACCCTTATAAGAAGAAGATGAGGCAAGCCTACTAAAATCTCAATTTGTGTTGTATCACTGTTTTATAATTATTAGACTCTACTCTATTAGTCTATTGGTTGTTGAAATCTATCTATATCTAATATTATAATTAGTTCAAAGCGGCAAACTAAATAATTCATGTAGAACACATAATTACAACTTACAAGGAAATTAACAGCAATTACAAACAACACAACAAACTAGAATTTCACAAAGTAAATCAAAATCACCAGTCTGATGGACTTGACCTTTCAAAAAAAAAAAAATCTGGACATAGAAGTGGCTCAATTTGATAGAACATGTCAGTTGGGAAGTCATCAAAGAATGCATCCGGGTTTTAATTCCATCGCCGCAACATGTCGCCGGTGGCTTCAAAAACGGCTGCTGATCAACAGCAGCAAGTTCAGGAGGAGCATCATCCACTGGCCAGAACACGTCGAAAAAAATAATGGGGGAACTTGAGGGAATGAAATTTGTAAATCTTCAACACGAGCATGGTCTGTTGTTGTATCAAAATCCATCAACTTAGGATTAAGCACCAAATCAGGCAGTGGCACCATTTTAATTGTATCATAGTTGTTGTAGTTAATCAGACAGTGAACAAGATTGAGACTCTGTTGATGACTTCTGGCCCTAATCAAGCATACAACAACAATCATGTAACAGCAAGAAAATCAAAATTTTGAAATTGCTGTGATTTGTTTACGTACCTCTGAAGCAACATTTTCCAAATTAGGAACTTCCTTGTTGATTTTGTGTGATTTGGAGATTTATGATGATGCAAAATTCTTGCAGTATCTTCTGTCTACTACTCCAGAAATTCTTGACATCACCACTCACTCTTCCTCCGGTGAAAATTTGCAGCCACTTATAATAAACAAACACAAACACAAACACAAACACAACAAAATCAAATTGTGTAATATTGTGACTTACTTCTTCAAGTTAGGTCGAAGCTTGTTGACCCATCCGAGACGAAAAGATTTTCCGGTTCGCTGTAAGTGACCTTTGGATCGAGTCCATATTTCTTGACATGATTGATCAAAATTTCGTCTTCCTCTACTTTCCATGGTCCCTTTCTAATCTCCTCCCGCTTTCCTTCACTTGTTGTAAAAAAAAATGAAACAACAAAGCAAACAACAGTCACTGATTCACTGTATTTTATCTTCGACTCTGTTTCTTCTTTTTTCTTTTTTCTTGAAGAAGGGACGGTTAATGCCCACAACCTCCACAATTTCGCACGCATTCCATACTTTTTATCGTATTCAAAAGTGGGTTCAAATTATGTATGTGTCCTTGTAAATTCAAAGAATTTTATAGGTGGCCAGATGGATAGTGTGACTAAGGATGACAAAAATCCCCGACTCGCCCCAAACCGGCAAGACACCAATCTGTTTCGGGCGGGTTTGGAACACTTAAAACGGGGTTTGAGTTTGGTTTGGGTCAAACTTTTTATACCCGGTTTTTATCGGGTCAAGTATGGTTCAACCTCTTATGCCCCGATCCGACCTGTTTGAACTGGTATTTATATAATTATTTTTTAAAATATAAAAATATAAAAGAAAAAACAGATCTCTAATTTCTTTGTCTGTTTACCTAATTATATTTTATGTTTGAATTTAAAGTTTATTAAACTTAAATAAGCGTATGTTAAAATATTTTTATACGGTGTATGTTATTGGCACACCCCCTACTGATGAGTTGAGGGAGGATACTTTAGATTTATTCTCCACAATACAACATTAGCACTACATCCATAATTAAGTTCATGTATATCTTACTTGAAATTTTACCTTCTATAAATAAAGTTCGTGTCTTTTTTTTTTTTTTTTTTTTTGCCTTCACGGATGTATCTTTCATTGTGTGTATTAATCACACGAGTTAATGGAATGTGTTTTAGATTCTGGTGTTTTTGCTTGTCTGTTTTTCTGCCCTGTTTTTTTATTCTTGTGGGGGCTTGCCTGTTTGTAGGGGCTGGGTGCTTTTTTGTGCCTTTGTTGAATAAAGTGCCTTTAAAAAATAAAAATAAAAATTATATCTAGAAATCTGTTAAAAAAATCCAATGAATATAGAACTAGAAAGTCTTTATTTTCTTTTTTAAAACATTAAATCTGCCTATAATTAATATTAATTAGTAATTATGTATGTTTGTATTTAAATACAATTCCAAAATAACTTATCACTGCATTTATGGAACGGTGGAACCTATATGCATAACATTTCCTACTTGATTGCAACCAACAATTACTACTATCCAACTATCTAAAAGTGCAACCACGAGACCAACATATTGTCTTTCATTATTGCACCTCACATGGAAACTCTTTAACTTACAAACTCAATTGTGTAACTAGGTATGACGAGCATACTACTATATCAATCTCATATCACCGTGAATTAGAAAAGTATTTGTAATATTTTAGGATATACTAGAAACTGCCAAGACAAGAATAAGTTCTGTTGAGTTTACTTCAAACAAAAAAATTTGATGAGTTGAGGGAGGATACTTTAGAATTATTCTCCACAATACAACATTAGCACTACATCCATAATTAAGTTCATGTGTATTTTACTTGAAATTGTACCTTCTATAAATAAAGTTAGTGTCTTTAATTTTTATTTTTTTGCATGTATCTTTCATTGTGTGTATTAATTACATGAGTTAATGATATCTAGAAATCTGCTAAAAAAAATCCATTGAATCTAGAACTAGAAAGTCTTTATTTTCTTTTTTAAGACATTAAATCTGCCTATAATTAGTATTAGTTAGTAATTATGCATATCTATCAAAACCCAACTTAGTAAAATTTCCCTTTAACTTAATTAATAATTTTTTTCTAATCGTTTTGTCAGCTTCAGGATTCAAATTCAACTGTTCTTTAAGTTTTGCCAAAAAAAAAAAAAAAAAAAAATCTCAATATAGCTTTTAATATTAAAACAAATTCTTTGAGTAGTAGAAAAGCACATTCTTATTTCAACAATGGTTCGATTCCTTAATCAAATTCTGAAAAGTTACTCCAACAAGGAAAGGATTCCAGGTTCGTTAATAAAAAACAAAACCAAAACCAATCCAATAAGTTATACTCTCCAACACCTATATAAATAAATTGTAACAGCTAATGTAAATATCAAAACTTAAATCCTCACACATTGTTTGTTACGTTCCAGTTTAGATTTCGATCTCCTGAGAAAACAACTAGTGAGTTACTTCTCATTTTTTTTCTTCATATTTTCTGTTTTTTTTTTTTAGATAAAAATTTTGATCCAATTTTTTGATCTACTTGATGAAAGACAAAATCTTACAACACACGTTAAAAGTTTTTCGCCTCCTAACGCTCTTAAGACAAAGATATATTGGGCAGCGGAAAATGCATCATCCTGGTAATTTATGATATGGGATCAACACGAGGAAGGGATATGATTTCAATCGAAAATTTTGATTTGTTATAATAAAAAATGTCAATTTTTTATTGAACAATTACATAAATTCGGGGTTACCTCGTAGTGTAGATGCAAAGGTAAACACTAGACAAACCTTGTTTTTTCGTTAAAAAAAAAAATGCCACTTTTAAAACTTTTTATTGCAAATTTAATAGTTAATCCCAATTTTTTCTAATCTATGATATATATTTGTAAATCGGTACGTGCGTTAGAATTTTACTTTTAAGAGAATCATATTATGGAAACATGGACGGCCACGAAGTAAATGTACCAGCCAATTATTTTTAGGTATTAATGACCCGAACCAATAAAGCTAGACCCATAACCGTTTTTAGCGAGTAGGTTTGGTTCGAATTAGTGGTTTGGGTGTAATTCTGGCAGGTCTAAAAATTAGTTTGGAATAAAATTATGTGGATGGCACACACAAATTAATAATTAAGCTACTGAAGGAAATATAATTTAATTCCACTGCCTACCTAAGGAATCAAGTACCTTTCCTAATTCCCTTCCCATATAACTTGATTCCCTCTAATATCTTTAAAAAGCCAACTTGGTAAAATTTTCCTTAACTCTATTCATATATATATTTTTTCTAATCTTTTGTTATTTTTCAGGATTCAGATTCAAGTAGCGTTTTGCAATGTCTAAACCAAATGGTATGTTTATTTTTCTTCACTTTAGAATTTCAACTTTGCTATGGATTTTTCCATCAGTTTTTTGAATGCACTAAGTTATTTTTCCTGTGGTTTTGTTTACTTCATTGGGATTAATTTTTTTTATTCTATATATGGGTTTTGTTTTCTTAATATTTTCTAGAAATTTTGCGAGATGAAAGAGATTTTGGTCCAACACACTTCACATTAAAAATAGAGTCGTACTCTTTACTGTCGAATGCAACTCATGGACATGTGAAAAGATACGAATCTGGTATTTTTGATGTTGGAGGTTACAAATGGTATGTTGAAATTCTCATTGCCTTTTTTTTTTTTTTTTTTTTAAATAAAAAAAAAAAACTTCTTCCAAATAGTACTTATATAATTGATCGGTGTGTCGGTGTTAGGAAATTGATTCTGTACCCACAGGTGGACAAGTCCTGTGAAGGGAAAGGCAATATTTCCCTTAACGTGGCCATAGATGAAAGTAATTCTTTCCCTAATCATAATTGGATTGTTTGTGCTTACTTGAAATTTTTCATACTTAATCAGAAAACGAAGAAGTACTTGACCATCCAAGGTAATTACATATATATATATTATATTTATCATGTTTTTTTGTTGTTGACAAATATATGATTTTACTAATCAATTTCTTTTGTAACAAACAAAATTGACACATATTTAATTTATCATTATATGTGCTTGCAGAAGCTAAAGGATCATTAAAGTATTTTGATAATTTGAGAACTGAACATGGTTGTCTCCAATTGATTTCTTTTGATGAATTGAATAAACCATGTAATGGATATCTTGTTAATGACTGCTATGTTTTTGGAGTTGAAGTTTTTGTTATTCAACCTTCTTCTCGCTATGAAGAAACTCTTACCATGGTTAAGGAACCAAGTGGAAGAACTTATACTTGGTCGGTCAAAAATTTCTCAAAGTTAAATGGCAATTTACTGTACTCCGATGAATTTACAGTTGGAGGAAGGAAATGGTACTTATATATTACACCTCTTATTTAACAATGTTTAGCTTGATGTATATATATATATATATATATTAACAAATTAGTTATTCTTTTATCTTATGTTGATTCCAGGAATTTAAAACTTTTTCCCAAGGGAAATAAATCTGATTTGGGAAAATCATTGTCTCTTTACTTATGGCTATCTGATTGGAAAAGTATTATACGTGAAAGAAAAGTGTATGCAAATTTCAAGCTACGAATAATAGATCATTCTCGGCTTGATCAAAAAGTTGAAAAACAAGGTGAATCACTAATGAATCTTTTTCCCGTTACAAATGCTTTAATTTTGATATTCCATTTACTTGAGCAATTATTTGTAACATTAAATTGTTTTTTTGTAGTTTCACATTGGTTTGATTCGAACCAAGATTGTGGTTTCTCAAATTTTGTTCCGATAAAGGAATTACATGAAGCCGGCAATGGATACCTTAAAGATGATACTTTAATTGTTGAAGTAGAATTTGATGTTATTTCTATCACTAAGGTCCAACCATAGACAATTGCGGTGTGATTTATATTTGTGTTGGGATTTGGGAGTGAAGGCAGATATATTTTTTCTTCAATTTATGAGCAGATACTATATAAAATCTGGTTTTACAATTTAATAATAAACAATAAGATTGTGTTTCCTTACATGTCCGTATTGATATATTTTACGGTTTGAGATTTTGTATGAAAAAAATGCTTGCTATAATCACAGCTGTGTTAATTCATGAAGTGATATAAAATACATATGTTATTTGATACAAAATACTAATGTGAAGATATTAAAAATTAGTTCCCAAAATTCAAGATGTGGCAAGTGATTTATCTTTACCTTATAAATTATGGGATGATGTGGTAAATGACAGGGTAAGAACAAATCACTTGCTACGTTGGTTTTTGGGCTAATTTTTTGGGTTATCTAGATTTAATGAAAAAACATATCACATGATGTGTCAAGAATTAATTTGTTCTTATGATAAATGAAACGTAGGATGATGAGGTAAATAGGATGGTTAGAACAAATCATTTGTCACACCCATTGGCAAATTCGTGTTGTTTTTGAGCTAATTTTATGGTTTATTACGAAGAATCATCAATTTTATTACATCCAGTATAAAGATCTTGGACATTTTATCATATATATATATATATATTTCATGCATGCATCTTCCGGTATATGTATAAGTGATTTGAATTAATGATAAATCTAGAAATGTTTTAGATTTCTAAAATTATTTTTCCATCCGTCTATATTTTTCTTTTCAATACTTTGAATATGCCTATAAACAATGTAGGAAAAAAAAAAAATCTGTTTCCAAAAAATATTTTTAATTAGGCTCATTTTCTATTGATTAATATTCTTAATGTTGAGAGTTCGGGTGGCAAGTTCTGAGGATTGCTTGGGCAAGTTCTTGAGAGTTCGAGTGGCAATTCTGGTTGATAAGCCTCTAAGACGTTTCTTAAGAGTTGATGTTCTAGGAGATGGAGAGGAAACTGTTATGCCCATCCAATATGAAAGACTGCCTAACTTTTGTTTCCGATGTGGGTTACTAGGCCATATGCTTCGAGAATGTCCGGAGAATGATAAACCGCTCATTGATCGAGAATTGACATATGGGACATGGATGAGAGCCGCTGGTCCAGTCAGGAATCCTATGCAGCGGAGTTGGGATGGTACGTTTGATTCGAGAAATGGAATGGGGAATAGGAGGGCCAACAACTTGGTGGAGGAAGTTGATGCTTTCCGACATAGATCATTAATGACGGGGAAGACCTCCGAACCGGAAAAATGTGGCTGTGGACGGGAAAGGGGGAAGTGTTTCAAATTTGGCAAAAGTTGGGGTTGACGTGAATCAACGAGAGAAAGTTGGAGGGAATTCAACTTCAAATTAGTTCTCAAAATTGAATTTAGATTCCCCGAGATTGTCTGGAAATTGCTTGAAAGGAATGGAGAGATTTTTGGTAGATATGGATAGCTGTGATTTCGGAAAATATGCTGCTAATAAGGATTCTTTTCCTTATATGATACGCAGTGTTCAAAATGGAATAATTGGTGGTAAATAAGAGATTTCAGAGGATCTTGTTGAGAAGGGTGGGGTTAAAAGAAATTTTGTGGAAGTTTCGGAGAGTTTGGGCGTGGTGGGGCTGGATATGTTATCCAAAGTAGCAAATAGGCTAGAGGCCCATTTTAAAGGAGGAATATGTGCAAATGAAGATTTCTCTGGGCTTGGGCCGCATTTGGGTTGTGAAATGGAAATGGGAGGTGTTGGAAAATTAGGTATCGATCTATCGGATAAAGGTATTGTGCCTTCGAAAGGGATTAAAAATGGGTAGGTGAGGGAAAATTTGGCTGGGTCAATGTATGGAAGTTGGAAATGGGCTACGAGAATGGGTCAAGTTTTGGAGTCCTCCCAAACATCAAAAGATCTTTCTTGTGGAAAAAGGCGTGTTACTCTAGCTGATGTTGGTTTCCCTGAAGGGTCCAAGAGGCTTAAATCAGATTCCATTAAGACAAGTTCTGATGACTTCTTATCAGCCGGTCGGCCTTCCCCGACCCGTCGGTCTCAATGAAAACCTTTGTTTGGAATGCTTAGGGACTAGGAAGTAACCGGGAATTTAGGTTTTACGTACGTTCATTCTGACGTACGGTTCTGATATAGTTTTTCTTCTTGAAACAAAGGCAAATAATGTTCTTTTGGAAAAGTATAGGGTTAAGCTTGGTTTTGTTGGTAAATTGGTTGTCGATTACAAGGGTCAAAACGGTAGTCATTTTCTCATGTGGTCGAATGCAGTGGATGTTAGTTTGTTGTCATATTCCTTCTTTCACATTGATGTTCAAGTGTGCTCTCATCAGAAGTTATTATGGCGTATGACAGGGTTTTACAACCATCCGGAGGCGGCGCAACGAAAGCACGCTTGAACACTTCTCAAGAGATTACATGGTATGTCTTATCTTCCGTGGATTTGTGCAAGCGACTTCAATGAAATCCTGGATGATTGTGAGAAATCGGGAGGGCTCAAAAGACCAAGATGGATTATTGAGGATTTTCTAGCGGCTTCAGGATTTTGGTTATTTGGGTCTAGTTTTTACATGGTGTAATAGAAGAAATGGGTCGGATTTGGTGCAAGAAAGTTTAGACCGGGTGGTAGATAACCTTCAATAGGCATTTTTTTTTTTTTTCAATTTAAAACCCAATTTTGGTTCCTTTTCATTTGTTCTCCGAGATTTTTTGTAAACTTTAAGCTGGTTGTGTGAATTTTGAATCTAATTGAAAAGGCTCAAAGACTATTTACAAAGTCTCGGAGATACAAAATTAACAAAAAATGCTGATGGTTAAAAAGGCTCGGAGACTATTTACAAAGTCTCTGAGATAATTGAAAAGGCTCGGAGATTAATTGAAAAAGCTCGGATTACTGTTGAAAAGGCTCGGACAGTGTATGAAAAAGCTCGAATACAGTGTTAAAAGTCCCGGAGATTCAAAATTGACAAACCTATTCATAAAATGGAAAAAGCTCGGAATACTATTGAAAAGGCTCGAACAGTGTATGAAAAGGCTTGGAGATAGTGTTAAAAGGCTCGGAGATTCAAAACAGACAAGTTTCTTCATAAAAATGAAAAAGCTCGGATTACTATTTAAAAAGCTCGGAGACTGTTTGAAAAGGCTCGGAAAAAGTGTTAAAAGGCTCGGAGTTTCAAAATTGACAAATTTATTCATAAAAATGGCTCGGATTACTATTTAAAAAGCTCGGAGATAGTTTGATAAGGCTCGAAAAAAGTGTTAAATGGCTCGAAAACCTAGATCTTCATCGTTTTGCAGATTCTGATCGACTTCAGGACTATAGCGCCACCGCTGGTGGGTTCGCCATGAGATTTTCAGTCGGATTTCTTACAGCCGTGAGATTTTCATTCTTATTTTTCTCTCTCTCAACTTTTTTCTCTCTAGGTTTGAAAAGACATAAACCGACAAAATAAGAGCATTTTTGTCTGGTCACCTAAATATGTGCCTTTTAAACTTGAATTAATAAAGTGGTGTTATTCTCACAAAAACTACCCCAAATAGTGACAACAAAATTTTGAACCCATAGAAGAAATGGGTTAGATTTGGTGCAAGAAAGGCTACACCGGGTGGTAGGTAACCTTCAGTGGACTGATTTGTTTCCAGGTTCAAGTGTGAGGTATCTAGAATTATGGAAATCAGACCATCGTCCCACATTGCTTGATGTATGCCAGGTTAGTTCCAATCCTTTTTGCTCTCTTAACCGTTGTACTCGTCGTTTCCATTTTAAGAAGTGTTGGGAGAATGAGGAGAGATGTGCTAAGTAGGTGAAACAGTTGTGGGTCTGTTTTGGCCAGTAGAACTGCATGTCTATAGTGGTTTCTGGTAACAGCCAGTGTGCTTCGAAGCTTAAGATGTAGTATGTGGGTAATAGGAAAATGCTGAAAAAAGGTGTTGATGAGAAGCAAAGAGAGCTACAGGTTGCAACCAGTAAAATTAAACAAGGTGACCGGTCTAGAATTCATGGGATTGAAAGAGAGTTGGATGCGCTTCTTGAATATAAGGAGGTATATTGGAGTCAGAGATCTCGTGTAAGTTGACTTTAAAGTGGGGATAAAAACTCAAAGTTCTTCCATTCGAAAGCTGCTTTAAGGAGGTCGCGAAACACTATTAGGGGTATTTTCAACGATTCTGGAGTTTGGTGTTCTAGTCAAGATGATATTTGCAGTGTGGTGGACAAGTATTTCTAGGAATTGTTCTCTTCCGAGGGCCATTCATTTTCGGATTAGGATAAAATTATTCGATGTGTTGAGGTAGCTAGTATGAGCTCATATTTGGATAGCAATTTCTCTCTTGAAAAGATCCGTAGGGCAGTTTTTGACATGGCTCCCACGAAGGCTCCGAGACCTGACGACCTCCCAGCTTTGTTTTATCAAAAGTTCTGGTATGTGGTTGGTTCTGAGGTGACTTCAGCTAGCCTTGGGGTTCTGAATGAGGGGCACAGTTTGGAGGGGATTAATGAGACTCTAATCACCTTGATCCCAAAAGTTAAGAGAGCTGAGAGAATTATAGATCACTGCCCAATCAGTTTATGTAATGTCCTTTACAAAATTGTGGCGAAGACGATTGCGAATATATTCCAAGGTGTTTTGGGTGATATTATCTTTGATACACAAAGTGCTTTTATTCCAGGGAGACTGATTTCAGACAATGTCATTGTTGGCTTCGAATGCATGCATGCGCTGAGATGTCGAAAAAAAAAGGAAAGGTTGGTGTGATGGCTTTAAAAATGGATATGTCGAAGGCTTATGATAGAGTGGAGTGGGGTTTCTTAGCTGCTATGATGGGCAAGCTTGGTTTTTCGGCTTCTTGGATTGGGCGGATCATGCGTTGTATTACCTCGGTTTCATTCTCCTTTCTTGTCAATAGGGTCAAATGTGGGTATCTGAAGCCAACCACAGGACTCCGTTAGGGGGATCCGTTGTCTCCTTTCCTATTTTTGATATGTGTTGAGGGTCTCTCTAGACTCATTTTTTCGGTTGAGAAGTTTAATGAGATTACGGGTTTTCATTGTAGTAGAGGCGGCCCAAAGATTACCCAGCTTTTCTTTTCGGTTGATAGCCTGATGTTCTCTAGAGCTTCTGTTAGGGATTTTCGAGCCATCCGTAGAGTGTTGGATATTTACACTAGAGCCTCTAGTGAGGCGGTGAACTTCCATAAATCTGCTATCTGTGTTAGTAAGAAGGTGTCCCATGATAGGGCCGTTTCTTTGGCAAGAATTCTTGGGGTTAGACTTGTTATGTGCCATGATCGCTACTTGGGGCTCCCAGGTTTTGCTGGTAAAAATAGAAGGGAACTTTTTAACAGTATTAAAGATCGGGTTTGCAAGAGTGTTAAGGGGTGGCAAAGCAAACTTTTCCCTCCGGGGGGGAGAGCTTCTTCCGAAAGTCGTTGTTCAAGAATGTATTCTATGTCTCTTTTTAAGTTGCCAAAGGGCTTAATTGATGAGATTCACAGGCTTTGCAATAGGTTCTGGTGGGGTTCATGTGATGAGGCTCGCAAAATTCACCGGTGCTCTTGGAAAAATCTTTGTCTAAGTAAGGATTGGGGGGTTTAGGTTTCAGGGATTTGTGTATCTCCAATAAAGAGCTTCTTGCCAAGCAGTGCTGGAGACTGATTCAGCACTCTAATTACTTGGCGACTAAGGTGCTTAAGCACCGTTACTTTCCGAATGAGCATTTGCTTCATGCTAATCGTGGGACTGGTGATTCCTATCTCTGGCAGAGTTTTGGTAAGGTGTTGGTTGAGGCTGGTTCCAGATGGCGAATTGGCAACGGCGAGGCGACTTCTATCTACCAAGACTGTTGGATTCCTAAACCAGTGACCTTCAAAGTAATCTCTCCCCCAGTCCTTGGTGAGTTGTCTAAAGTTTTGTCTCTGAAACTCTCTTCTGGTGAGTGGAATTAAGCTTTGATCTGTGACTCCTTTTTGCCTGCTGATGTGGATTTGATTTTGAGTCTCCCTTGTTCTCTTCCTTCTATTACGGATTCCTTCATGTGGCACTTTGAGAGGCTGGGTTCTTACTCTGTCAAATTTGGGTATCATTTTGGGTGTAGTGGCAAGTTGAATGATGGTACATCGGGTTTGAGTCCGACTGCCTCTTGGTGGAAATTTCTTTGGCGGATGAAACTTCGGTCAAAAGTTAAGCTTTTTATTTGGCGGGCTTGTAACAACCGGATTCCCACAAATGTTAACTTGGTTAAAAGAAAGATCCATGTTAATCCTTTTTGTCATTTGTGTGGTCGTATGCCTGAAACAATTATGCATGCCCTTTGATGTTGCCCAAAGCTCAAGGTAGTTCGAGAGGGCTGTGGTTTTATGAAGGGGTTTTGGGGTAATGATAATGCTGACTTCCTGGATTTTATGCTTTACTGTAAGAATCACCTTGTTCAAGAGGAGTCTGAGCTTCTTTGTTTGGTTTTCTAGTGAGTTTGGTTTAGTCGCAATTGTGTTACTCATTATTTGGCTGGTATGGATTCTGAGGATGTTGTTTCTTGGGTTAGGATATTCCAAAATGACTTTAGTCAAGCCAATCAAGGTTTGAAGAAGGAGGTTGTTGTTAAGAGGAATAGCTGCTGCAGATGGCAATCGCCTAGGGAAGGTTTTTACAAAGTTAACTCAGATGATGCGCTTGTTGTGGTTGTTGTGACTTTAATTGGATTAACAAAAAATTATCAACTTGAACTAACTATTACTAAATTATCATTTAATTCCTATACTAGCTAGGCTTATTTAATTATGCCTGCAAATAAAATATCTAATTATGCATATCTTTTAAAAGCCAGAGTACTTGGTGAAAAGTTCCTTGGCTTGCTTCCTGTTCTCTTTGTTTGGTTTTGCCTCTGGAGCAATCCTTAAAAAGGCAGTTAAAAATAAAAAATAAAAATAAAAAATAAAAATAAATAAAAAATGGAGATCGAGCCAAAGCTGTTGCTGGAAGTGTGTCAAGCCATTGCTGCTGCACCTTCGGCTAAAATAAGAAGCAGACTGAATCCATCAGCTAAGGAGTGGGATCTTTGGGTCGAGCAGGCACCCGAGGAAGAAAGAGGTTAGTTTCTAACATTTTCCAATGGCTCTAACCGAAAGCCAAATCAAGAGTTTTTTCAGCAAGTAAGAATTTCACTTTTGACACGTGTCCGTTTGTTAATTGTAAATCAATTAATTACTTAATCGAATGAGATTTATATTTCGTAATTCTATTACTCGGATGTTATATAGACGTAGTTAATACTATTGATGTCCATTGTAATTTATTACGCAGTAATTATAGACCGTATGTGGAAAGGATGTATGTGCATAGGCCAGAGCCAATGATCCACAGGCCGCCATTGTTTGGGAAGATTGTGTTCAAAGCGTCGTCCATACCAATAAGGGTATTGAATGGAGAAGAACAGACCAAATCCATGGTTGATGGAAAGCCTCTATGGTGTAAAAAATTTCGACCATTATAAGAAGAAGATGACGCAAGCCTACTAAAATCTCAATTTGTGTTGTATCACTGTTTTATGACTAGACTCTACTCTATCGGTTGTTGAAATCTATCTATAACCTATATTATAATTAGTTCAAAGTGGCAAGCTAAACAATTCATGTAGAACACATAATTACAACTTACAAGGAAATTAATAGCAATTGCAAACAACACAACAAACTAGAATTTCACAAAGTAATCACAATCACCAATCTGATGGACTTGACCTTACAAAAAAAAAAAAATCTGATTTACTTAGAAGTGGGTCAATTTGATCGAACATGTCAGTTGGGAAGTCATCAAAGAATGCATCCGGGTTTTCGCTTCCATCCCCGCAACATGTCGCCGGTGGCTTCAAAAACGGCTGCTGATCAACAGCAGCAAGCTCAGGAGGAGCATCATCCACTGGCCCGAACACGTCGAAAAAATAAGGGTCATCGAATCTAGCCAAGAGCTCTTGGCTTCCCGGTGAAAATGTTATGTCTAGTTGGGGTTGTGGAACTACTTGAGGGAATGAAATTTGTAAATCTTCAACACGAGCATGGTCTGTTGTTGTATCAAAATCCATCAACTTAGGATTAATCACCAAATCAGGCAGTGGCACCATTTGAATTGTATCATAGTTGTTGTTGTTATTCAGACAGTGAACAAGATTGAGACTCTGTTGATGACTTCTGGCCCTAATCAAGCATACAACAACAATCATGTAACAGCAAGAAAATCAAAATTTTGAAATTGCTGTGATTTGTTTACATACCTCTGAAGCAACATTTTCCAAATTAGGAACTTCCTTGTTGATTTTATGTGATTTGGAGATTGATGATGATGCAAAATTCTTGCGAGTCTCTTCTGTCTACTACTCCAGAAATTCTTGACATCACCACTCTCTTTCCTCCAGTGAAAATTTGCACCCACTTGTAAGAAACACAAACACAAACAAAACAAAACAAAATCACTTTTTTTTTTTCATACAAAAGAATTAATTAAGAAAAACCCAGTTGGGAAATTGTGTAATATTGTGACTTACTTCTTCAAGTTAGGTCGAAGCTTGTTGACCCATCTGAGACGACAAGATTTTCCGGTTCGCTGTAAGTGACCTTTGGATCGAGTCCATATTTCTTGACATGATTGATCAAAATTTCGTCTTCCTCTACTTTCCATGGTCTGATCCCTTTCTAATCTCCTCTCTCTTTCCTTCCATTGTTGAAAAAAATCAACAAAGCAAGCAACAGTCACTGATTCACAGTATTTTATCTTCAACTCTGTTTTTTTTTTTTTTTTTTGGAGAAGAGACGGTTAATGCCCACAACCTCCAAAATTTCGCACGCATTCAATAAATATTGGGTAGGGGGGTAGGGCACCAATCTGTTCGAAACGGGTTTGGAGCACTTAAAACAGGGCTCGGGTCGGGTTTGGGTCAAACTTTTTTGACACGGTTTTTATCGGGTCGGGCATGGGTCATCCTCTTATGTCCCGACCTGTCCTGTTTGATCTAGTATTTATATAATTATTTTTTAAAATATAAAAATATACAAGAAAAAATAAATCTCTAATTTCTTTGTCTGTTTACCCATGTTAAAATGTTTTTCTAAGGTGTATGTTTGTATTTAAATACAATTCCAAAATAACTTATCACTGCATTTATGGAACGGTGGAACCTATATGCATAACATTTCCTACTTGATTGCAACCAACAATTACTACTATCCAACTATCTAAAAGTGCAACCACGAGACCAACATATTGTCTTTCATTATTGCACCTCACATGGAAACTCTTTAACTTACAAACTCAATTGTGTAACTAGGTATGACGAGCATACTACTATATCAATCTCATATCGCCGTGAATTAGAAAAGTATGTGTAATATTTTAGGATATACTAGAAACTGCCAAGACAAGAATAAGTTCTGTTGAGTTTACTTCAAACAAAAAAATTTGATGAGTTGAGGGAGGATAATTTAGATTTATTCTCCACAATACAACATTAGCACTACATCCATAATTAAGTTCATGTGTATTTTTATTTTACTTGAAATTGTACCTTCTATAAATAAAGTTCGTGTCTTTAATTTTTTTTTTTTTTTTCATGTATCTTTCATTGTGTGTATTAATTACATGAGTTAATGATATCTAGAAATCTGCTAAAAAAAAATCCATTGAATCTAGAACTAGAAAGTCTTTATTTTCTTTTTTAAGACATTAAATCTGCCTATAATTAGTATTAGTTAGTAATTATGCATATCTATCAAAACCCAACTTAGTAAAATTTCCCTTTAACTTAATTAATATTTTTTTTCTAATCGTTTTGTCAGCTTCAGGATTCAAATTCAACTGTTCTTTAAGTTTTGCCAAAAAAAAAAAAATCTCAATATAGCTTTTAATATTAAAACAAATTCTTTGAGTAGTAGAAAAGCACATTCTTATTTCAACAATGGTTCGATTCCTTAATCAAATTCTGAAAAGTTACTCCAACAAGGAAAGGATTCCAGATTCGTTAATAAAAAACAAAACCAAAACCAATCCAATAAGTTATACTCTCCAACACCTATATAAATAAATTGTAACAGCTAATGTAAATATCAAAACTTAAATCCTCACACATTGTTACGTTCCAGTTTAGATTTCGATCTCCTGAGAAAACAACTAGTGAGTTTCTTCTCATTTTTTTTCTTCATATTTTCTGTTTTTTTTTTTTAAATAAAAATTTTGATCCAATTTTTTGATCTACTTGATGAAAGACAAAATCTTACAACACACGTTAAAAGTTTTTCGCCTCCTAACGCTCTTAAGACAAAGATATATTGGGCAGCGGAAAATGCATCATCCTGGTAATTTATGATATGGGATCAACACGAGGAAGGGATATGATTTCAATCGAAAATTTTGATTTGTTATAATAAAAAATGTCAATTTTTTATTGAACAATTACATAAATTCGGGGTTACCTCGTAGTGTAGATGCAAAGGTAAACACTAGACAAACCTCGTTTTTTCGTTAAAAAAAAAAAATGCCACTTTTAAAACTTTTTATTGCAAATTTAATAGTTAATCCCAATTTTTTCTAATCTATGATATATATTTGTAAATCGGTACGTGCATTAGAATTTTACTTTTAAGAGAATCATATTATGGAAACATGGACGGCCACGAAGTAAATGTACCAGCCAATTATTTTTAGGTATTAATGACCCGACCCATTAATGACCCGAACCAATAAAGCTAGACCCATAACCGTTTTTAGCGAGTAGGTTTGGTTCGAATTAGTGGTTTGGGTGTAATTCTGGCAGGTCTAAAAATTAGTTTGGAATAAAATTATGTGGATGGCACACACAAATTAATAATTAAGCTACTGAAGGAAATATAATTTAATTCCACTGCCTACCTAAGGAATCAAGTACCTTTCCTAATTCCCTTCCCATATAACTTGATTCCCTCTAATATCTTTAAAAAGCCAACTTGGTAAAATTTTCCTTAACTCTATTCATATATATATTTTTTCTAATCTTTTGTTATTTTTCAGGATTCAGATTCAAGTAGCGTTTTGCAATGTCTAAACCAAATGGTATGTTTATTTTTCTTCACTTTAGAATTTCAACTTTGCTATGGATTTTTCCATCAGTTTTTTGAATGCACTAAGTTATTTTTCCTGTGGTTTTGTTTACTTCATTGGGATTAATTTTTTTTATTCTATATATGGGTTTTGTTTTCTTAATATTTTCTAGAAATTTTGCGAGATGAAAGAGATTTTGGTCCAACACACTTCACATTAAAAATAGAGTCGTACTCTTTACTGTCGAATGCAACTCATGGACATGTGAAAAGATACGAATCTGGTATTTTTGATGTTGGAGGTTACAAATGGTATGTTGAAATTCTCATTGCCTTCTTTTTTTTTTTTAAATTAAAAAAAAAAAAACTTCTTCCAAATAGTACTTATATAATTGATCGGTGTGTCGGTGTTAGGAAATTGATTCTGTACCCACAGGTGGACAAGTCCTGTGAAGGGAAAGGCAATATTTCCCTTAACGTGGCCATAGATGAAAGTAATTCTTTCCCTAATCATAATTGGATTGTTTGTGCTTACTTGAAATTTTTCATACTTAATCAGAAAACGAAGAAGTACTTGACCATCCAAGGTAATTACATATATATATATATATTTATCATGTTTTTTTGTTGTTGACAAATATATGATTTTACTAATCAATTTCTTTTGTAACAAACAAAATTGACACATATTTAATTTATCATTATATGTGCTTGCAGAAGCTAAAGGATCATTAAAGTATTTTGATAATTTGAGAACTGAACATGGTTGTCTCCAATTGATTTCTTTTGATGAATTGAATAAACCATGTAATGGATATCTTGTTAATGACTGCTATGTTTTTGGAGTTGAAGTTTTTGTTATTCAACCTTCTTCTCGCTATGAAGAAACTCTTACCATGGTTAAGGAACCAAGTGGAAGAACTTATACTTGGTCGGTCAAAAATTTCTCAAAGTTAAATGGCAATTTACTGTACTCCGATGAATTTACAGTTGGAGGAAGGAAATGGTACTTATATATTACACCTCTTATTTAACAATGTTTAGCTTGATGTATATATATATATATATATTAACAAATTAGTTATTCTTTTATCTTATGTTGATTCCAGGAATTTAAAACTTTTTCCCAAGGGAAATAAATCTGATTTGGGAAAATCATTGTCTCTTTACTTATGGCTATCTGATTGGAAAAGTATTATACGTGAAAGAAAAGTGTATGCAAATTTCAAGCTACGAATAATAGATCATTCTCGGCTTGATCAAAAAGTTGAAAAACAAGGTGAATCACTAATGAATCTTTTTCCCGTTACAAATGCTTTAATTTTGATATTCCATTTACTTGAGCAATTATTTGTAACATTAAATTGTTTTTTTGTAGTTTCACATTGGTTTGATTCGAACCAAGATTGTGGTTTCTCAAATTTTGTTCCGATAAAGGAATTACATGAAGCCGGCAATGGATACCTTAAAGATGATACTTTAATTGTTGAAGTAGAATTTGATGTTATTTCTATCACTAAGGTCCAACCATAGACAATTGCGGTGTGATTTATATTTGTGTTGGGATTTGGGAGTGAAGGCAGATATATTTTTTCTTCAATTTATGAGCAGATACTATATAAAATCTGGTTCGTCAATTTAATAATAAACAATAAGATTGTGTTTCCTTACATGTCCGTATTGATATATTTTACGGTTTGAGATTTTGTGTGAAAAAAATGCTTGCTATAATCACAGCTGTGTTAATTCATGAAGTGATATAAAATACATATGTTATTTGATACAAAATACTAATGTGATGATATTAAAAATTAGTTCCCAAAATTCAAGATGTGGCAAGTGATTTATCTTTACCTTATAAATTATGGGATGATGTGGTAAATGACAGGGTAAGAACAAATCACTTGCTACGTTGGTTTTTGGGCTAATTTTTTGGGTTATCTAGATTTAATGAAAAAACATATCACATGATGTGTCAAGAATTAATTTGTTCTTATGATAAATGAAACGTAGGATGATGAGGTAAATAGGATGGTTAGAACAAATCATTTGTCACACCCATTTGCAAATTCGTGTTGTTTTTGAGCTAATTTTATGGTTTATTACGAAGAATCATCAATTTTATTACATCCAGTATAAAGATCTTGGACATTTTATCATATATATATATATATATATTTCATGCATGCATCTTCCGGTATATGTATAAGTGATTTGAATTAATGATAAATCTAGAAATGTTTTAGATTTCTAAAATTATTTTTCCATCCGTCTATATTTTTCTTTTCAATACTTTGAATATGCCTATAAACAATGTAGGAAAAAAAAATCTGTTTCCAAAAAATATTTTTAATTAGGCTCATTTTCTATTGATTAATATTCTTAATGTTGAGAGTTCGGGTGGCAAGTTCTGAGGATTGCTTGGGCAAGTTCTTGAGAGTTCGAGTGGCAATTCTGGTTGATAAGCCTCTAAGACGTTTCTTAAGAGTTGATGTTCTAGGAGATGGAGAGGAAACTGTTATGCCCATCCAATATGAAAGACTGCCTAACTTTTGTTTCCGATGTGGGTTACTAGGCCATATGCTTCGAGAATGTCCGGAGAATGATAAACCGCTCATTGATCGAGAATTGACATATGGGACATGGATGAGAGCCGCTGGTCCAGTCAGGAATCCTATGCAGCGGAGTTGGGATGGTACGTTTGATTCGAGAAATGGAATGGGGAATAGGAGGGCCAACAACTTGGTGGAGGAAGTTGATGCTTTCCGACATAGATCATTAATGACGGGGAAGACCTCCGAACCGGAAAAATGTGGCTGTGTACGGGAAAGGGGGAAGTGTTTCAAATTTGGCAAAAGTTGGGGTTGACGTGAATCAACGAGAGAAAGTTGGAGGGAATTCAACTTCAAATTCGTTCTCAAAATTGAATTTAGATTCCCCGAGATTGTCTGGAAATTGCTTGAAAGGAATGGAGAGATTTTTGGTAGATATGGATAGCTGTGATTTCGGAAAATATGCTGCTAATAAGGATTCTTTTCCTTATATGATACGTAGTGTTCAAAATGGAATAATTGGTGGTAAATAAGAGATTTCAGAGGATCTTGTTGAGAAGGGTGGGGTTAAAAGAAATTTTGTGGAAGTTTCGGAGAGTTTGGGCGTGGTGGGGCTGGATATGTTATCCAAAGTAGCAAATAGGCTAGAGGCCCATTTTAAAGGAGGAATATGTGCAAATGAAGATTTCTCTGGGCTTGGGCCGCATTTGGGTTGTGAAATGGAAATGGGAGGTGTTGGAAAATTAGGTATCGATCTATCGGATAAAGGTATTGTGCCTTCGAAAGGGATTAAAAATGGGTAGGTGAGGGAAAATTTGGCTGGGTCAATGTCTGAAAGTTGGAAATGGGCTACGAGAATGGATCAAGTTTTGGAGTCCTCCCAAACATCAAAAGATCTTTCTTGTGGAAAAAGGCGTGTTACTCTAGCTGATGTTGGTTTCCCTGAAGGGTCCAAGAGGCTTAAATCAGATTCCATTAAGACAAGTTCTGATGACTTCTTATCAGCCGGTCGGCCTTCCCCGACCCGTCGGTCTCAATGAAAACCTTTGTTTGGAATGCTTAGGGACTAGGAAGTAACCGGGAATTCAGGTTTTACGTACGTTCATTCTGACGTACGGTTCTGATATAGTTTTTCTTCTTGAAACAAAGGCAGATAATGTTCTTTTGGAAAAGTATAGGGTTAAGCTTGGTTTTGTTGGTAAATTGGTTGTCGATTACAAGGGTCAAAACGGTAGTCATTTTCTCATGTGGTCGAATGCAGTGGATGTTAGTTTGTTGTCATATTCCTTCTTTCACATTGATGTTCAAGTGTGCTCTCATCAGAAGTTATTATGGCGTATGACAGGGTTTTACAACCATCCGGAGGCGGCGCGACGAAAGCACGCTTGAACACTTCTCAAGAGATTACATGGTATGTCTTATCTTCCGTGGATTTGTGCAAGCGACTTCAATGAAATCCTGGATGATTGTGAGAAATCGGGAGGGCTCAAAAGACCAAGATGGATTATTGAGGATTTTCTAGCGGCTTCAGGATTTTGGTTATTTGGGTCTAGTTTTTACATGGTGTAATAGAAGAAATGGGTCGGATTTGGTGCAAGAAAGTTTAGACCGGGTGGTAGATAACCTTCAATAGGCATGGGGCAGCACCACCAGAGCTTTTTTTTTTTTTTCAATTTAAAACCCAATTTTGGTTCCTTTTCATTTGTTCTCCGAGATTTTTTGTAAACTTTAAGCTGGTTGTGTGAATTTTGAATCTAATTGAAAAGGCTCAAAGACTATTTACAAAGTCTCGGAGATACAAAATTAACAAAAAAAGCTGATGGTTAAAAAGGCTCGGAGACTATTTACAAAGTCTCTGAGATAATTGAAAAGGCTCGGAGATTAATTGAAAAAGCTCGGATTACTGTTGAAAAGGCTCGGACAGTGTATGAAAAAGCTCGAATACAGTGTTAAAAGTCCCGGAGATTCAAAATTGACAAACCTATTCATAAAATGGAAAAAGCTCGGAATACTATTGAAAAGGCTCGGACAGTGTATGAAAAGGCTTGGAGATAGTGTTAAAAGGCTCGGAGATTCAAAACAGACAAGTTTCTTCATAAAAATGAAAAAGCTCGGATTACTATTTAAAAAGCTCGGAGACTGTTTGAAAAGGCTCGGAAAAAGTGTTAAAAGGCTCGGAGTTTCAAAATTGACAAATTTATTCATAAAAATGAAAAAGCTCGGATTACTATTTAAAAAGCTCGGAGATAGTTTGATAAGGCTCGAAAAAAGTGTTAAATGGCTCGAAAACCTAGATCTTCATCGTTTTGCAGATTCTGATCGACTTCAGGACTATAGCGCCACCGCTGGTGGGTTCGCCATGAGATTTTCAGTCGGATTTCTTACAGCCGTGAGATTTTCATTCTTATTTTTCTCTCTCTCAACTTTTTTCTCTCTAGGTTTGAAAAGACATAAACCGACAAAATAAGAGCATTTTTGTCTGGTCACCTAAATAGGTGCCTTTTAAACTTGAATTAATAAAGTGGTGTTATTCTCACAAAAACTACCCCAAATAGTGACAACAAAATTTTGAACCCATAGAAGAAATGGGTTAGATTTGGTGCAAGAAAGGCTACACCGGGTGGTAGGTAACCTTCAGTGGACTGATTTGTTTCCAGGTTCAAGTGTGAGGTATCTAGAATTATGGAAATCAGACCATCGTCCCACATTGCTTGATGTATGCCAGGTTAGTTCCAATCCTTTTTGCTCTCTTAACCGTTGTACTCGTCGTTTCCATTTTAAGAAGTGTTGGGAGAATGAGGAGAGATGTGCTAAGTAGGTGAAACAGTTGTGGGTCTGTTTTGGCCAGTAGAACTGCATGTCTATAGTGGTTTCTCGTAACAGCCAGTGTGCTTCGAAGCTTAAGATGTAGTATGTGGGTAATAGGAAAATGCTGAAAAAAGGTGTTGATGAGAAGCAAAGAGAGCTACAGGTTGCAACCAGTAAAATTAAACAAGGTGACCGGTCTAGAATTCATGGGATTGAAAGAGAGTTGGATGCGCTTCTTGAATATAAGGAGGTATATTGGAGTCAGAGATCTCGTGTAAGTTGACTTTAAAGTGGGGATAAAAACTCAAAGTTCTTCCATTCGAAAGCTGCTTTAAGGAGGTCGCGAAACACTATTAGGGGTATTTTCAACGATTCTGGAGTTTGGTGTTCTAGTCAAGATGATATTTGCAGTGTGGTGGACAAGTATTTCTAGGAATTGTTCTCTTCCGAGGGCCATTCATTTTCGGATTAGGATAGAATTATTCGATGTGTTGAGGTAGCTAGTATGAGCTCATATTTGGATAGCAATTTCTCTCTTGAAAAGATCCGTAGGGCAGTTTTTGACATGGCTCCCACGAAGGCTCCGAGACCTGACGACCTCCCAGCTTTGTTTTATCAAAAGTTCTGGTATGTGGTTGGTTCTGAGGTGACTTCAGCTAGCCTTGGGGTTCTGAATGAGGGGCACAGTTTGGAGGGGATTAATGAGACTCTAATCACCTTGATCCCAAAAGTTAAGAGAGCTGAGAGAATTATAGATCACTGCCCAATCAGTTTATGTAATGTCCTTTACAAAATTGTGGCGAAGACGATTGCGAATATATTCCAAGGTGTTTTGGGTGATATTATCTTTGATACACAAAGTGCTTTTATTCCAGGGAGACTGATTTCAGACAATGTCATTGTTGGCTTCGAATGCATGCATGCGCTGAGATGTCGAAAAAAAAAGGAAAGGTTGGTGTGATGGCTTTAAAAATGGATATGTCGAAGGCTTATGATAGAGTGGAGTGGGGTTTCTTAGCTGCTATGATGGGCAAGCTTGGTTTTTCGGCTTCTTGGATTGGGCGGATCATGCGTTGTATTACCTCGGTTTCATTCTCCTTTCTTGTCAATAGGGTCAAATGTGGGTATCTGAAGCCAACCACAGGACTCCGTTAGGGGGATCCGTTGTCTCCTTTCCTATTTTTGATATGTGTTGAGGGTCTCTCTAGACTCATTTTTTCGGTTGAGAAGTTTAATGAGATTACGGGTTTTCATTGTAGTAGAGGCGGCCCAAAGATTACCCAGCTTTTCTTTTCGGTTGATAGCCTGATGTTCTCTAGAGCTTCTGTTAGGGATTTTCGAGCCATCCGTAGAGTGTTGGATATTTACACTAGAGCCTCTAGTGAGGCGGTGAACTTCCATAAATCTGCTATCTGTGTTAGTAAGAAGGTGTCCCATGATAGGGCCGTTTCTTTGGCAAGAATTCTTGGGGTTAGACTTGTTATGTGCCATGATCGCTACTTGGGGCTCCCAGGTTTTGCTGGTAAAAATAGAAGGGAACTTTTTAACAGTATTAAAGATCGGGTTTGCAAGAGTGTTAAGGGGTGGCAAAGCAAACTTTTCCCTCCGGGGGGGAGAGCTTCTTCCGAAAGTCGTTGTTCAAGAATGTATTCTATGTCTCTTTTTAAGTTGCCAAAGGGCTTAATTGATGAGATTCACAGGCTTTGCAATAGGTTCTGGTGGGGTTCATGTGATGAGGCTCGCAAAATTCACCGGTGCTCTTGGAAAAATCTTTGTCTAAGTAAGGATTGGGGGGTTTAGGTTTCAGGGATTTGTGTATCTCCAATAAAGAGCTTCTTGCCAAGCAGTGCTGGAGACTGATTCAGCACTCTAATTACTTGGCGACTAAGGTGCTTAAGCACCGTTACTTTCCGAATGAGCATTTGCTTCATGCTAATCGTGGGACTGGTGATTCCTATCTCTGGCAGAGTTTTGGTAAGGTGTTGGTTGAGGCTGGTTCCAGATGGCGAATTGGCAACGGCGAGGCGACTTCTATCTACCAAGACTGTTGGATTCCTAAACCAGTGACCTTCAAAGTAATCTCTCCCCCAGTCCTTGGTGAGTTGTCTAAAGTTTTGTCTCTGAAACTCTCTTCTGGTGAGTGGAATTAAGCTTTGATCTGTGACTCCTTTTTGCCTGCTGATGTGGATTTGATTTTGAGTCTCCCTTGTTCTCTTCCTTCTATTACGGATTCCTTCATGTGGCACTTTGAGAGGCTGGGTTCTTACTCTGTCAAATTTGGGTATCATTTTGGGTGTAGTGGCAAGTTGAATGATGGTACATCGGGTTTGAGTCCGACTGCCTCTTGGTGGAAATTTCTTTGGCGGATGAAACTTCGGTCAAAAGTTAAGCTTTTTATTTGGCGGGCTTGTAACAACCGGATTCCCACAAATGTTAACTTGGTTAAAAGAAAGATCCATGTTAATCCATTTTGTCATTTGTGTGGTCGTATGCCTGAAACAATTATGCATGCCCTTTGATGTTGCCCAAAGCTCAAGGTAGTTCGAGAGGGCTGTGGTTTTATGAAGGGGTTTTGGGGTAATGATAATGCTGACTTCCTGGATTTTATGCTTTACTGTAAGAATCACCTTGTTCAAGAGGAGTCTGAGCTTCTTTGTTTGGTTTTCTAGTGAGTTTGGTTTAGTCGCAATTGTATTACTCATTATTTGGCTGGTATGGATTCTGAGGATGTTGTTTCTTGGGTTAGGATATTCCATAATGACTTTAGTCAAGCCAATCAAGGTTTGAAGAAGGAGGTTGTTGTTAAGAGGAATAGCTGCTGCAGATGGCAATCGCCTAGGGAAGGTTTTTACAAAGTTAACACATATGATGCGCTTGTTGTGGTTTAATTGGACTAGAAAACAACTTGATTAACATTACAAATTATCATCGAACTCCAACTAGCTAGGCTTGATTTAATTCCTGCAAATAGTAATATCTAATTATGCATATCTTTTAAAAGCCAGAGTACTTGGTGAAAAGTTCCTTGGCTTGTTCCTTGTTCTCCTTTATGTTTCTTTGCTCTCTGGAGCTTTGTTTGGTTCCTTAATCCTTATATAAAGGCAGTTTATAAAATT
Source organism: Acer negundo (assembly GCA_035582765.1). NCBI lineage: Eukaryota > Viridiplantae > Streptophyta > Magnoliopsida > Sapindales > Sapindaceae > Acer > Acer negundo. Next base: position 32,202,675 of record CM069236.1, read on the forward strand.
AAAAAAAAATAAAAATAAAAAATAAAAAATAAATAAAAAATGGAGATCGAGCCAAAGCTGTTGCTGGAAGTGGGTCAAGCCATTGCTGCTGCACCTTCGGCTAAAATAAGAAGCAGACTGAATCCATCAGCTAAGGAGTGGGATCTTTGGGTCGAGCAGGCACCCGAGGAAGAAAGAGGTTAGTTTCTAACATTTTCCAATGGCTCTAACCGAAAGCCAAATCAAGAGTTTTTTCAGCAAGTAAGAATTTCACTTTTGACACGTGTCCGTTTGTTAATTGTAAATCAATTAATTACTTAATCGAATGAGATTTATATTTCGTAATTCTATTACTCGGATGTTATATAGACGTAGTTAATACTATTGATGTCCATTGTAATTTATTACGCAGTAATTATAGACCGTATGTGGAAAGGATGTATGTGCATAGGCCAGAGCCAATGATCCACAGGCCGCCATTGTTTGGGAAGATTGTGTTCAAAGCGTCGTCCATACCAATAAGGGTATTGAATGGAGAAGAACAGACCAAATCCATGGTTGATGGAAAGCCTCTATGGTGTAAAAAATTTCGACCATTATAAGAAGAAGATGACGCAAGCCTACTAAAATCTCAATTTGTGTTGTATCACTGTTTTATGACTAGACTCTACTCTATCGGTTGTTGAAATCTATCTATAACCTATATTATAATTAGTTCAAAGTGGCAAACTAAACAATTCATGTAGAACACATAATTACAACTTACAGGGAAATTAATAGCAATTACAAACAACACAACAAACTAGAATTTCACAAAGTAATCACAATCACCAATCTGATGGACTTGACCTTACAAAAAAAAAAAAATCTGATTTACTTAGAAGTGGGTCAATTTGATCGAACATGTCAGTTGGGAAGTCATCAAAGAATGCATCCGGGTTTTCGCTTCCATCCCCGCAACATGTCGCCGGTGGCTTCAAAAACGGCTGCTGATCAACAGCAGCAAGCTCAGGAGGAGCATCATCCACTGGCCCGAACACGTCGAAAAAATAAGGGTCATCGAATCTAGCCAAGAGCTCTTGGCTTCCCGGTGAAAATGTTATGTCTAGTTGGGGTTGTGGAACTACTTGAGGGAATGAAATTTGTAAATCTTCAACACGAGCATGGTCTGTTGTTGTATCAAAATCCATCAACTTAGGATTAATCACCAAATCAGGCAGTGGCACCATTTGAATTGTATCATAGTTGTTGTTGTTATTCAGACAGTGAACAAGATTGAGACTCTGTTGATGACTTCTGGCCCTAATCAAGCATACAACAACAATCATGTAACAGCAAGAAAATCAAAATTTTGAAATTGCTGTGATTTGTTTACATACCTCTGAAGCAACATTTTCCAAATTAGGAACTTCCTTGTTGATTTTATGTGATTTGGAGATTGATGATGATGCAAAATTCTTGCGAGTCTCTTCTGTCTACTACTCCAGAAATTCTTGACATCACCACTCTCTTTCCTCCAGTGAAAATTTGCACCCACTTGTAAGAAACACAAACACAAACAAAACAAAACAAAATCACTTTTTTTTTTTCATACAAAAGAATTAATTAAGAAAAACCCAGTTGGGAAATTGTGTAATATTGTGACTTACTTCTTCAAGTTAGGTCGAAGCTTGTTGACCCATCTGAGACGACAAGATTTTCCGGTTCGCTGTAAGTGACCTTTGGATCGAGTCCATATTTCTTGACATGATTGATCAAAATTTCGTCTTCCTCTACTTTCCATGGTCTGATCCCTTTCTAATCTCCTCTCTCTTTCCTTCCATTGTTGAAAAAAATCAACAAAGCAAGCAACAGTCACTGATTCACAGTATTTTATCTTCAACTCTGTTTTTTTTTTTTTTTTTTGGAGAAGAGACGGTTAATGCCCACAACCTCCAAAATTTCGCACGCATTCAATAAATATTGGGTAGGGGGGGTAGGGCACCTCCGGCAGGGCACCAATCTGTTCGAAACGGGTTTGGAGCACTTAAAACAGGGCTCGGGTCGGGTTTGGGTCAAACTTTTTTGACACGGTTTTTATCGGGTCGGGCATGGGTCATCCTCTTATGTCCCGACCTGTCCTGTTTGATCTAGTATTTATATAATTATTTTTTAAAATATAAAAATATACAAGAAAAAATAAATCTCTAATTTCTTTGTCTGTTTACCCATGTTAAAATGTTTTTCTAAGGTGTATGTTTGTATTTAAATACAATTCCAAAATAACTTATCACTGCATTTATGGAACGGTGGAACCTATATGCATAACATTTCCTACTTGATTGCAACCAACAATTACTACTATCCAACTATCTAAAAGTGCAACCACGAGACCAACATATTGTCTTTCATTATTGCACCTCACATGGAAACTCTTTAACTTACAAACTCAATTGTGTAACTAGGTATGACGAGCATACTACTATATCAATCTCATATCGCCGTGAATTAGAAAAGTATGTGTAATATTTTAGGATATACTAGAAACTGCCAAGACAAGAATAAGTTCTGTTGAGTTTACTTCAAACAAAAAAATTTGATGAGTTGAGGGAGGATAATTTAGATTTATTCTCCACAATACAACATTAGCACTACATCCATAATTAAGTTCATGTGTATTTTTATTTTACTTGAAATTGTACCTTCTATAAATAAAGTTCGTGTCTTTAATTTTTTTTTTTTTTTCATGTATCTTTCATTGTGTGTATTAATTACATGAGTTAATGATATCTAGAAATCTGCTAAAAAAAAATCCATTGAATCCAGAACTAGAAAGTCTTTATTTTCTTTTTTAAGACATTAAATCTGCCTATAATTAGTATTAGTTAGTAATTATGCATATCTATCAAAACCCAACTTAGTAAAATTTCCCTTTAACTTAATTAATATTTTTTTTCTAATCGTTTTGTCAGCTTCAGGATTCAAATTCAACTGTTCTTTAAGTTTTGCCAAAAAAAAAAAAAAAAAAATCTCAATATAGCTTTTAATATTAAAACAAATTCTTTGAGTAGTAGAAAAGCACATTCTTATTTCAACAATGGTTCGATTCCTTAATCAAATTCTGAAAAGTTACTCCAACAAGGAAAGGATTCCAGATTCGTTAATAAAAAACAAAACCAAAACCAATCCAATAAGTTATACTCTCCAACACCTATATAAATAAATTGTAACAGCTAATGTAAATATCAAAACTTAAATCCTCACACATTGTTACGTTCCAGTTTAGATTTCGATCTCCTGAGAAAACAACTAGTGAGTTTCTTCTCATTTTTTTTCTTCATATTTTCCGTTTTTTTTTTTTAAATAAAAATTTTGATCCAATTTTTTGATCTACTTGATGAAAGACAAAATCTTACAACACACGTTAAAAGTTTTTCGCCTCCTAACGCTCTTAAGACAAAGATATATTGGGCAGCGGAAAATGCATCATCCTGGTAATTTATGATATGGGATCAACACGAGGAAGGGATATGATTTCAATCGAAAATTTTGATTTGTTATAATAAAAAATGTCAATTTTTTATTGAACAATTACATAAATTCGGGGTTACCTCGTAGTGTAGATGCAAAGGTAAACACTAGACAAACCTCGTTTTTTCGTTAAAAAAAAAAAATGCCACTTTTAAAACTTTTTATTGCAAATTTAATAGTTAATCCCAATCTTTTCTAATCTATGATATATATTTGTAAATCGGTACGTGCATTAGAATTTTACTTTTAAGAGAATCATATTATGGAAACATGGACGGCCACGAAGTAAATGTACCAGCCAATTATTTTTAGGTATTAATGACCCGACCCATTAATGACCCGAACCAATAAAGCTAGACCCATAACCGTTTTTAGCGAGTAGGTTTGGTTCGAATTAGTGGTTTGGGTGTAATTCTGGCAGGTCTAAAAATTAGTTTGGAATAAAATTATGTGGATGGCACACACAAATTAATAATTAAGCTACTGAAGGAAATATAATTTAATTCCACTGCCTACCTAAGGAATCAAGTACCTTTCCTAATTCCCTTCCCATATAACTTGATTCCCTCTAATATCTTTAAAAAGCCAACTTGGTAAAATTTTCCTTAACTCTATTCATATATATATTTTTTCTAATCTTTTGTTATTTTTCAGGATTCAGATTCAAGTAGCGTTTTGCAATGTCTAAACCAAATGGTATGTTTATTTTTCTTCACTTTAGAATTTCAACTTTGCTATGGATTTTTCCATCAGTTTTTTGAATGCACTAAGTTATTTTTCCTGTGGTTTTGTTTACTTCATTGGGATTAATTTTTTTTATTCTATATATGGGTTTTGTTTTCTTAATATTTTCTAGAAATTTTGCGAGATGAAAGAGATTTTGGTCCAACACACTTCACATTAAAAATAGAGTCGTACTCTTTACTGTCGAATGCAACTCATGGACATGTGAAAAGATACGAATCTGGTATTTTTGATGTTGGAGGTTACAAATGGTATGTTGAAATTCTCATTGCCTTTTTTTTTTTTTTTTTTTTAAATAAAAAAAAAAAACTTCTTCCAAATAGTACTTATATAATTGATCGGTGTGTCGGTGTTAGGAAATTGATTCTGTACCCACAGGTGGACAAGTCCTGTGAAGGGAAAGGCAATATTTCCCTTAACGTGGCCATAGATGAAAGTAATTCTTTCCCTAATCATAATTGGATTGTTTGTGCTTACTTGAAATTTTTCATACTTAATCAGAAAACGAAGAAGTACTTGACCATCCAAGGTAATTACATATATATATATTATATTTATCATGTTTTTTTGTTGTTGACAAATATATGATTTTACTAATCAATTTCTTTTGTAACAAACAAAATTGACACATATTTAATTTATCATTATATGTGCTTGCAGAAGCTAAAGGATCATTAAAGTATTTTGATAATTTGAGAACTGAACATGGTTGTCTCCAATTGATTTCTTTTGATGAATTGAATAAACCATGTAATGGATATCTTGTTAATGACTGCTATGTTTTTGGAGTTGAAGTTTTTGTTATTCAACCTTCTTCTCGCTATGAAGAAACTCTTACCATGGTTAAGGAACCAAGTGGAAGAACTTATACTTGGTCGGTCAAAAATTTCTCAAAGTTAAAGGGCAATTTACTGTACTCCGATGAATTTACAGTTGGAGGAAGGAAATGGTACTTATATATTACACCTCTTATTTAACAATGTTTAGCTTGATGTATATATATATATATATATTAACAAATTAGTTATTCTTTTATCTTATGTTGATTCCAGGAATTTAAAACTTTTTCCCAAGGGAAATAAATCTGATTTGGAAAAATCATTGTCTCTTTACTTATGGCTATCTGATTGGAAAAGTATTATACGTGAAAGAAAAGTGTATGCAAATTTCAAGCTACGAATAATAGATCATTCTCGGCTTGATCAAAAAGTTGAAAAACAAGGTGAATCACTAATGAATCTTTTTCCCGTTACAAATGCTTTAATTTTGATATTCCATTTACTTGAGCAATTATTTGTAACATTAAATTGTTTTTTTGTAGTTTCACATTGGTTTGATTCGAACCAAGATTGTGGTTTCTCAAATTTTGTTCCGATAAAGGAATTACATGAAGCCGGCAATGGATACCTTAAAGATGATACTTTAATTGTTGAAGTAGAATTTGATGTTATTTCTATCACTAAGGTCCAACCATAGACAATTGCGGTGTGATTTATATTTGTGTTGGGATTTGGGAGTGAAGGCAGATATATTTTTTCTTCGATTTATGAGCAGATACTATATAAAATCTGGTTTGTCAATTTAATAATAAACAATAAGATTGTGTTTCCTTACATGTCCGTATTGATATATTTTACGGTTTGAGATTTTGTGTGAAAAAAATGCTTGCTATAATCACAGCTGTGTTAATTCATGAAGTGATATAAAATACATATGTTATTTGATACAAAATACTAATGTGATGATATTAAAAATTAGTTCCCAAAATTCAAGATGTGGCAAGTGATTTATCTTTACCTTATAAATTATGGGATGATGTGGTAAATGACAGGGTAAGAACAAATCACTTGCTACGTTGGTTTTTGGGCTAATTTTTTGGGTTATCTAGATTTAATGAAAAAACATATCACATGATGTGTCAAGAATTAATTTGTTCTTATGATAAATGAAACGTAGGATGATGAGGTAAATAGGATGGTTAGAACAAATCATTTGTCACACCCATTTGCAAATTCGTGTTGTTTTTGAGCTAATTTTATGGTTTATTACGAAGAATCATCAATTTTATTACATCCAGTATAAAGATCTTGGACATTTTATCATATATATATATATATATATATATCATGCATGCATCTTCCGGTATATGTATAAGTGATTTGAATTAATGATAAATCTAGAAATGTTTTAGATTTCTAAAATTATTTTTCCATCCGTCTATATTTTTCTTTTCAATACTTTGAATATGCCTATAAACAATGTAGGAAAAAAAAATCTGTTTCCAAAAAATATTTTTAATTAGGCTCATTTTCTATTGATTAATATTCTTAATGTTGAGAGTTCGGGTGGCAAGTTCCGAGGATTGCTTGGGCAAGTTCTTGAGAGTTCGAGTGGCAATTCTGGTTGATAAGCCTCTAAGACGTTTCTTAAGAGTTGATGTTCTAGGAGATGGAGAGGAAACTATTATGCCCATCCAATATGAAAGACTGCCTAACTTTTGTTTCCGATGTGGGTTACTAGGCCATATGCTTCGAGAATGTCCGGAGAATGATAAACCGCTCATTGATCGAGAATTGACATATGGGACATGGATGAGAGCCGCTGGTCCAGTCAGGAATCCTATGCAGCAGAGTTGGGATGGTACGTTTGATTCGAGAAATGGAATGGGGAATAGGAGGGCCAACAACTTGGTGGAGGAAGTTGATGCTTTCCGACATAGATCATTAATGACGGGGAAGACCTCCGAACCGGAAAAATGTGGCTGTGTACGGGAAAGGGGGAAGTGTTTCAAATTTGGCAAAAGTTGGGGTTGACGTGAATCAACGAGAGAAAGTTGGAGGGAATTCAACTTCAAATTCGTTCTCAAAATTGAATTTAGATTCCCCGAGATTGTCTGGAAATTGCTTGAAAGGAATGGAGAGATTTTTGGTAGATATGGATAGCTGTGATTTCGGAAAATATGCTGCTAATAAGGATTCTTTTCCTTATATGATACGCAGTGTTCAAAATGGAATAATTGGTGGTAAATAAGAGATTTCAGAGGATCTTGTTGAGAAGGGTGGGGTTAAAAGAAATTTTGTGGAAGTTTCGGAGAGTTTGGGCGTGGTGGGGCTGGATATGTTATCCAAAGTAGCAAATAGGCTAGAGGCCCATTTTAAAGGAGGAATATGTGCAAATGAAGATTTCTCTGGGCTTGGGCCGCATTTGGGTTGTGAAATGGAAATGGGAGGTGTTGGAAAATTAGGTATCGATCTATCGGATAAAGGTATTGTGCCTTCGAAAGGGATTAAAAATGGGTAGGTGAGGGAAAATTTGGCTAGGTCAATGTATGGAAGTTGGAAATGGGCTACGAGAATGGGTCAAGTTTTGGAGTCCTCCCAAACATCAAAAGATCTTTCTTGTGGAAAAAGGCGTGTTACTCTAGCTGATGTTGGTTTCCCTGAAGGGTCCAAGAGGCTTAAATCAGATTCCATTAAGACAAGTTCTGATGACTTCTTATCAGCCGGTCGGCCTTCCCCGACCCGTCGGTCTCAATGAAAACCTTTGTTTGGAATGCTTAGGGACTAGGAAGTAACCGGGAATTTAGGTTTTACGTACGTTCATTCTGACGTACGGTTCTGATATAGTTTTTCTTCTTGAAACAAAGGCAGATAATGTTCTTTTGGAAAAGTATAGGGTTAAGCTTGGTTTTGTTGGTAAATTGGTTGTCGATTACAAGGGTCAAAACGGTAGTCATTTTCTCATGTGGTCGAATGCAGTGGATGTTAGTTTGTTGTCATATTCCTTCTTTCACATTGATGTTCAAGTGTGCTCTCATCAGAAGTTATTATGGCGTATGACAGGGTTTTACAACCATCCGGAGGCGGCGCAACGAAAGCACGCTTGAACACTTCTCAAGAGATTACATGGTATGTCTTATCTTCCGTGGATTTGTGCAAGCGACTTCAATGAAATCCTGGATGATTGTGAGAAATCGGGAGGGCTCAAAAGACCAAGATGGATTATTGAGGATTTTCTAGCGGCTTCAGGATTTTGGTTATTTGGGTCTAGTTTTTACATGGTGTAATAGAAGAAATAGGTCGGATTTGGTGCAAGAAAGTTTAGACCGGGTGGTAGATAACCTTCAATAGGCAGGGGGCAGCACCACCAGAGCTTTTTTTTTTTTTTCAATTTAAAACCCAATTTTGGTTCCTTTTCATTTGTTCTTCGAGATTTTTTGTAAACTTTAAGCTGGTTGTGTGAATTTTGAATCTAATTGAAAAGGCTCAAAGACTATTTACAAAGTCTCGGAGATACAAAATTAACAAAAAAAGCTGATGGTTAAAAAGGCTCGGAGACTATTTACAAAGTCTCTGAGATAATTGAAAAGGCTCGGAGATTAATTGAAAAAGCTCGGATTACTGTTGAAAAGGCTCGGACAGTGTATGAAAAAGCTCGAATACAGTGTTAAAAGTCTCGGAGATTCAAAATTGACAAACCTATTCATAAAATGGAAAAAGCTCGGAATACTATTGAAAAGGCTCGGACAGTGTATGAAAAGGCTTGGAGATAGTGTTAAAAGGCTCGGAGATTCAAAACAGACAAGTTTCTTCATAAAAATGAAAAAGCTCGGATTACTATTTAAAAAGCTCGGAGACTGTTTGAAAAGGCTCGGAAAAAGTGTTAAAAGGCTCGGAGTTTCAAAATTGACAAATTTATTCATAAAAATGAAAAAGCTCGGATTACTATTTAAAAACCTCGGAGATAGTTTGATAAGGCTCGGAAAAAGTGTTAAATAGCTCGAAAACTTAGATCTTCATCGTTTTGCATATTCTGGTCGACTTCAGGACTATAGCATCACCGCCGGTGAGTTTGCCATGAGATTTTCAGTCGGATTTCTTACAGCCGTGAGATTTTCAGTCTGATTTTTCTCTCTCTCTAGGTTTGAAAAGACATAAACCGATAAAATAAGAGCATTTTTGTCTGGTCACCTAAATAGGTGTCTTTTAAACTTGAATTAATAAAGTGGTGATATTCTCACAAAAACTTCCCCAAAAAGTAACAACAAAATTTTGAACCCATAGAAGAAATGGGTCAAATTTGGTTCAAGAAAGGCTACACCGGGTGGTAGGTAACCTTCAGTGGACTGATTTGTTTCTAGGTTCAAGTGTGAGGTATCTAAAATTATGGAAATCAGACCATCGTCCCATATTGCTTGGGGTGTGCCAGGTCAGTTCCAATCCTTTTTGCTCTCTTAACCGTTGTACTCGTCATTTCCATTTTAAGAAGTGTTGGGATAATGAGGAGAGATGTGCTAAGTAGGTGAAACAGTTACGGGTTGGTTTTGGCCAGCAGGACTGCATGTCTATAGTGGTTTCTCATAACAGCCAGTATGCTTCGAAGCTTAAGATGTAGTATGTTGGTAATCGGAAAATGCTGAAAAAAAGGTGTTGATGAGAAGCAAAGAGAGCTACAGGTTGCAACCAGTAAAATTAAACAAGGTGACTGGTCTAGAATTCATGGGATTGAAAGAAAGTTGGATGTGCTTCTTGAATATAAGGAGGTATATTAGAGTCAGAGGTCTCGTGTAAGTTGTCTTTAAAATGGGGATAAAAACTCAAAGTTCTTCCATTCGAAAGCTTCTTTAAGGAGGTCGCGAAACACTATTAGGGGTATTTTCAACGATTCTGGAGTTTGGAGTTCTAATCAAGATGATATTAGCAGTGTGGTGGACAAGTTTTTCCAGGAATTGTTCTCTTCCGAGGGCCATTCATTTTCGGATTAGGATAGAATTATTCGATATGTGATACATGCCTGGTAGCTAGTATGAGCTCGTATTTGGATAGCAATTTCTCTCTTGACAAGATCTGTAGGGCAGTTTTTAACATGGCTCCCACGAAGGCTTCGAGACCCGACGACCTCCTAGCTTTGTTTTATTAAAAGTTCTGGTATGTGGTTGGTTCTGAGGTGACTTTAGCTAGCCTTGGGGTTCTGAATCAGGGGCACAGTTTGGAGGGGGTTAATGAGTCTCTAATCACCTTGATCCCAAAAGTTAAGAGAGCTGGGGGAATTAAAGACTACCGCCCAATCAGTTTATGTAATGTCCTTCAAAAAATTATGGCGAAGAAGATTGCGAATAGATTCCGAGGTGCTTTGGGTGATGTTATCTCTAAAACAGAAAGTGCTTTTATTCCTGGGAGACTGATTTTTAACAATGCCATTGTTGGCTTCGAATGCATGCATGCGCTGAGATGTTGGAAAAAAGGAAAGGTTGGTGTGATGGCTCTAAAACTGGATATGTCGAAAGTTTATGATAGAATGGAGTGGGGTTTCTTGGCTGCTATGATGGGCAAGCTTGATTTTTCGGCTTCTTGGACTGGGTGGATCATGCATTGTATTACCTTAGTTTCCTTCTCCTTTCTTGTCAATAGGGTCCGATGTGGGTATCTGAAGCCAACCAGAGGACTCCGTTAGGGGGATCCGCTGTCTCATTACCTATTTTTGATATGTGCTGAGGTTCTCTCTAGATTCATTTTTTCTGCTGAGAAGTCTAATGAGATTGCGGGTTTTTGTTGTGTTGGAGGCGGCCCAAAGATTACCCACCTTTTCTTTGCGGATGATTGCATGTTGTTCTCTAGAGCTACTGCTAGGGATTGTCGGGCCATCCGTTGAGTGTTGGATATTTACGCTAGAGCCTCTAGTTAGGCGATGAACTTCCATAAATCTGATATCTATGTTAGTTAGAATGTGTCCCCTGATAGGGCCATTTTTTGGCAAGAATTCTTGGGGTTAGACTTGTTCCGTGCCATGATCGCTACTTGGGGCTCCTAAGTTTTGCTGGTAAAAATAGAAGGGAACTTTTTAACAGTATTAAAGATCAGGTTTGGGAGAGAGTTAAGGGGTGGCGGAGAAAACTTTTCTCTACGAGGGGGAAAGAGATTCTTCTGGAAGAAGTTGTTCAAGCAATTCCAACATATTCTATATCTCTCTTTAGGTTGTCTAAGGGCTTAATTGATGAGATTCACAGGCTTTTCAATAGGTTTTGGTGGGGTTCAAGTGATGAGACTCGCAAAATTCACTAGTGCTCTTGGAAAAATCTTTGTCTTAGTAAGGATTCGGGGGATTTAGGTTTTAGGGATTTGTGTATCTCCAATAAAGCGCTTCTTGCCAAGCAATGTTGGAGACTGATTCAGCACCAAAATTCCTTGGCGGCTTAAGTGCTTAAGCATCGTTACTTTTCAAATGAGCATTTGCTTCATGCTAATCGTAGGACTGGTGATTCCTATCTCTAGCAGAAATTTTCTTTGGGGTAAGGATTGCTTGAGGCTAGTTCCAGATGACGAATTGGCAACGGTGAGGCAACTTCTATCTACCAAGACCATTGGATTCCTAAACCAGTGACCTTCAAAGTTATCTCTCCCCCAGTTGTTGGTGAGCTTTCTAAAGTTTCGTCTTTGAAACTCTCTTATGGTGAATGGAATGAGGCTTTAATTCGTGACTCATTTTTGCCTGCTAATGTGGATTTGATTTTGAATCTCCATTGTTCTCTTCCTTCTATTATGGATTCTTTCATGTGGCACTTTGAGAGGCATGGCTCTTACTCTGTTAATTATGGGTATCATTTTGGGTGTAGTGGCTGGTTGAATCCTAGTACATCGGATTTGAGTCTGGTTGCCTCTTGGTGGAAATTTCTTTGGCGGATGAAACTTCGGTAAAAAGTTAAGCTTTTTATTTGGCGGGCTTGTAACAACTGGTTTCCCACAAATGTTAACTTGGTTAAAAGAAAGATCCCTGTTAATTCTTTTTGTCATTTGTGTGGTCGTATGCCTGCCACAACTATGCATGCCCTCTAGTGTTGCCCAAAGCTCAAGGTAGTTCGAGAGGGTTGTGGTTTTACGAAAGGGTTTTGGGGTGTTGATACTGTTGACTTCCTGGATTTATGCTTTACTGTAAGAATCACCTTGTTCAAGAGGAGTTTGAGCTTCTTTGTTTGGTTTTCTAAAGAGTTTGGTTTAGTCGCAATTGTGTTAGTCATGATTCGGCTGGTATGGATTTTGAGGATGCTGTTTCTTGGGCTAGGATTTTCTGAATGACTTTCGTCAGTCCAATCAAGGTTTGAAGAATGAGGCTATTATTAAGAGGAATAGATGCTGCAGATGGCAATCGCCTAGAGAAGGTTTTTACAAAGTTAACATGGATGATGCGCTTGTTGTGGGGGAGGGAAAAGTAGGCATTAGCATTATTATTCGTGATTCGGTTGGAAAGGTTATGGCTGCTAGTGCCCAGTCAATTCAAGCAAGTTTTTTTGTCCCCATTGTTGAAGCAATGGCTATCAAGAGGGGTTTGATGCTGACTAGGGAAACTGGTCTCTCCCCGTGTGTGGTTGAATTGGGTGCGCAATCTGTGGTTAATCTTTTCTCTCAAACTAATATTCCTTGCTCTGAAATTGGTCTTGTTATCAAGGAGGTTAAGCTGATTATGGAAGCTTCTCCTGGTTGTGTGGTTGGTTTTGCTCCGAAGTCCACGAATGTGGCAGCCCATATGCTTGCCAAGATGGGACTGTTGGCTTAGTCTGATTTAGTTTGGTTGGAGGAGTCTCCTCCTGGTTTGGAGCTTGTTATTTTGGGCGATTACCCTGCTATTTTGTAATGTTTGCTTTGCTCTGCTTTTGGCGGTGTTCTTTAATATATATATATATATATATATTCTTAATATATGTTGAAAACTCTGTTCAAACTTGTTTTGTTGTTGTTGAAATAATTAACTTTACAAGCCTATTAATATGGGACTAATTATGCAAACAAAGGCTAGTTCAGCTGGTAAATAGACGAGTTTGAGGTTTGAGCAAATGACTCCTATATCAGTGGCTCGAATCCTACTAATAGAGAAAGCTTTCAAAAAAATATTTGGTCCCAAATTAATAGATATTGTCAATATATATATATATTTATATTTATATATATATGGGACTAGGACTAATTATCATTATTTCAGATAACCTATTATAACTTGAACTAGCAAACCTAACTTGATTAACACTGGTTTAATTGGACTAGAAAACAACTTGATTAACATTACAAAATATCATCGAATTCCAACTAGCTAGGCTTGGTTTAATTCCTATAAATAGTATTATGTAATTATGCATATCTATTAAAAGCCAAAGTACTTGGTGAAAAGTTCCTCGGCTTGTTCCCTGTTCTCCTTTTTGTTTCTCTGCTCTCTGGAGCTTTGTTTGGTTCCTTATAAAAAGGCAGTTTAAAAAAATAAAAAATGGAGATCGTGCCAAAGCTAGTGCCGGAAGTGGGTCAAGCCACTGCTGCTGCACCTTTGGCTAAAATAAGAAGCAGACTGAAACCATCAGCTATGGAGTGGGATCTTTGGCTCGAGCAGGCGCCCGAGGAAGAAAGAGGTTTGTTTCTAACTTTTTCCAATGGCTCTAACCGAAAGCCAAATCAAGAGTTTTTTCACCAAGCAAGAATTTTACTTTTAACACGTGTCTGTTTGTTAATCGTAAATCAATTAATTACTTAATCGAATGAGATTTACAATTCGTAATTCTATTGCTCATATGTTATATAGATGTAGTTAATACTATGTATTGATGTTCATTGTAATTTATTATGCGGTAATTATAGACCGTATGTGGAAAGGGTGTATGTGCATAGGCCAGAGCCAATGATTCACAGGCCACCATTGTTTGGGAAGATCGTGTTCAAAGCGCCGTCCATACCAATAAGGGTATTGAATGGAGAAGAACAGACCAAATTCATGGTTGGTGTAAAAAATTTCGACCCTTATAAGAAGAAGATGAGGCAAGCCTACTAAAATCTCAATTTGTGTTGTATCACTGTTTTATGAATAGACTATACTCTATCGGTTGTTGAAATCTATCTATATCCAATATTATAATTAGTTCAAAGTGGCAAACAAACAATTCATGTAGAACACATAATTACCACTTACAAGGAAATTAATAGCAATTACAAACAACACAAAAAACTAGAATTTCACAAAGTAATAAAAATCACCAATCTGATGGACTTGACTTTTCAAAAAAAAAATCTGATGGACTTATAAGTGGCTCAATTTGATCGAACATGTCAGTTGGGAAGTCATCAAAGAATGCATCAGGGTTTTCGCTTCCATCCCCGCAACATGTCACCCGTGGCTTCAAAAACGGCTGTTGATCAACAGCAGCAAGCTCAGGAGGAGCATCATCCACTGGCCCGAAGACGTCGAAAAAATAAGGGTCATCGAATCTAGCCAAGAGCTCTTGGCTTCCCGGTGAAAATGTTATGTCTAGTTGGGGTTGTGGAACTACTTGAGGGAATGGAATTTGTAAATCTTCAACACGAGCATGGTCTGTTGTTGTATCAAAATCCATCAACTTAGGATTAATCACCAAATCAGGAAGTGGCACCATTTTAATTGTATCATAGTTGTTGTTATTGTTGATGTGGGACAGTGAACAAGATTGAGACTCTGTTGATGACTTCTGAATCTGGCACGAATCAAGCATACAACAACAATCTTAATATATAAACATGTAACAGTAAAGAAATCAAAAAATTTATCATTGTTGTGATTTGTTTTCTTACCTCTGAAGCAAAATTTTCGAAACCGGGAACTTCCTTGTTGATTTTGTGTGATTTGGAGATTGATGATGATGAAGAGGGTGTGTTTGTGTTTGAATTCTGCAAAATTCTTGCGAGTCTCTTCTGTCTACTACTCCAGAAATTCTTGACATCATTATCAGTCCTACCAGGCAAATACGTCGCAATTCTTGCCCATTTGTTACCAAACTGTGACTGTAACTCTATCACCACTCTCTCTTCCTCCAGTGAAAATTTGCACCCACTTATAAGGAAAAAAAAACCACAAACACAAACAAAACACAATCACATATATTTTTTTTTTTCATGCAAAACAATTAATTAAGAAAAACCCAGTTGGGAAAAATTGTGTAATATATTGACTTACTTCTTCAAGTTTGGTCGAAGCTTGTTGACCCATCTGAGACGACAAGATTTTCCGGTTCGCTGCAAGAGACCTTTGGATCGAATGGAGCTCCAGTCTCTGGGTCCATATTTCTTGACATGATTGATCAAAATTTCGTCTTCCTCTGCTTTCCATGGTCCTTTTCTAATCTCCTCTCGCTTTCCTTCCATTCTTGAAAAAAAAATGAAACAACAGTGACTGTGATTCACTGTGATTTATTTGCAACTCTGTTTCTCCTTTTTCTTTTTGTTTTTGAAGAAGAAACGGTTAATGCCCACAACCTCCACAATTTCGCACGCATTCCCTACTTTTTCTCGTATTCAAAAGTGGGATCCAAATTACGTATATGTCCCTGTAAATTCAATGAATTTGATAGGTGGCTAGATGGAAGTATCATGAATCGGGCCTTTAATAGATTCGTCTGGCCAATTTTATTTGGGCTGCCCAGCTCTGCACTTGAACCGATTGCGGGGATCATAATTAGATCAGCCCACTAGTAAATTTTGAATTTTTTTTTTTTAATTACAAATTTAACAATGAAACCGAAATTTTTGTGATTTATGATACAGATTTTTACACGTTTCTTTTATGTAAGTAATTTGAAATTAGATAAGGATGTGATTTTTTTTTTTTTTTTTTAAATGTGAGTACTATCAGGACAATTAATAGAGAGGTGCAAAGACTATTTGATATAGGCATGTCCTGAACATCTCTACCCCATACTAGGTCACCGTTTTCCATAAAATGCCGTTTTGACTTTCGTTTTTCTGTTTTAGACATGATTTAGATTTTTTATTTATTTATTTTAGGAAGTTTTCTTTTTTGTTTTAATTTGTTTAGGAATGTTAATGTAGTGTTAGGTTTTAGAAATAATTTAACATTAGTACACTACCTTTCCTAATACGTTTTGAGCTTTTCCTATTTTACTCAAATTAGGATCCTTGAATCCTAAAGGAATTTTTGTCAGAAACTTTCCATCCGCCTATAAATAGTCTTAAGTAATAGTCTTAAGTAATTATGTTCATATCTATCAAAAGCCAACTTGTTAAAATTTTCTTTTACTCAATTCATATTTTTTTCTAATCGATTCAGATTCAAGTGTGTTTTACGATGTCCAACCCAAATGGTATGTTTATTCAAATTGAAGTTTAATTTTAGCTATGGATTTTCCATCAATTTTTTGTATGCACTGATTTATTTTTCCTATTGTTTTGTTTCTTCATGGCAGTTAATTTGTTTCTCCTATGGTTTTGTTTTTCTTATTATTATTTTCAGAAATTTTGCGAGACGAAAGAGATTTTCAACTGGCTCACTTTACACTAAAAATAGAGTCATACTCTTTACTATCCAATGCACCTGATGGAAAAACTGTTTTTTAAGTTTTGTCAAATATATATATATATATATAGATCAATATAGCTTTTAATATTAGAACAAATTCTTTGAGTAGAAGAAAAGCACACTCTTATTTCAACTATGGTTCGATTCCTTGATCAAATTTTGAAAAGTTACTCCAACAAGGAAAGGATTCCGGATTCCTTAACCAAAAACAAAACAAAAACCAATCTAATAAGTTATACTCTCCAACACCTATATAAATAAATTGTAACAGCTAATGTAAATAACAAAACTCAAATCCTAACACATTGTTACGTTCCAGGTCAGATTTCGATTTCCTGAGAAAACCGCAAGTGAGTTTCTTCTTATTTTATTATTATTATTATTCATATTTTCTATTTATTAAAATGAAACTTTCGATCTTATTTTTTGATATACTTGATGAAAAACAAAATCTTACAACACACGTTAAAAGTTTTTCGCCTCCTAATGCTCTTACCACAAAGCCATATTGGGCGGTGGTAAATGCATCATCTTGGTAATTTATGATATATGATCAGCACGAGAAAGGGATATGATTTCGATTCAAACTTTTGATTTGTTATAATCAAAAATGCCACTTTTTGCTTTTTTTTTTTAATTTTGAACTATTATATAAATTCGGGGGTTACATCATCGTGTAGGTACGAAGGTAAACACTAGACAAACCTTGTTTTATCATCAAAAATTCCACTTTTAAAACTTTTTATTACAAATTTAATAGTTAATCCCAAATTTTTCTGATTTATGATATAGATTTGTAAATAGGTAAGTGCATTAGGATTTTAATTTTAAGAGAATCAAATTATGGAAACATGGAATGTCATGAAATAAATGTTCGATTATACTAATATCGATCAAAATCAAAATTATAAATAATAATTTTGACTCTTGCAAAAAACAAATCTATGCTCTTCATCTTAATTTATTGTAGGAGTTTTCTCCTGGTTGGTGGGAATAGTTATCCGGGTATCATATGTATTGTCTGATCTTAGTAGCTTCTGGCAGTCCTATTATAATAGTTGTAAATGTAATACTTAAAAAATAAAAATAAATAAATAAAGTTATGGTATAATGAATTAATGATGAAATATTCATATTTGTCACATAAACGATCGTACATTAATGAGTGGTGATAATTGATGGATGAAGCTCACCAAAATATCAATATTTATCACTATAGCATAGGAGAAGAATTGAAGAAAAATTATTGATTTATAGATTAGTTGTTTAGGGTTTACAAACTTTTTATTATTAATGAATTTAGTAAATTTTAGGGTTTCCAAACTTTTTTATTAATAAATTTATGAAATTTTAGGATTTCTAAACTTTTTTCTTAATCAATTTAGGAAATTTTGGGATTTCCAAACTTTTTTATTAATCAATTTAGGAAATGCAGGATTTCATTTTACAGGTACTAAATGGATTTAAAATAACAGTAATACTACACATCCCACCTTTTTCATCCCCTACATGTGGCATGTGAAGTATCAAATGGTGAGTGGATATATGAGGTAGGTGATATAAATCATCATTAATGTATATTCACTCACAATTTGACACTTCACATACCACATGTAGTGAAATGAAAAAGGTGGGATTTTAGGTGAGATGTTTAGTATTATTATTAAAATAATTATAATGTTATTATTAAACTTAATTGATGGGTCATGTGTTTAATGGGTATAATGGGTTTTGACAGATAACCCCAAACCCAACCAATTATTTTTTGGGTTTTAATGAACCTGCCCATTAATGACATGACCCAATAAAACTAGACCCATAACTCTTTTTTGGCAAGTAGGTTTGGGTCAAATTAGTGGGTCGAGTGTAATTCTGTCATGTCTAAAAATTAGTCTGGAATCAAATTATATGGATGACACACACAAATTAAGAATTACGCTACTGATGGAAAGAGAATTTAATTCCTCCGCCTTCATAAGGAATCAAGTTCCTTTCCAAATTCCCTTCCCACATAACTTGATTCCCACTAATATCTATCAAAAGCCAACTTGGTAAAATTTTCCTTAACTCTATTCATTTTTTTTTTTTCTAATCGTTTTTGTTATTTTCAGGATTAAGATTCAATTAGTGTTTTCCGATGTCTAACCCAAACGGTATGTTTATTTTTCTTTGCTTTAGAATTTCAACTTTGCTATGGATTTTTCCATCAGTTTTTTGAATGCACTAATTTATTTTTCCTGTGGTTTGTTTACTTCATGGGGATTAATTTTTTTTATTCTATATATGGTTTTGTTTTCTTAATATTTTCTAGAAACTTTACGCAATGAAAGAGATTTTGGTCCAGCTCACTTCACATTAAAAATAGAGTCATACTCTTTACTATCGAATGCACCTCATGGACATGGGAAAAGATATGAATCTGGTATTTTTGATGTTAAAGGTTACAAATGGTATGTTGAAATGCTCGTTGCCTTTTTTTTAAATAAAAAAAAATAAAAAAATCTTCCAATTATTGCTCATATAATTAATCGGTGTGTTGGTGTTAGGAAGTTGATTCTATACCCACAAGGAGACAAGACCTGTGAAGGGAAAGGCAATATTTCCCTTAATGTGGCCATAGATGAAAGTAGTTCTTTCCCTAATAATAACTGGATTGTTTGTGCTTACTTGAAATTTTTTGTACTTAATCAGAAAACGAAGAAGTACTTGACCATCCAAGGTGATTACATACATATATATATATCATGCTTTTTTTTTTTTTTTTACAAATATATGATTTTACTAATCAATTTCCTTCGTAACAAACAAAATTGACACATATATTTAATTTATCATTATATGTGCATGCAGAAGCTAAAGGAGCATTAAAGCATTTTGATAATTTGAGAACTGAACACGGTTGTGCCCAATTTATTTCTCTTGATGAATTGAATGACCCATGTAATGGATATCTTGTTAATGACTGCTGTGTTTTTGGAGTTGAAGTTTTTGTTATTCAACCTTCTTCTCGTAATGAAGAAACTCTAACCATGGTTAAGGAACCAAGTGGAAGAACTTATACTTGGTCGATCAAAAATTTCTCATAGTTAAACGACAATTTACAGTACTCCAATGAATTTGCAGTTGGAGGAAGGAAATGGTACGTACATATTACACCTCTTACATAACAATGTTTAGCTTGATGTATATATATTAACCAAGTAGTTATTCTTTTATCCTATGTTGATTCCAGGAATTTAAAACTTTTTCCCAAGGGAAATAAATCTGATATGGGAAAATCACTGTCTCTTTACTTATGGCTATCTGATTGGAAAATTGTTATACCTGAAAGAAAAGTGTATGCAGAATACAAGCTACGAGTAGTAGATCATTCTCGGCTTGAAAAGGTTGAAAAAAAAGGTGAATCACTAATGAAACTTTTCCCCATTACAAATGTTTTAATTTTGATATTCAATTTACTTGAGAAATTATGTGTAACATTAAACTGTTTTTCTGTAGCTTCACATTGGTTTGATTTGAACCAGGATTATGGTTTCTCAGATTTTATTTTGGTAAAGGAATTACATGAAGTCAGCAATGGATACCTTAACGATGATACTTTAATTGTTGAAGTAGAATTTGATGTAATTTCTGTCATTAAGGTCCGGCCATAAACAATTACAGTGTGATTTATATTTGTGTTGGGACTTGGGAGTGAAGGCAGATATATTTTTTCTTCAATTCATGAGCAAATACTTACGGATATCCCTATCCGTGAACAATTTTACCATACTTAATGGAAATGTGATTCGAAGGGGGGTAATATTGTGGGTCCAGCTATTGATCTTTTTGTTAATCTTGGGGGTTTGGAATCGTTTGTTCGAAAAGGTAATGTAAAGGAGGTTGTGGTTTCTTCATGCCCGCCTGTTGCAAGGCAAAAGATTAAGAATTTTTTCTCTACAAGATCTCACCGTATGAAGACCAGAAGTAGGGCTCGTGGATTCGATTGCAATACGATTGATGATGTGAAAAATATTGTCAAAGGCTCATGAAGCTTAGTCTTGCTAGTCTGTGGCTGTTTCGTTTTGTGTCCTGTGTAGTTTTTGATGTTTTTGTTGCGGTAGTTTTGTTTAGTTTGTAGTGTGGGCTTGGTGTGGCTATGGGTTGTACGTTTTGGTTTCCTCTTTTTTGTCTTTCTTTTTGTGTTTTGGGGTCTAGCCTGGTTCGTTTTTGTGGTTTTGCTTGCTTGTCTGCGTTTTGGGGCCTCTGTTTTTGCTCCTTTTCTTCGTGTTGTTTTGTTTTGGCTCCTGGTCTTGTTGTGGCTTTCGTTGCCTCATTGTTTTGTGGTGACCTCTTGGCTGTTTGTTGTGTTGCCTGGTGGCTTAATAAAGTTTCAAAAAAAAAAAAATGGAAATGTGATTTGAGCTGATTTAAATAGTCAATATATTTATAACACGACTTGGCTTCTTGTATTCTCCATGGAAAACAAAATTACGATGAGAGAGGTTTATTACTTAATTTCTTTTCTAAAATTTAGTCTTCGACATAATAACTTGAAAGACTTGTGATTTGGGTTTTAGCTTACATTTTATACATGGGTTTAGTTTTACGATGAGCTCACTTAATTTACAGGTAAGCTGACCAAAAGCTATATAAAAATAGTAATATTATATTAACAATTGATTTACTTATAACAAGTGTGTCTAGATTTACATTTACAAGGGCAATAGAGAACCCTTTATTTATTCATCATCTTGTATCTAATGATATTATTCGATGATCGTATTACTTGTAAATACCGTGTCATCTTCATCAGAGGTGGCAAGGTTCCGGTTCCGGTTCCGATTCCCGGTTTGGGTGGAACCGGAACCGGCCTAGGGCGGTTCCGGTTCCGGTTCTGACCGAACCAGCGGTTCTGAACCGGCCAAAAAAAAAAAATTTAATTTTTATTTTTTACAAAATATTACATTTTATTGATAAAAAAATAAAATGTTAGAAAGAACATTGTAGAGTATTGAGTCATGGCCCATAACCCTTGTCCAAGTAATTATGTTTTCCATTCCCTTCTCCTCATTTTTTTATAGGTTAGACATCTCATTCACTTTTCTATTTTTTCAATATGGAATGTGGGATAAAAAGAAGTCATCAACTGATTTTTTTTTTTTTTGATACATTATTAACTAATTTCATATATTAATAACCTATTGGAATCATTAACTTTTTTTTTTGAACTATTATAATATTCCATATTGTGGTATAATTTGAAACTAACACAAAAAGAAATAATTGAAATATTTGTTAAAAATGCATAATATGACTTCTTATCCTTCATCCCACATCCCACATCCCACATCCCACATTGGAAAAATAAAGAAGTAAATGAGATGTTTAACCTATATAAAAAGGAGGAGAAGGGAATGAAACACATAATTGTTTGGACAGGGGTTATGGGTCATGGCTCAATACTTTACAATGTCCACTCTAACATTTTATTTTTTTATAAATAAAATGTAATATTTTGTAAAGTAAAAAAAATTATAAAAAAAAAAAAAAAAAACTGAAACCAGACGATTCGAACCGAACCAAAACCGCCGGTTCCATTCCGGTTCGAACCGCCCGGTTCCGAAAAAATTGGAACAGGAAAACCAGTTCCGGTTTTTCCGGTTCCAATTTCGGTCCGGTTCCATGGTTGGAACCGGAACCTTGCTAGGTCTAATCTTCATATAGTATTATTACCATACTACCAAGTATCCTTCTTGGGTCAAAATCAACACGTACAGAAATAGAATTTTTTTTTTTTTTATTGAAAATAGGAATCCTTTTGAGAGTAGAATTTGAATCCTATACAAATTCATCAACTTCTTATATTAAATTTAACTCACGACCTTTCCTCAAATGTTTGTTTTAGAAAAAAAACTCAACAACAATGGCAACAATGGCTTCCAAAGTTTTATTACCATCACATTCACAGCCTTTCCACGAAAACTTTTCCATCCTCAGCAGCTTCATGAAATGGAGCACCACCCAGAAACCAATGCCATCTCAAGAAGAAGAAGAAGACAATCAATCAACAGCTTCTCAAAATCGTGTTGCGGTGGAGTCTTCGGAGAAGAAAGAATTATCAGCGGCATTGGGTAATCCTAAACCAAAGCTCAAGATCAAGTTCCGTATAAAAAAGGAGAGCAAGGCTGATGATCATGCAGCACAGGTTCAAACCCAAACCCTAGTTACCTCTGACGGTGTGTATTCTTCAAATCAGATCAAGCCTTGGAACCTGAGGTCGTCAAGAAAAGATCAAGATCACACAAGTGCAAGCGCACCAGTCCAGGCTCAGCTGCCGTCTCAAGAGTCGGCTCAGTTAGGGTTAGGGTTAGGGTTTGATGCAGAGAAGAAGACGATGGAGAAGAGGAAGAGATCATGCTTCTTGATTGCTCTTACTAAAGAGGAAATTGAGGCTGATATACTAGCCATTACTGGGTCGAAGTCGATGGCAAGACCCAAGAAGAGACCCAAGAATGTGCAGAGACGACTCGATAACTTGTTTCCAGGCCTGTGTTTGAAATCAATAACACCTAATTCTTATAAGGTTCGTGATGCGGTTTAGATTCGTTCAAGGAGTGTTTTGGCCATCTTTTTTCGGATTTCGACATGTTTTGAAGGTGTTATGTTGTACTTAACAAGACTGTGACCCGCCCAATTTGAGTTTAGATTTAGTTTGGTATTTGTGTTGCATTTTAGGGTTCAATGAGATTGGTATCAAATTGTAAATCTTGAAGTTTTATATATTGATGGAAGTCTACTTTATATATTAAGATTGAACTATTTGTTCAAGTTTTTTGGTAAAGGAAGCAAAGACTCTGTTTCTTATATGTTGCTGAATGTTAAGGAGAGCTGCGTTTCTAAAGCTATTTCCAGGAAATTGATGTTAGAGATTAAGTCCGATTTAGGGGATACGCACACAAACAAAAGAAAAATAAGAGACATGAGATTTTATGTAGTTCAGCAAAAGCTTACATCCACGGAGCACACCAGCACTCAACTTCCGCTATAAAATAAGTAATTACAATAGAGAAGCACTATCTCTCTCAACTCTCACTATTTTCTTTCTTCTCTACTTGGCACACTTACATAATGAGACTACAAGAGTATTTATAGTACTCAAGGTTCACCAAAACCATCAATGAAGCTAACCTGCCAACAACTTAACAAATAAATTCATGCAAGCTTTTTCATTGGTTGGTTGGTTGCTAGGTGGTGGTAGTGGGCGGTGCAATTAATTTATCAGGTTTCACACTTAACAATTGACACCTGAGATTTGGTCTCCTCCAACCGGTAACAATCTGAAATTTAATGTGGATGGGTCAGCCAGAGGGAAACCAAGTCTGGCAGGCATTGGTAGTGTCCTTCTTAATTCTCAAGGGAGGATTCTATGTCTTTTTTCTGCCTTTGTGGGCTCTCATGATTCTAATGCAGCTGAGGTAATGGCGATTCACAAAGTTTGTGTGCTTTGTGCCTCGAATCATCTCCTAATTGGTCGTAATATTGAATTTGCAAACGACTCTTTGATGGCGGTTTCTTGGATCAATAACGCTTCTGTTATTGGGAACTTGAAGCTCATTAATATCATCTATGATATCAGAGAGCATCTGCAGCAATTTGAAGGGTGGACTGTGATTTTCAATTCAAGGGAGACAAATTTAGAGGCCGACAGTCTTGCTAAGAAAGGTTCTAGTGGGTTGGAGGATAGGCTTGAATGGAGAATCCAGTAATGCTGGCCTGTTAGTTTTCTCTGGTGGTCTCTTGTGGTGGAGGTTCTGTGTTGCTGGCCTGTTCGTTTTCCCCAAGTGTTTTTTGTGTTTTTTGGCTGTTGTTGCTTTCGTCTGTTTTCTTGTGTGGTTGCTCTGTTTGTTGTTTGGCTTGTTTTGCTTTTTTCTTTGCTGTGTGCCTCTGCTTTGTTGGCTGGCTGCCTTTCTTGTTGTCATGTGTTGTAGTGTGGCTCTGTTGCCTTGGCCTGGTTGGCCCTTTGAATAAATTTCGCAGTTCAAAAAAAAAAGATTGATCTATTTGTGTTTTTTGCATTTGATGCTTGTATTTTAATATAAGTTTGGAGTTGAAAATTCATGTTGTCATTCTAATTAATATAGCACGTATTTGATGACTGATGTTATTTTTTTTCTGTAATAGGTATACATTTTTACCTTAAAAATACATCTATTATTAATTGATCATTGATGAGTCACTTAAAATCAAAAACAAAAACTACTTAAAAAAAAAAAAACAAAACAAAACAAAAACAAACGGACGAACTAAAAAATAATGACCATGTATGGATCCGATTTCCTCTTCTTGAATGCTTGTTTTGGAATAGAATTGGGAGTTGAAGACAGATAGTTACTCATCTTTAATAAATCAACTGTGGACTGGAGATAATAGTCAAATTTTCTCAACCATTTGCACAGTATAAATTGAATCAATAATAAGATTGTTGAAATTGAAAATAGGTCTGCTATATATTCTCATAAGAATGACTTCCATTTTCATTTCTTCATTGCCATCCTGCACAAGGACAAAAACATCTAACAGATCAACTTGACATATTTATAATTGCTTTCAATCCCCAACTTTGTTTATTATATTTGATCAGTACTGATGACCTGCAATGTCTTTTTATATACAAGTCTTCTTTTATCTACCTCTTTTTGTGTCTGCATCTCACTTGCAAAATAAATAAATAAATTGAGGGATCACTGTCGGATAACACTGATTGATTCATTTGAGGGCATGAATTGTCAATACGAGTTGAATTATACTTTGAAATCAAAATTTGGAATGACAGATTTATTAAAGGAAAGCAAATCATTCTGCGGTATAGCAGAGATTTGGAGTAATTATAGACAAGCAATCTGGACTTTCCGGTTTAGAATAATTGTAGTACATTTATGTTGTAATTAGCAAGAAATCTCCTCCATCTACCATCTTTTACAAGATTGTATCTACTTCAATGACAAAATGCAACTACGTACCCATTTGCCTTTAGTGATGATTGATTGGAAACTTCTAACCTAAATAAGAACTTCATCCACCACCATTCCTGTAGGCTGTAGTTAATTTCAAAGACTTGGAGGAGAAAGTATTCGGTCTTCCTGTTATTAATTAATTTAGTACGGTGACCTTAATTTTTGTGTCTTCCTTTCAGTCAATTCTGTTTTAGTATGATGAAAATGGCCAATTGAAATTACCTGAGGAGTGTAAGCCTCTTCATTTATTTTGCGAAGATCTTTGGGAACTTTATATATACAACACTGACGCTCTCTCTGTTTTTCTGCTCGTGTTTTTGGTGTCTTTTTTGTGGGTTTGGTGTTCTTGTTGCTGTGTGGTCTGCTTGTGCTTCTTGTCGTGTGTTGTTGCCTCTTGGCCTTTTAAAATAAATTTGCTGTAAAAAAAAAAAAAAAAAAAAAGAAAGAAAAAAATACAGGGTTTGATATATCACCCATTCCAGTGCTGCATCATTAATGATGAAGATCGTGTGGTCACGATTGCTCTAAGTTTGATGGAAAAGTAGGATTCAAATTATTATAATATAACAATATTTTAATGATTTGATAGTATCTTTCAAATGAAATAAAATCATTAAGATTGATGCCATCTTTGAGATTTTAAAGCTGGTGTGTTTCCAAAACCAAACGATCAAATTCATTTGAAAAAGGAGCCTTCCACAATTTTACCAAAGAAGATTATCCGTTCTTGATTATTTGTCACCAGTTTTTCTTCAATCCCAAAGATGGTGTGTTTCCAAATTCAACCCTATAAAATTCAACATTTCACCGATTTGAGAAGAGACTTTCTGTTGATGGATTTCTGTCCACAAGATCAGAAGCAACAGGCACATATCAGAGACTTACCTATTGCAACGAAATTACATGGGTCGGGAGTGAAGTTCAAGAAGGGTGTTGAAGGCCGAAGCTCACTTGAAATAAGGTGTGAATACATAAAACACGCAACACGGAGAGCTGACGGACCTAGAAATGGACATTTTTCCTCGAGGCCCCAATTCCCCGCTTCCCCATCTCCATTTAGGGATTTTTTTTTTTGGGAAAAAATGGAGAAAATGGAGGGGGAGGGGATGAAAATCATCCCCAAATTGAAATGGGGATGGGGATGGGGGGGAAGGGTATGTGAAGTGGGGATGGGGATGGGGGGACCTATATCCATCCTCATTCCCCAAACGTGCATCTCTAGATGGACCATCTTTCATTTGAAGCATTGAATTGGCACATGTGAGCTGTATATTGTTAGTCATCAATAGAAAAATAATATCAAGCTTCTTTCTCTTATATTACATCATTATTTTTCAAAATTGGTATCTGATCGTACCATATCGATATATGATTTTGTCCCCGTTTTCTATGCTTTTGATGCCCGTTTCTCGGGAGACTCTTCTATGACATTTGTTAAAAGAAAATAAGATTTTATTATTTTTTTAAGTATTTTATTATATGATATAAAATTAGGTTCTCAACGTTTCTAAAAATTAGATATTAGCATTCTCTTTTGTTTTATTTTTTTTCAATCGAAGCAGTACGCTCATCTTTTGCATAATTTGTTTTTTTGGTAGTGATCTCAAGTTTTCTTTTTCTGATTTCCTTAGTGACATGTGGATTGCATGTGTTATCTTGAAATTGTATGTGCTTAATCAGAAAGGAAAAAGTATTTGACCATCCAAGGTAACATGTATATCTCATGCATTTTAAAAAAAATACACATTTTTTCTATTTATTTTTTTTTTATTTTTTATTTTTTATTTTTTATTTTTTTTAACAACAAACTTTCTTTGAACAACAATGTATTTAATTTATCCCTTTTTTTCTTTTTTTTGCATGTAGATGCTAAAGGAGCACTAAAGTATTTTGATAAGTTGAGAACTGAAAATGGTTGTACTCAATTGTTTTCCCTTGATGAATTTAATGACCCTAGCAATGGATATCTTGTTGATAACTGTTGCATTTTTGGAGCTGAAGTTGCCATTATTCAACTTTCTTCTCGCTATGAAGAAACTCTTCCAATGGTTAAGGAACCAAAGGGAAGAACTCATACTTGGTCGATCAAAAATTTCTCAAAGTTTAATGACAATTGAAAGTACTCTCATGAATTTATGGTTGGAGGAAGGGAATGGTACATACAATTACATTTCTCTTGCACAACCATGTTTAGCTTGTTATATTATCAATGTTATGTTGATTCCAGGAAATTAAATCTTTATGCCAATAAATTTGTTTTTGGAGAGGGCCAAACTATCTCTTTACTTATTGCTTGCTGATTGGAAAAGTGTAATTCCTAGTGCAAGAATAGTGTATGCAGAATACAGGCAGCGAATATTAAATCATTCTTGGCTTAAAGACGTTGAAGAACAAGGTGAACCACTCTCTCATGACAACTTCTGATTTACGCTTTTTTTATTTTCGATATTCAATTTACTTGAGCAAATATATTTAACTTTATACAGTTTTCACATCAGTTTGATTCGGACGAGGATTGGGGTTTCGCAAATTTTATTTCGCTTTGGAAATATCATGTACCTGGCAATGGATACTTTAAAGATGATAATTTAATTGTATAAGTAGAATTTATGTAACTTTTGTGACTAAGGTCCGACCATAGACAATTTTAGTGTGATTTATATTTCATTGGGACTTGGGAGTCAAAGCAGATATTTTTCTTCAATCCATGAGCAGATACTGGTATAGAATTGCTTTTAATTTGTTGTGGGAAGAATTAGCTAACCGTTTGGTAAACTGATTTGTAAAAATGCTGTGAGAACCAAAAGTAATTTCAATATGTTTGATAAACTAAAATTAAAAAGTGTTGTGACCGTGTAAAATTACTAAAATGAAACAATTGTAATGAAACTAGGGATGCACATTTGGGGAATGGGGATGGATATAGGACTCACATCCCCATCCTCATCCCCATCCCCATTCCCACTTCCCAAACCCTTCCCCCCACCCCCATCCCCCATCCCCCATCCCACCCCCCCCCCCCCCCCCCCCCCCCAATTTCTCCATTTGACTAAAATTTACAAATTAAACTAGAAAAACAAACATTTCATTACAATTGCAAAATAAAATAAAATTCATTAGTGCATTTTATATAAAATGTGTATATATACTTAGGGAGTTAGAGTTTTCAAAGAATAAAATATATATATATATATATATATATATATATTTATATATGTTTTGGGAAATGGGGAAATACGGATGAGGGGGACTCCCCCTCAATCCCCATCCCCATTTCAATATAATTGTGGATGATTTTCATTAGGGATGCACATTTGGGGAATGGGGATGGATATAGGACCCCCATCCCCATCCTCATCCACATCCCCACTTTCCAGACCCTTCCCCCATCCATCCTCCCCACCCTTAACAATTTCTCCTTTTTTATTAAAATTTACAAATTAAACTAAAAAATCAAACATTTCATTACATACAAAATAAAATTCATTAGTGCATTTTATATAAAATGTATATATATACTTATGGAGTTAGGGTTTTCAAAGAATAAATATATATATATATATATATATATATTATATTTATATATTTATATATGTTTGGGGGAAATGGGAAAATGCGGATGAGGGGGACTCCCCCTCAATCCCCATCTCCATTTCAATATAATTGTGGATGATTTTCATTAGGGATGCACATTTGGGGAATGAGGATGGATATAGGACCCCCATCCCCACTTCCCAGACCCTTCCCCTCCCTCCCCCCCTATAATTTCTCCATTTGACTAAAATTTATAAATTAAACTAAAAAACAAACATTTCATTATAATTACAAAATAAAATTCATTAGTACATTTTATATAAAATGTGTATATATACTTAGGAAGTTAGGGTTTCCAAAGAATAATATATATATATATATATATATTAATTATATATATATATATATATATTTATTTATGTTTTGGGGAAATGGGGAAATGCGGATGAGGAGGACTCCCCCTCAATCCCCATCCTCATCCCCATTTTAATATAATTTGGGATGATTTTCATTCCCATAAACTTGACGCGGAAAATTTATTATCATGACGAACTGATTGTATATATATATATATATAAATGATATAACCACTAACCAGTACTCTTCACTAAAATTTAATAAATCTATAAATCCTAACTAAATGCATTGTGCAGTAGTTGGTACCACTTGGAACTGGAATTGCCTCTTCTTTTTTTCTTTTTTTTTTCTATTGCCACATATATTGCGAATATATTAAGAAAACTCCTTAAAATTCCTTCCATAATTTTTTTTTTTTCTGAGTAGCAAAATATGTTTCAAGAAGTCATAAGATTACACAATTGAAATGGACAACAAAAATCCAAAAAAATAAAATATGTTACGGAGTTGAGAGTGAATTACAAATAATTATTAAGGATTTTTAATGAAAATTTTAAATCGAATTCTATCGAGAAACGCAGAAAAAAAAAAAAAAAAAAAAAAAAAAAAAAAACAAACAAACAAACAAACAAACAAAGGAGAAAAGGTTCTGGTGTGACATGTGGTCTACAATAAGCATCACTGCATCAGATAGAAACAATATATCCATGTCCACAAACTCAATACAGGGACCATTTATAGTGCAAACTAGAGTGGAGTGGTTCCAATTTGGTTACCTTTTTAACAATTGAATACAGGTCTATGACCTGGCAAATACACGAGGAGATTTTCAGACCACATAAACCTGTAAAATGATCGAAAAGGAGGTCCCCGAAACCATATGATTAGTCATTGACATAAACTCGATTGTTCGGAGTTATAAACTCGTAGAACCAGAGAAACCAGCCATAACATGTATTGATAACTCTTGTATTTGGATTTGACAGGAGCATTGGCCGAGACATTCCTACGATCGAGCCACCCAAATCGAGGACAAGGCAGCAAAACAAAACCAAATAACGAGATTGTGGGCGAAATTATCTAAATGTGGCAGAATTCCTATCACGAGATTAATGACAATGATCACCAGAAAGGTAAGCAGCGCTGCAGCCTACAAAAAAACAACAAAGAGGAGTACTACAATAAATTGATGTTTAAAAATTGTACCATAGCAACTAACAATGACTCGACATTACAAGCATACCGAGATACGCAAAACTAAGGGTTAGAGTTGGTCACCTTGTTGGTATAGAGAGTCCAGTTAGTGATCAGTTCCGATAGCATAGCTCCAAGAAGCCCAAACAGTGCATCAGAGGCACCAACGGAGATACTATTTCGAATGAATAGAGAGGAAAGGACACTCCCACCAAAGCCAGAAACCAGTTAAATTATTCCAATCCGCACTAATAAATAGAAACAGAATATGTCAAAAAAGTAATACGATAACGAAGATTATAACCGGGGCAAAGCTCAAAAACAGAGGTGTAAAGCTTAAATTGAATGATTTCAATTTCCAACACACAAAAGATGAGCATAGTAGCATACCAAATCCGAATTGTTGTTCTAGGCGAATACCGATGAAAATCAGGCAGAGCATGTTGGTGAGAAGATGAATAACACCAGCAGCATGCAACCAGATACAAGTGATAAGCCTCCATCCGTGATGCTTATGAACCACTTTGGTCCACTCAAGAGCACCCAATTTCTCCGATCTTCAAAAACAAAAAAACAAAAAAACAAAAAAAGGAACCGAATCAATTCAGCTGCTTTCATTTTACTTTCTTGATCATTTTTTCTTTATCCAGGTAATAACAACATACAAACAACATAACTTTTCATCAGATTTTGATCCTCAAAGCAACTAAAAGTTTCGACAGATCCAACAATCTTTTCATCCCCAAAATAAATCCAGAAAACATTAATATCATGATCAAATGAACTAATGCCAATATAATTACTCAATCAAAGATCCAAATCATCAAATCAATCCAAATTCACTCAAAAGCAACCACCAAGCATCTAATATCAATGTGAACCAATACCCAAATTACAAATTTCAGTCGCGAAAACAACAGAAACAGCTTTAATATTTGGGTATCACTAAAATTAAAAACCCCATGTATACTTGATCAATCCGGGATCCATGACATGCGAAAAAATCAAGAAATCACCACCAAATCAATCTCTATTGAACAAATTATTGAAAAAAAAAACATCAATATGATAGCAAAATGAAAGTTACAGCAAGTTAACAAGTACCAGCAACAGAACAACAATTCACGAAATCCCATCAAAATTCTGATTAAAACGAAACTAAACTCACACCAACAACTCATAATCCAAAAAAAAAAAACATAGAAGTTAACCAACAAAAAACATGATTAATTTAAATTGGGAATAATCAATGAGAATCAGAGAAATTACATGCGAGAAGAGGGACCGAAAAGTGGATTCTCTCTGAGAGGCTCGAGCAAGAACCGCCCAAGAAACCTAGCCACACAGTTGCCTTCAAATTAGAATGGAAATGCTAACAGGCACTTTGGGTATGAAATTTGAGATAAGGAAATTAGAACGGAAATTAGAAAATACCTTGGATAGCTCGAATCGAATTCAGAGGCTGCTGGAGAAGAGAAAGCGAGAGAGAGAGAGAGAGAGAGAGAGAGAGAGATGAGAATAGGAGATGAGGTGAGAAATGAAGGTTGAATACACTTGTTGTGCTTTTATGGTTTCTTGGGGCACTTGTGTTTGCCTCATGGTTCCAGGGGCTTATTTTTGTTTACATTTGTTGTGCTTCTTGGGGGTTACTTCCCTTTTGAATAATAAATGCCGTTCCAAAAAAAGAAATGTAGGTTGAATGAGAGTGGCTGCTGGTTGGTAAATTTCATAAAAGGCAAAGATAAATTTCATAAAAGGCAAAAATTACTGTAGTGTGTTTTTGAGAAGCAGAAGTGGAAATCCAAAAACTATAATTTGTAATTTTTCAAAAACTCAGTTAGGAGAAGTTAAAAGTGGTCAAAAACATTTTTCCATAATTTTACCAAATACTCTATCATTGGTTCGGAATAGGCCACTATCAAATCTGTTGGTATCGATGTATTTCATAGTTTGAGATTTATGATATTGTGCGTGTTCAATTCAACTATTAGAACTTTTTTTTTTTTTACTTGGTACTTTTTTGTTGTTGGAAATATTACAATAATTCACTACTTTGGGAGAGAGGACACGACTCAAACCCATAACCTCATGATATTAGTGCGAGAGATATATTTTTGTCAGTATGTCACTGAACTAATCTCATTTTGTCATTGTGATATATAGGTAGGTAAAAAAGTGAGCACCAAATTTAAATTATTATTTTTTGCCATGGGATTGGATATTATATGGACATGACTTCAATCCAAAATTTTGATTTGTTATTGGCTAATGTTATAACCAAAAATGGATCCCTAAGAAGAGTTTATTAGGAAAACCCCCAAATTCTGAGCTTCTCAGTTCTCATGGTAAATATAAATTTTTTTTTTTTTTTTGAAAAGGTAAAATAATTTTCTTAATTTTTCCCTTTAACAAAAAAAACTGATTTTTAAGTTTTACCAAAAAAATAATAATCTCAATATAGCTTTTAATATTAAAACAAATTCTTTGAGTAGTAGAAAAGCACTCTTATTTCAACAGTGGTTTGATTCCTTGATCAAATTCTGAAAATTTACTCCAACAAGGAAAGGATTATGGATTCCTTAATAAAAAACAAAACAAAAACCAATCCAACAAGTTATACTCTCCAACACCTATATAAATAAATTGTAATAACTAATGTAAATAACAAAACTCAAATCCTATCACATCGTAACGTTCCAGCTCAGATTTTGATTTCCTGAGGAAACCGCAAGTGAGTTTCTTCTCATTTTTTGAGGTTGTTTGTGATTGTAGGCGTTTCTCTATTGCTCTGGTGCTGTGGCCTGCTATTTTATCTTGTGCTGGAGTCAACAGGGGTCGATTGCTCTGTTTCTATGTTGTTGTTGCTCTGTTTTTTGTTTCTTTTTGTTTGTGTGCTCAGGTGTGGGTGCTTTGTTGTTGGTCTCTTGTTTCTTGTTATGGGTTCTCCTAGTTGTTTTACTTGCTTGAGCTTTGGCTCTCTTTGCAGGACTCTTGCCTTCGTTCTTTTGTTCAATACTATGAAGCATTTCAAAAAACAAAGTTTCATTTCAGTTTTTTTTTTTAATATTTTATAATTTTTAAAATAAAACTTTCAATCTGAGTTTTTGATCTAGATGAAAGACAAAATCTTACAACTCACTTTAAAAGTTTTTCGCCTCCTAATTCTCTTACCACAAAGCCATATTGGGCAGTGGTAAATGCATCATCTTTGTAATTTATGATATGTGATCAGCACAAGGGAGAGACATGATTTAAATCCAAACTTTTGATTTGTTATAATCAAAAATGCCACTTTTTTTTTTTAACAATTACATAAATTCGGGGTTACCTCATAGTGTAGGTATGAAGATAAACACTAGACAAACCTCATCTTGTCATCAAAATGCCACTTTTAAAACTTTTTATTACAAATTCAATAGTTAATTCCAAATTTTTTTGATTTATGATACAGATTTGTAAATCGGTATGTGCATTAGAAATTTACTTTTAAGTGAATCAAAATATGGAAACATGGACTGCCACGAAATAAATGTTTGATTTTACTAATATTGATCAAACTCAAAATTATAAATAATTATTTTTGACTCTTGCAAAAAAATGATAATAATAAAAAAATATTTAAAAAACTACTGTTCTTTATATTTATTGTGGGTGTTTTTTCCCGGTTGATAAAAGTAGTTATCCGGGCCGCACATGCATTATCTAATCTTAATAGTTCTCGATAGTCCTGTCATAATAGTTATAAATGTAATACTTGGAAGAAGAAAAAAAGTTATGGTATAATGCATTAATGATGAAATATTCATATTCGTCACATAAACAATTACACCTTAATGAATGGTGATAATTGATGGATAAAGCTTACCAAAATATCAATATTTATCACTATACCATAAGAGAAGAATTGAAAAAAAATTATTGATTAATAGGTTAGTTGTTTAGGGTTTACAAACTTTTTTTACTAATGAATTTTGCAAATTTTAGGGTTTCCAAACATTTTTATTAATCAATTTAGGAAATGTAGGGTTTCATTTTGAAGGTACAAATTGGATTTAAAATAATTATAATGTTATTATTAAACTTAATGGATGGGTCATGAGTTTAATGGGCTTAACGGGTTTTGAGAAATAAACCTAAACCCAACAAATTTTTTTGGGTTTTAAAGACCCGATCTAATAAAGCTAGATCCCTAACCGTTTTTAATGAGTGGGTTTAAGTCGAATTAGTGGGTTGGATGTAATTCTCAAGTCTAAAAATTAGTTTGGAATCAAATTATGTGGGTGGCACACACAAATTAATGGAAAAAGAATTTAAGTCCCTTATTCCTAAGGAATCAAGTTCCTTTCCTAATTCCCTTCCCACATAACTTGATTCCCACTAATATCTATCAAAAGCCAACTTGGTAAAATTTTCCTTAACTCTATTCATATTTTTTTTCTAATCGTTTTGTTATTTTCAGGATTAAGATTCAATTAGTGTTGCACGATGTCTAACCCAAACGGTATGTTTATTTTTCTTCACTTTAGAATTTCAACTTTTCTATGGATTTTACCTTCAGTTTTTTGAATGCACTAATTTATTTTTCCTGTGGTTTGTTTACTTCATGGGGATTAATTTTTTATATTCTATATATTGTTTTGTTTTCTTAATATTTTCTAGAAACTTTACGCGATGAAAGAGATTTTGGTCCAGCTCACTTCACATTAAAAATAGAGTCATACTCTTTACTATCGAATGCACCTCATGGACATGGGAAAAGATATGAATCTGGTATTTTTGATGTTAAAGGTTACAAATGGTATGTTGAAATGCTCGTTGCCTTTTTTTCAAATGAAAAATAAATTCTTCCAATTATTGCTCATATAATTAATCGGTGTGTTGGTGTTAGGAAGTTGATTCTATACCCACAGGGAGACAAGACCTGTGAAGGGAAAGGCAATATTTCTCTTAACGTGGCCATAGATGAAAGTAGTTCTTTCCCTAATAATAATTGGATCGTTTGTGCTTACTTGAAATTTTTCGTACTTAATCAGAAAACGAAGAAGTACTTGACCATCCAAGGTAATTACATATATATATATATATATATATATCATGCTTTTTTTTTTTACAAATACATAATTTTACTAATCAATTTCCTTCGTAACAAACAAAATTGACACATATTTAATTTATCATTATATGTGCATGCAGAAGCTAAAGGAGCATTAAAATATTTTGATAATTTGAGAAATGAACATGGTTGTGCCCAATTGATTTCTCTTGAAGAATTGAATGACCCATGTAAAGGATATCTTGTTAATGACTGCTGTGTTTTTGGAGTTGAAGTTTGTGTTATTACACCTTCTTCTGGCAATGAAGAAACTCTTACCATGGTTAAGGAACCAAATGGAAGAACTTATACTTGGTCGATCAAAAATTTCTCAAAGTTGGACGACAATTTACAGTATTCCGATGAATTTACAGTTGGAGGAAACAAATGGTATGTACATATTACACCTCTTACATAACAATGTTTATCTTGATATATATATATATATATATATATATATATTAACAAATGGTATGTACATATTACACCTCTTACATAACAATGTTTATCTTGATATATATAACTAAGTAGTTATTCTTTTATCTTATGTCAATTCCAGGAATTTGAAACTTTTTCCCAAGGGAATTAAATCTGATATGGGAAAATCACTGTCTCTTTACATATGGCTATCAGATATGAAAAGTGTTACCCCTGAAAGAAAAGTGTATGCAGAATACAAGCTACGAGTAGTAGATCATTCTCGGCTTAAAAAGGTTGAAAAACAAGGTGAATCACTAATGAAACTTTTTCCCGTTACAAATGTTTTAATTTTGATATTCAGTTTACTTGAGCAATTATGTGTAACATTAAACTATTTTTTTGTAGTTTCACATTGGTTTGATTCGAACCAGGATTGGGGTTTCTCAAATTTTATTTCAATAAAGGAATTACATGAACCCAACAATGGATACCTTACCGATGATACTTTAATTGTTGAAGTAGAATTTGATGTAATTTCTATCACTAAGGTCCGACCATAGGCAATTGCGATGTGATTTATATATGCGTTGGTACTTGGGAGTGAAGCCAGATATATTTTATCTTCAATTCATGAGCAGATACTCTTATCAAATCTGGTTTGTAAACTTAATAATAATCAATAAGATTTTGTTTCCTTACATGCCCGTATTGATATATTTTACCGGTTGAGATTTTGTATTAAAATAATGCTAGCTATAATCATAGCAGTGTTGAATGAATATATAAAATACAAATGTTATTTGATACAAAATACTGATGTGATGATATTAAAAACTAGTTTCCAAAATTCAGCATAAATGATGTTACAAGTGATTTAATTTCACCTTACTCATCAGTCTTGGCCAAGCATGCATTGTTTATCGCTCAAGGCCTTCTAACTCTATCGCGGATATGTTGGCAAAACGTGGATCCGGGGGTGGGAAGGATGTTTTAACTTGGAGTGATGATTGATGTCCTGCGTTTCTTTGCTCTGTTTTTCTGTCATTTTTTTCTGTTTGTGCCCTGTCTTTTTTGCTTCTTGTGGGTGTGCCGGGTTGTTGGCTCTCTGCTTTGGTTTGCTCTTTTGTTCTCGTTTGATTTTGTCCTGCTTTTTGTAGCCTCTAATAACCTTTTAATATATATATATATATATAATGATGTGGTAAATGACTGGATAAGAATAAATCACTTACTACATCGGTTTTTGAACTAATTTTTTGGGTTATCTAAATTTAGTGAAAAATCATATCATATGATGTGGCAAGAATTAATTTGCTCTTATGATAAATGAAACATAAGATCAGGGGCAGAACTAGAAGTTCAAAGTTGGGGGGGCCAAAGTGTATCTAATGAATTTTACGTTATACATGATGATAACACAAACAATCAAATTAGCAATTTCTCCTACGTATTTCGTTTAAAGAAAGAATCAGTAGTTTTAAGTTGTTTAATCATGACACCATATTGAAGCACAAAGCAAGACTTGTTGTGAAGGGTTTCCACCAAACTGTTGGGCTCGATTATTTTGACACTTTCAGTCATGTGGTCAAACCGTCTACAATTCAAGTTCTCTTCGCCTTGGTAGTCCATTATAACTGGGATATTCAGCAAGTAGACATTAATAATGTCTTTCTCAATGGTGATCTCCATGAAAAGGTGTTTATAAGGCAACCTGAAGGTTTTGAGGATTCCTCTCATCCACAGTTTGTGTGTTAGCTGAATAAGGCTCTTTTCAGTCTAAAACAAGCCCCAAGATCATGGTTTCACAAGCTTCGTACAGCTATTCTTGCGTGGGGTTTTGTCAATAGCACTTAAGATTCTTCTTTATTCATTAAAAAGTCTGATGCTGATGTTTTGTATTTGCTTGTGGATGTTGACGATATTCTGATATCAGGTTCCAGCAGGTCTCTCATTCAGCAAGCTATCACTCATCTCAAATCAGCTTTTGCCTTAAAGACTTTAGGATCAATCAACTATTTTCTTGGATTTAAAGCGTATAGAGATGCTACTGGTTTGTACTTGACACAGGCTAAGTATATTATGGATCTTCTCAAATGCAGAAACATGTTTGATTCTAGGCCATGTGATAATACAAGCTCATGTTCCAAGCTGACACTAAAGGATGAAGATTTGCTTCAAAACCCAACTCAGTATCGTAGCACCATTGGGGAATTGCAATATCTCTGCTACACCAAACTTGACATTGCCTTTAGTGTCAACAAATTGAGCCAGTTCCTTGTAACTCCTACTAGCAGCCATTGGTAGGCTTGCAAGAGGGTTCTCAGATATCTAAGAGGTTCTCTCTATAAAGGTCTGTCTTTTACGCCCTCTTCTTCTGCTCTTGATCTTGTTGCCTATGTTAATGCCGATTGGGTAAGTTGCTTTGATGATAGAAGATCAACTAGTGGGAATTATGTGTTTCTCGGTGGGAATCTGATTTCTTGGAGTGCTAAGAAACAGTAGGTCGTAGCTCAATCTAGCATGGAGGTTGAGTACAGATCGATGGCTCAATTAACCACGGAAGTCATTTGGTTACAATCGTTATTCAAGGAACTTCATGTTCTTGTTCCAGCTCCTGCCATTATCTAGTATGATAATGTTGGTGCAAATTCCTTGGCTAAAAATCCAGTGTTCCATGCAAGGACGAGGCATATAGACATTGACACATATTTTATTAGGAAGAAAGTCAGCTCAGGATTGGTTGAACCTCGGTACATTCCTTCTGAATTTCAGGTGGCAGATGCGTTTACCAAGGCTTTGACTAAAGACAAGTTTCATTTCTTTTGTTCCAAGCTGAACTTGGTTGTCTCACCCTAGTTCAACTTGCGGGGGGATGTGAGAGATAATACCAAGTGGCCCTCTGCTCATCTAGCTCACATCAGTAATGGTTCTAGCAGTACTAATTGTAGCATGACTACTTTCACACACATGAAACTAGAGGATGAATATTACTCTACTAGTTTCACACACATGAAACCAGAGGAAGAATATAACTCTACTAGTTTAACACACATGAAGAGTGAACCTGGACCTAATCAGATGAAAGATACGTGCACACTCAGCAATGCAATAGTTGATTCTTGAGACTGAAGCTAACATGGAGTCAGCTGTAGGAAGTTTGTTAGCAATGTTGATATGTCAACTTATAATTGGTTAAGGTTCCTGATTTTCAAGAGTTAGTTAGAACAGTTTGTTATATGCTTTTCCAGATTCCAATAAGTAACAAATTGTGTGTATTCTCTCATTAATTATTCATTTCTTTAAAATTGAAGTTCATTGAATGACATCTCATAAAGCTCTCTTGAGCTCTTTCATGGCTTTTCTCTATTCTTTGTTCTTTGAAGATTTTCTCTAGAAATCTCAATTCTACTGCTATCTACTTCTTCTCACATGGTGAAGGAGTTTGGTTCTTGGTATGGTTCCAAATGGGTGTGGAAGATTGATTTGAGAAGACCTCTCTTTGATTAAGAACTAGATCAATGGAAGTGCTTCATTTCTTTCCTTGAGTGTATCCCTATGTATGGCATGGTTTCAGACACCTTGGCTTGGATTTTCAATTCAAATGGTATCTTCTCGGTAGGCTCTTTCTGTAGAGTTCTTGAGGAGGAAGAGATCGACTCGCCGACGAATTTCAACATGATTTGGAAAGGAACCCCCAAAAGTTGAAATGTTTGTATGGCAACTGTTCCATGGTAGGATCATGGTAAGGGAGGTGATGCAACACTTTAGATATGTGATCAGACCATATTTACACAAATTTGATGTCCCCATTCCCTATGGTTTGTACTCGTTTTCGAGCCTATTTTTGTATATAATGTGTTTTGTGAGCTTTTTGTAGGTTATTCACCAAAAATAAGGTATTTGAGCTTAATTGATGAGATTTATAGGCTAAATGGGCTGAATTGGTAAAGACTCGTGCAGTACACCTATATTTCGGGGGTCATATCTCCTACCTTAGGTTGAACTAGGTTTTTTGCTACCTATTTTCGGAAAGCCCCAGCTATCTACTTTCCAACTGTTTTTACGGATCATGATTCCAATGTTTCTGTAGGAAGTTATACCCGTTTCCGTAAAAGTGCATGATGTTGAAAACCACTGAAGAACAAAAGCGATGTACAAAGGGCTATTCGTACAGCGCCCAACAGCTGCCTAAGCACAAAAATCATTCCAGAGAATAGGCGATGTACGGTCATTGTACAAAAGCAATGTATGTACAGCGCCGTACGTACAGTACCCTGGGCACCTGTTTTGCATTTTTAGGCCGAATTTGAGTGGTTTTTTTATCCTTTCACCCCAAACTTGTGCCCTAACCTCTCCACTCTTTAAATACCCCATATTCTCTCATTTTTCAGGACTCTTCCAACCCTCACACACCACACAAACCCTCCTCTTCATCTTTTTCATCTCTTTCATCTTCTTCACCAAATAAGTGAGAGAATCAAGCTCCCATGGACGTTTTTCCTCCATGGGAGCTCACCATACATCTTCACCACCTTTTTTACACTACATCCACCCATCTAGGAGTATATTACAAGAAGAATGGAATGGTCTTTGGGCCAAAAACGAGCTAGGAAATCAAGGAGAGCTTTGAGGAGTTGTCTTCAAGGGTTGTCTCCTTTAAACTCATTTCTTTTTGTATTTCTTGTTTTCTTGGATGTAATCACCAATTTGAGAATTTTGTAAACCTACACTTGTGCAATATATGATTAATGTTTCTTAAATTCTTTAGGTTTTGTTCTACTCTTTGCCAAATTCATAATTTTCCCTCTTATTATGATATCCATGTGTGTGGATGGTAAAAATCAATATGTATACATGAATGGGATTAGGAGTAGAGTAATTTAGATTAGGAGTAGTGTAATTTAGCTTCCCATGATTGTTTGTATGTTGATGAGTGAGCCAAAATGCCATGTTTAGAATGATTTGAGTGTTTGAGTATTAGCTCCAAAAAGTGGAGAAAGCTTGATTGATTATGCATTTTATATGCTAGATTAGGCTTTGGTTCTTTATTCTTGTGATTAATGGGCCTTTTTATTAAGGTACAATTGCTCATCCTTGGCCGAATTGGGTGATGACTTGATTTTGGTGAATTCCTTAATTAAGAGAATGAACCCTTAACTTGAATTGAATGTTCTTAATGATAAACAATCAATTATTTGCACATTGTTGTTTGGTGAACTTGTTCCTCTTTTTGCCATCCATCTTAGGGAGATTAGAGACATTAGGAGAGAGCTTTCTCTATGAGGGAGTTGAGCATTCAAGAGATCGGAAACCGCCGTAATAATATAGTGGTGAGTACATCTCGCATTAACAACCGAGAAAACCCGATGTTCGATTCCCGATTACGGATGGGGTCTCCTTTCTATCTATTTTGTATTTCTTTGTTTGTGTTTTTGTCTTATCTTCGATGTGTACTTTCATTTATTAGGGATTTGATGTAAACCTAGCATTGTTGCCTCTTTTGTTAAATGTGTTTGTTGATGGTTGAGTGGTCATTTGAAGTTCTTAATGCATTCGACCGGTTAGCCACCGCCTGAACAGTCTTCTAGGTTCCTAGCTAACACTTAGTTGAGCTTGGTTGTTATGTGATGAACCGAAAAGAGAAGCACGCAATCGCGAAGGTTAGATGTCCACTGCATGTAGAGTAAGGTAGAGATACGCGAGGCTTTGCATGTATAGTCGCTAAATGTGTCTCATAATTCTTAATGAACTCATGTGCAGTTCAGGTAACCATCCGTTGATAGGTTGCTGGTGCATATGGGTATAACCTTTATTACTCGAGAGAGAATATAGGCGAGGATTAAGTGAACACGGCTTTCAATATTGACGATGCATGTTTTTATGAAATTGTGTGATTGCTATGGTTGAGTCATTTACTTAGTGTAACCATATATATGCCACATCTCTCACATCCATTCTATCTTTGTAAATACATTTGTATATAAATCATATTTTCTTGCAATATTTACATTTACTGCACACAATAACACACACGCCTGTTTCTGTGTTTGGTTAAACTAGTGTATGTTAGAGAATTCCACCTCCCTGTGGAACGATACCCTCACTTGCCGCTATGCTAGTCTTTGTGACTCGCGTGCTAGTGAGGTCGAACTTAATTGTTCATCTTTTGATCGACACTGCAACGACGTGTCAATGTGGCCATTTATCAAGCACGAACTGTCCGTTCTGCAATAGTACCATCGAAACCGTCGACCACTTATTCTTGCACTGCTCTTGGACATGGAAACTTTAGGTAGAATGTATGCGCTGGTGGAATGTTCTCAGTTGCCCATCCAAAATAGTGAATGAGTGATTATGGTGTTGGTCGGGGTTATGTCCTAAAGCTAGGAGTGGGAGAGCTTGGGGTTCGCTTTTCTTCGCAATAGTATGGATAGTTTGGGAAACAAGAAATCAACTTATATTTAAAGGCATTGAGGCGAATTTAGTGCATACTATTGACACGATTATGTTTAGAGTTGCTTGGTGGTTTAAATACTACAGGAAAGGATCGGAGGAGCCTATCACTATGATTCTTTTAAATTTAAAGGAAATTTGCATTGATCCAGTCTTGGTTAAAGAAAGGAAAAAGGAGGTGTGGAGACCACCACCTCTCGACTAGGGGCGAATGTTTGTGTGGGCTAGACGGTGTCGTAGCCCCATCTGCCATTTTAAGAAAGAAAAAAAAAATCAAGTTTTAAATAGTGTTGCCTAATACAAGTTATCAAGTCAATTATCATGTAGCCCATATAATATTTGGTTTTTTATGTTATTTGTTTTATTTTGTGAAATTTTGTTAAAAGTGATTCT
Organism: Acer negundo; assembly: GCA_035582765.1. Taxonomy (NCBI): domain Eukaryota; kingdom Viridiplantae; phylum Streptophyta; class Magnoliopsida; order Sapindales; family Sapindaceae; genus Acer; species Acer negundo. The sequence goes on from CM069236.1 coordinate 32,245,668, forward strand.
CTTCTCCCAATATGTGGCCGTCACCTCAAACATCAATCCATCCCGATGCTCTTTTTCTTTCTCTCTCTCTCTCTCATTCCAATTCTCTCTTTCCTCCCGCAAAATTTGCAATTACAAAATTAAATATAAAGATATATTCATATCATATTCTTTAAGCAGGTACTTTACTTTATTACAATTTATTTTTTATCTAATTAACAAGGTAGCGTTTTAGATTTATTATTCATCATTTTAATTTAAAGGTAAAACCCATTATGTTCCTTTTTAGATATACGTATTTTTGAAATTTGGATCTTTTATTGTATTGATATTTGTCCTGACCTACTTTATCATAACCGAAAGCATTTGAATGTAATACTTGTATTTAAAGTAATGAAAGTGAAATTAATCTCAGCCATTGATTACACATATCACAAGATCTATTTAGGTCGAGACAAAAATTAGCTCACTAGGATTAATGAAATTTTCCAGTGACGTTGAAATTCACTTTTTTTTTTAATATATATATAGTTTTTTTTTTTTTTTTAGCCCACCTAGTAAAAAATCCTGGATACGCCCTTGCTCAGCACATAATCTCATGATTTACAAAATGTTGATGCCTCACGTGCCAACACCATTTGAGAAGAATTTTGGGAACCTTTTTTGGGAAACCTAATAGTACTCTTTTTTTTAATTACAAATTAATTGGCACTTGTAGAAAAGCAATACAACTCGAACACACGTTCTCATTTGGTTCGTGTTTGAAGAATTTATTGCTGAATCACTTTAACTTTTTTATTTTATTTTATATAATTATAAGTTTTTTCCCCAAGATTAGTATAATTTTAACATATATATATATATATGCTTTCTATTGTCAGTTCGAACCAATATAAAATAAAAAATGCTTTGATAAGTGCATGCAGTCAAGTCAAAGTATTTAAATCCAATGGTTCACATGTAATAAACTGATATATTTTTATATCAGTTCGAACTGACAATAGAAAAACTATATATATATATATATATATATATATAAGTCTCAAGCGTAGCTCAGTTAATAGATGAATGACCCAGAGATTAGTCAAATGACTCTCACGTTAGCGACTTGAATCTTACTAATAACAAAAAGTTTCAAAAAAATACCTAGGTTGATAGATAGATACAGTATCGATGGAAATTTACAGTGTTGCATCATATCAATTATCATATTACTCTATGAATTCAGATCGATTAACAAAGTAGTATAATTCTCTTTTTGTTGGGTAATCAATCTATTTTCCTTTCCGATTCACATCATGCACGACACCTCATATATTTTTTTAGTTAAAAATGAAAACCGAAACTCGATGAAAAAATGTCTTTTAAAGATTAATATTTCTATTTCTTTTATGGATTTTGATCCTCTCCTTACCTCATTTTATTGACCTCACATAATCTCATGACACATTAGCATTGTTATGAATGTGTGGTTAAGATGTAATTGATTTCCACAATCACTTTATCAACAACTAATCACATGCTTTAAAAAGGTCAGGAAAAAGACGAGATAATGAGAGATCCAAATACTTCTTTTATTAGCTACTAACGTACCATTATTTGTTTGTCATCAAAACTAGGAACTTGGAGATGGGAGAGAATGAGCATCAATCCAGAGAGTGGCCAATTGACATAGATCAGGGAAATAATGTGGAGGAAGTTTTGGAACATGGGCTTGATTGTTGTATATATAGGGTTCCTAATATTCTTCGCAGAATAAATGAAGAATCATATTCTCCCGGTTTCATTTCGATAGGCCTTCTTCACTATGGCAGAAGAGAATTAATGGGAATGGAAAAACAGAAAACAAGATTTTTGTCAAAATTTAAAGAATGGGTAAATGCAGAGAAATTGGAGGAATTCAAAACTTATATCAACAATCAAGAGCAACATATCCGTGATCACTATGCAGTGTCATCTACACTTGAGAGTTCAGAATATGTAGCAATGATTTTAAACGATGCTGTCTTCATCATTGAACTCTTTGTGAGGAATGGTCGTGGCTAGAGATATCACAACTAAACATTTTTATAAGGCCAGACTTACTAGTACTCGAAAATCAGATTCCATATTTTGTTCTTGACCCATATATATTCATCAGCCTTTTCCAACAAAGAAGGATACCCTTCATTCTTTGCACTTTGTCTCAAATTTTTTGGTACTATGATGATGTTCAATTGGTCGTTTTCAGAACAAGTGCAAGTTAAACATTTTACTAATTTACTAAGACGTGCTGTGGTGTTGGAAGTACAACCAACCGTGCAGTCAGTTGGATTTATATGTGATTTACCTTGTGCAACAAGGTTGAATAAATCAGGATTGGAATTTAATGGTATTGAAGGAAAATGCTTGTATGAAATAAGGTTGGGAAAGAGAAAGCATGGAAAATGGTTGTCATGGTTTGCGATAAATGAATTACAAATCCCGCGCATTATAATCTCTAACGAGACAAAATGTTATTTCCGAAACCTAATGGCTTTGGAGTTGTTTCACTATCAAACACAAACTTACATATGTCACTATGTTGATATGATGGATCACCTAATCGATACCACAAAGGATGTGGATTTGCTTATTGAGAAAGGGATTATTGTCAATTGCGTGGGTGATATTGAAGCAATAACCAAGATGTTCAATAGTCTTTGCTCACACATTGCATTAAGGGGTTCTCTTTATTATGAAGACGCTAAGAAAATGAAAGCACACTATAAGTATCCATGGAACCATTTGAAGGCCACCTTGAAAAGTGTATATTTCAGTAATCTTTGGACAGACACTGCAACTATTGTTGCAGCTTTTCTCCTAATACTTACAGCGATACAAACCATTTGCTCTGTTAAGCAAGTACGCAATGGGACATCTACATAACTGTATTGGTGGAGATCTAAATTAATATTGAAATGTTTGTTTTTGTTTTCATGTTTTGCTTTTTTGCATTTGATGCTTGTATTTCCATACCTACTTTAATAATAAGTTTGGAATTGAAAATTCTTCTTGTCATTCTAATTAACAGTAATGATACACATCTCATCTAAAATCACACATTTTTCATCCCACTACATGTGGCATGTGGGGTGTCAAATAGTGAGTGGATAGTATTGATGGAGATCTAAATTAATATTGAAATGTTTGTTTTTGTTTTCATGTTTTGCTTTTGTGCATTTGATGCTTGTATTTCCATACCTACTTTAATAATAAGTTTGGAATTGAAAATTCTTCTTGTCATTCTAATTAACAGTAATGTTACACATCTCACATAAAATCCCACATTTTTTATCCCACGTTTTTCATCTCACTACATGTGACATGTGAGGTGTCAAATTCTGAGTGGATACATGGGGTTTATTATTAAGTGACTCAATTAATAATAAATACAATTTTGAGCTAAAAATGGATACAATTTACATAAGAATATAACATCAAATACGTGCTATATTAATTAGACAATAATGCTAAACATGCCACCTAAAATCCCACTTTTTTCATCCCACTACATGTGGCATGTGAGGTGTCAAATAGTGAGTGGATACTTAGGGTAGGTGAGATAAATCATCATTAATGTGTATCCACTCACAATTTGACACCTCACATGCCACATGTAGTGGGATGAAAAATGTAGGATTTTAGGTGGGATGTTTAGCATTATTGTCTAATTAATATAGCACGTATTTGATGTTATATCCTTATGTAAATTGTATCCATTTTTAGCTCAAAATTGTATTTATTATTAATTGAGTCACTTAAAGGAAACAAACAAACAAATATCAAATGCATTATATTTTGATTAATTGAATAGTTATAATATGAACATTTGAGATGATTTGTAGTGGAATTAATTCGGAAGATGAATTTGGGTTCTCACTATCGCACTTTGGTTGAGCCGATTTCAATAGCCAATATATTTATAACATTGACTTGGCTTCTTTTATTTTACATGTAAAACAAAATTATGGAAAATAGTTGTTACTATACATGTTAGAATTTCGTAACAGATAAGGAGCAGCAGAAAAATTGAAGGAGTTTAGAAGATTCATATTAGAGAAATTGCAGTTGATGCTTGTATTAATGTATTTCAAATTCTGGTTTGTATTTTTTTATGTTCTAATTTTGTTAATCATCAAATTCTGTTTTAATCATTAAACCCTTCATGAGAAATTACACTGGTCCTAACGACTTTTTGCTGACAATGCACAGCTAAGAAGTTTTATATTCATGGACCTAATATTACTAGAAAATCAGATTCCATATTTTGTTATTAACACTTATATTTGTTAGCCTTTTCCAGCAGTGAAGGATACCCTCCATTCTTAAGCATTTGTTTAAAATTTGTTATTATAGATAATCCGAAGCCTCTAGAACCGCAACTTAAACATTTGACTGATTTTATGAGATTTATTCATATAGTACCACAGGAAGTACAACATCCAATAGTGCTATTGGATAGAAACATAAATATTGATTTACCATGTGCAACAAAGTTGAATAAAAGCTATTGAAAATAAAATCTAGCACGAAATAAGATTGAGAAAGAGAAAACGTGGAAAGTACGTGGTTGCCATGATTTGAAGTAAATGAATTATAAATCATGTGCATCGAAATCTCTGATGAAAACATGATAGCTTTGGAGATTTTTCACTATCCAAAATAAAATTACATATGCCATTGATACCAGAAAGGATGTAGATTTGCTTGTTGAGAAAGGGATTATTGTCAATTGCATGGGCGATAATATATGAAGCAATAGCCAATATGTTCAACGGACTTTACGCACGCATAACATTAAGGGGTTCTCTTTATTATGACAAGGTCGAGAAAATGAAAGCATACTTTATATAGATATCCATGGAACCATTTGAAGGCCACCTTGAAAAGTGTATATTTCGGTCATCGTCGGACAGACACTACAACCTTTGTTGCCGCTTTTCTCCTAATACTCATTGCGATACAAACCGTTTGCTCCCTTATGCAGCTCCAGGGAAACTCCAAAGACAATGGGACAACTTCATAATTGTATTGGAAGAGGTCGGTCTACTTTATATAATTATTAATTATATATTATTAAGATTGAATTGTTTGTGTTTTTGCATTTGAGGCTTGTTTTTACATATGTATTTTAATATTAAGTTTGAAATTGAAAATTTTCTTATCATTCTAATTAATATATAACGTATTTGATGGGCTTCAGCTTACCGTCAGTTTTATACATGGGCTTCATTTTGCAATGAGCCCATTTTTCAGGTAAGTTGATCTAGATTCTAGAGATGACTGTGGTTCGGTTTGAACAGAACCGCACACTGTTTCAATCGGAATCTGAATTTAAATTTTTGGTTCTGATTAGAACCGGAACATTCAACATTTCAAAAAACCGAGCACGAACCGACAGTTCCAAACCGACGGTTCTCAATCGATTTAGAACCAGCGGTTCATACATTAAATAATATATATATTTTTAAAACCAACTGTTGGGCTTGGGCAGTTGGGCCACATGTGAGTCAAGTGACAGGCCCACTTGTGGCCGCCCAAGCCCAACTGTTGCAAATTTGCGATCCTTTTAACGTTATTTTTTTTATAAAAAATAAATAAATAAACCAACCGTTGGGCCACTATTTCCCAATGGTTGCAATCATATTTTTTTTTCTTTTTCTAAATTCTCCCTTTTCCTAATTCCCTATAAATACCCCCTCTCATTTTATTTCTCTCCTCACTCCAATTCTCTCTCAAATCTCCAGTACTTTCTCAAATTCTCTCAAATCTCCCTTTTTATTTTTCTATTAATTATTTTAAATTTTTAAAAAATAGGAACCGAACCTGTCGGAACTGGAATTGCAACTGGAGTAGACCGGAACTACCGGTCCACCCCAGTTCCGATTCCAGTTTTTGTTCCATCTAGAACCGGAACCGCCAGTTCCGAACCAGAGCCGTGGTTAGGTCTAAGTTGATCCAAAGCTATATAAAAATAGTAATATATTTTTTTTTTGAGTAATGCTAAGCTTTTCAGATTTTTTTTTTTTTTTTTTCAAACTCATTCTTAAATGATGTGTCATATGAATTATCAACAACACATCACTCATCACATAATCTCATTATTTACAAAATATTTGACAATTCACGTACCACATCATTTAGAAATAAAATTAGAAATTGTTTTTTGAAAAGCCTAACATTATTACATTACTCATATTTTTGTATATTATAAATATAGTAATATTAAACTGAGCTTGTTTTGGAATATAATTTGGAGTTAAAAACAGATAGTTTATAGTTTATAAATTCATTTAATCAGCTTTGTATAAAAAATTCCCAATCTTTTGCTCAATGTAAATTGAATCAATAATCTGCTATAAGTCTGCTATTGCTCAAGGTGAACTAAACAGATTGTTGAATTGGAAAATTATGTTAAATATCCCTCCATAAATTTGACTCTTCATGATCACCTATTATCTTTTCTACGACTCTACGAGATAGGTCTTTGATACAAATTTTAGATCAGTTTTCCGAAACATTTTTTAATGAGTTTTAATAAATTTATACATAATTGTATAATAAGCCCAAATTTTATGAAAAAGAAAAAAGAAAAAAAAGGCCAAATCTGTTAAGATTTATTTTATTGGGCCGAACCTGTTTTTTATCCCATTGCTCGGACCAAAACCCATGAGCAGGGAAGAAACAATCGTTAGAAACATATTGACGTGCACGTGCCTGGACACGAAACCCACACACACTGATGTGGCTGGCACGTGATCAGACGAACGAGGATGTGTGTTAACACCGTCCACAAAAGTCATGACGTTCCCAAGCACGTCAGTATGAGCCATTGACGTGCCATGTCACGTTACAAAAAATGCACTGATGTGGCTCGTGCGTCATCAATCCAACGAAGATAGGAGTGAACACGTCTGCAAACGTCGATGACGTGCTCACACATGTCGATGATCTTCGTTGACGTGTCTGATCACATAATCATGCCTTTGTTGACGTTGCTTGATACGTAAGTTGGTCGTGGAAGAACGTGACCAGCACGTGAGCAATTTCCATTTTGGAGTCTTTGTCTCAGTTTTAGTCAGAGCAGTCAACACCGCCATTTCAATGGCTCTTCGATGTATTATTCTCACTCAGTCATCAACATTAACACTTGAGAGGAGGATTGGGTCTGCACTAGATCTCGTGTAAGTGTGCTTAATTTATTCTCAACTGTATTGAATACTTTTGGCCCAAATTCTTTTGTTGTTTCGGTTACGTTTGTTCTTCATCCTTTTGATAGAGTCTGTTGATTGATTGATTGATTATCTGAATTGCTAATCCTGTATTTGGAGGTCATTACAATGAGTTTGGCTCAATGGAAGCACGAATTCTTGTTGGTTGATTTGTATTTAATCAACGATAGTTACTGCTACCAACAAAGTTAAAAGTCACGATCTCTCCAATGAGCAACCTCTAAAATGTTTTGGCACAGCAAATTACTCTTAGTGAATTAAATGTAAATGTTGCTTCTGTAGTTAATTTGTCTTTGATTTAGAATCAATTTTCACCAGCTAAGCTTCAATTAAATGCAAATTAAAGTTGTTGTTTGTAACTGTGTTTTGGTAAATTGTGCAATGCTTTTGCATACTATATAACCTCATTATGTTTTTCTATGTTTACTGGAAATGCAAGGGAAACTTTGAAGTTCGAATGGCCCTACAGGTAGAGGATCACTGTCCTCAGCATGTCGCAAATTTGCTAACTTGATACATCATTGAACTAAGTTAGCAAATTTGTTCATAATCTACTCATTATACTTAATATAATAGGTTACTGGTTTGTCTTAAGAGAGTTTGTTTTGTGGTCAATATTTGTTCATAATCTACTCATTGTAATTGTCTACCGATGATTTACTTCTTGAGGAACCAGCCTTAGATGTTGGGGAGAAGATAGTGGAGCTGCCTTTCTGCTACTTAGTGACTGCCAATTTGGATGTTATGCATGAACAGTTGATTTACTAACAGGTGTGTCTACACTACATATAGAATTTCTTACAATAGTTTTACCTTCAACAATTGATTTACTTGAGCAAAAGCTAACATTCTACGCACTAATTTCTTGCAGCACATTATTTCGACATGTTCAATGGAATGGGTTTTCAGAATTTCATGCATATGAGAGATATCTAGGAACTCTCCAACGGATACCTTAAAGATGATATAAATTAAATGTTCAGATATAATTTCTTATTTTCTCTTTGATATCTGATTTTTACTGAAACAAAAACTGGAACTCGATGAAAAGGTATCTTTTATGATTGATTCTATTTCTATTATTAGCCACTAATGTATCATTATTTGTTTGACATTAAAACTAGGAACTGGGAGATTTTACACTCAAAAAATCTACACCTGAATTTTTTTTAGCCGTGGGCATGGACAATCCTAGGAATTTTAATCAGGTAGGGTATTTGAATAAATTAAAATCACAATTATATGAAAAACTATTGAAAAATTAAGATCATAGTAAAATAGTTTTTTTTTTTTATATAAATAAAATAAAATAAATAGAACACTTACTCAGATGAATTAAATAATTTTACATTCAAAAGAAAATAAAAACGAAGAAAAAATATTAAAAAATAAATATTAACAAAAAAACAACATAAATAATGAAAAAAATTAAAAGAATAAATTACAATCTAAATTTATAATAAGAAATTTTGTTTTGCATTTATAATGAATTCAATTTAAATTTATACAAAAATAATTTATTAATAACTATCACTAGACATGTTTTTAAAATTTTTATTCTTCAAATTATTGGTAAATTATTGATTTATTGATTCTAAATAAATTAAAACTATAAAATAAAATAAAAAATTATGGATAAAATAAAATGAATAATAGTATATAATAGATTGACTATTTTAATCCAATAAAGTAAAATCTGAGATTTTAGGGTTTTTTGATTGAACGTATTAATTAAATCAAATTAAAACTATTGGAAATAATAAAAATCAAAAATAATAATATATAATTTAATATAAAATAAAATTGAATTAAGTAAACACAAAGTAATGGTAGTTAAGAAATTGATGACGGAATAGAGAAAATGAATCGGAAAAGATGATAAATTAAATAAGACATAAAAAATTAGAAGGTAAAATTGAATTAAAAAAGACATAAAAAAATTAGAACATAAAAACAAAATTGACTTGAAGTAAATCAAATTACCCAGGGATTCGAACAAAGCACCTTATGTCTAAAACCAAGATCCATTACCCACCGTACTAACAACTTCTTGTTAAAGGTTCTTAATGAATATGCATATATAAAATGTACACAGATTCAAAAAAATTTAAAAAAATTTAGGTAGGGTACGGGCCCCACCTGGTCTCTATATGGGTCCGCCCCGGACAATCCTACAAATAAGTCAAGTGAACAATAGTAGAGCGATGGTGCCAGCCGAGTGTTCTAGGAACCTGTGAGAACAAAACAAAGTAATACAAGGCGTGAGGGTAGTCTTTTTTAGGGACTCTAAGGCTAAAGTCAGATGGTGTAATCATGGATACGAATTAAATAGAATTGAGCTGTAAAACAATTAAATCATACCGTGTTTTATTAAGTGTCGAATAAAATGGAACTGATGTGGGAGACCTGGACTGGCTGCCGCAATGAGTCGAGTATTATAGTTGCCAAGTTAGAAGAATTAGAGTGAAGAATAGTAGAAAATATCATAGCCTTATGCATGGGTGAGGGGAGATGAATCTGTTAATATCATCCCAACAATTTCGGGTTAAGATCAGGGATGAGATAATCTATTCTCTCAAGATTCTTGGCATTTAAATATAATAAAATAAACGCTTATATTGAAAAAAGACAATATAATTAATCGCACAAAAGAAATTCTTAACTCAAAACTACAACCAAAATACAAGCTTCAATGCAAAAATATACAAGAGTGACAAACAGTTCAACATTGATGTAAACTAGAATTCCGGTTATTATAACATGATTTTTTAACGAGCACTCTTATCACCCGACCACATTAGGTGGTGGTTCTTATATCATAATTATTTAGATAACACAATCACTTTAAATTTTTTAGAGTACTTGCAGAATAGAACATACTGCTTGTACCAAAGTGAGAAGCAGGAGAAGAGCTGCAGCAACAGTTCCTGTGCCTATCCAAGGATCTCTGAAATATACCCTTGAAAAGGTTGCCTTGGAATGATTCCAACTCTTGCCATAGTGTGCTTTCAGTTTCTCGGCGACACCGAACTGACCGAAGTATCTTTCGGAGTAACTTGGTGTAACCTGTAAGCCAAGTTTGTTGAACATGTTTGCTATTGCAGCACTGTCCCCTAGACAATTCAAGATTATACCTTTCTTAACAAGCAGATCCACATCTGTTTCAGTATCGATAAGAAAATCCAGCAGAATCATATAATTGCATACGTGAGTTTCAAATGGATAGTGTAATTGTTCCAAGGCCATCACGTTTCGAATCAAACATTCTGTCCCATCATATACGTCAAAGCGCGGGATTTTTAGTTCGAGTTCTTGCACTTTAATGAACGGGATAAGTTGCGGTGATTTCGTTTTATATTCACAGCTTATTTCAAGTGAGCTTCGGTCTTCAATACACTCAAACTTCACCCCCGATCCATCCAACTTCGTTGCACAAGGTAAATCTCTCAGACGCTCCTTTACAATATTATTTGTTGGGTTGACAATATCCTTGTTCAATAGAAAACATCTTCTCAGATCAGTGAAATGTTGAAGATCAAATGTGTACTTGTATTTAAGGTGACCGAGCTCACTATCAAAGAAAAACCGCGAAGCAAGAATCAAGAATGGATCGTCATAGTTCTCTTCTCCACTAGGCTTGGCGACATCTCCTAATTTGAAAAATAAGTCCTTAAAAACAAAGTATGGAAGCTGATTTTCGAGTAATTGTAAATCTAGTTTTATAGCAGCTTTTAGAATTGGTGTACCAAGCAAAATATCAAATTCTGTTCTCATTTCGTCATTCCTCAAAAAGAGCTCAATGATGAAGACAGCATCATACAGAATCATTGTTATGAATTCGTCACTCGAAAGACTAGGATTTTCAGCATAACAAATGCGGATTTTTCGTTCGTTGACTTTAATGAAGCTCTTCATTTCCTTCAACTTATCTATACTTGTTCTTTCACTAAACTTCTTTACATATATCAGTTTTTGTTTCTCCATCTCAATCAAATATTCTTGTTTGCAGTGATGAAGAGGACCTATTGAAACCACCTGAGGAGTATACGCCTTTTTGTTTATTTTGCGAAGATCTCTGGGAACCCTATAAATACAACACTCCGGGGCAGCTTCAAAACTTGCTTCCAATATTTTTTCAATGTCAATTGTGAACTCTTTGGATTCCATCTCCAAGTTGTTGTGAGCCTAAAATTCAAATAAATTAAATATAATTAATAGCTAATGGCAGACATATATAAAATCAACCCATAAAAATCAAAGAAAATATTTTAAATTATTTACTATAGTTTAATATGGTTTTTTGGTAAACAACGCTTATTTAGAGCATCTCCAAGAGTTTCTCTTCTTAGAGACCCCCTTATTTAATGGATATGTATTCCAAGAATACTCCATTAAATGACTCATTTAATAATTTTTTATTATTATCTTATGTTTTTTTAAGATTTATTATCTTATGTTTTATTTTATAATTATTATTTATATTAAAAAAAAAAAAAGAAGAGTTATTGGTAATTTAAAAAAAAAAAAAATCAAATAGCTAATGGCATCACATCCTTTTCCATCTCCAAGTTGTTAGCCTTAATTTCAAATAAATTAAATATAATTAATAGCTAATGGCATCACATCCTTTTCCATCTCCAAGTTGTTAGCCTTAATTTCAAATAAATTAAATATAATTAATAGCTAATGGCACATATATAAAATCAACCCATTAAAATCAAAGAAAATAGTTTAATAATTCACCGCGGTTCAATATGATTGAGTGGTAAAAGGTTTTCATTTAGTCTAACACTGTTTTTAAATTCAAAAATAAACTCTGCTTTAGTCTCATCTCACCATTCCACTCATACGATAAAAAGATAAAATAATTTTCCTAAGATATGTGGGCCTCTTCGCAATTTCTTCGCGATAAAAAAAAAAATAAAAAATAAAAAAAGTCTTCCTTGTTTCCGTTTTGCTTTAACTTGGGCTTTCGGTCGGTGGGTATTCTTGGGCTTCTTTTGGGCTTTTTGGTTCTGTTGTAGTAGTTTTGTGGCTTGTTTGGGCTTTGGCTCGTGGTTTTGTGTAGTTTATCTTTGCACCTGGACCGGGTTTTCGGCTGTCTTTGACCTTTTTGAATAATGTTTGATGTTAAAGAAAAGGATTCCAACGCTTGACTTTCTTCTTTTTCATCTCTAATTAGACCTGGTAAGGTTCCGGTTCCGACCATGGAACTGGACCGAAATCAGAATCGGAACCGATTTTTCGGTTCCGGTTCAAGAACCGTAACCGAAACCAGAGGAGGTCGGTTCCGGTTACGGTTCCAAATTTTATGGAATCAGTCGGTTCGAATCGGACTGGAACCGACAATTTTGGTTCGATTCAAACCGGACAGTTCCAAAAATATATTTTTTTTTTAATTGTTTGAAATTTGACTCTCCACTTTTCCAGCCACCCTATCCTATCCATGTCTCATGTCCCTATCTCAACGACTTACCCTATCTCTTTCACTATATTTTCTCTCTTTTCTTTCTTCTCTTCATTCTCTCTCTTTCATTCTTCAATCTCAGATATCTCTCTCTTTCCCCTTCTTTCTTTTTTTTCTTCTTAAAATCGGTTTCATACTTTCATAGTTTGATCCCGTCGCCGTCTCGCCGATCTCCTTCGATCTCTTCGCTGACGGCCGATCTCCTTCCATAGTTCTACTTCTCTGATCTCTTCTTTCTCTCTCTTTGATCTCCTCCCTCTAATGCCAAAAAGCTTTACAATTTTAAATAGAAATTGTTGGATGTGTTTGGAGTTGTTGATTTTTTTATTTTGGGTGGTGGTGGTGAGATTTCAATCGAATGAGGGTGGTGAGTAACCGAGTGATGACTGATCTGGTTGGTTTGGAGGGTTTAAAAACAAAACAAACTAAAAAATTGAAGGTTCAAAACCGCCGGTTCCGGAAAAATAGGAACCGGAACTGCCGGTTCTAAAATCGGAACCGGAATCGGAACCGCCTTATGTCGGTTCCGGTTCCGATTCCACCTAAACCTGGAATTGGAACCGTCGGTTCTGAACCTGAACCGGAACCGAACCGGAATCTTGCCAAGTCTATCTCTAATATAATTCTTGCATGTCCCAGTGAAAATCTGCAGACAACAACTGTCCTTAAAAATAAAAGGCTAAAAACACAACAACTCATTTACAAGAGTTTGTGATCGAATTTTTTTTCATTTTTAAGTTAGTAGTGCGCATACGCAACCTAGCAAAATAAATAAGATCAGAATTATATGCAACCTCCCAGATTAATTAGAGACATGCTAGTAATAGCCCAACGTGACTTAGGCTTAGTTTGGCATTGTTGTACTGTTGGGGGGATTGCTTTTATTTCTGCTGTATGGAGAATTGCTTTTGGATTTACTGTGAGAATAATCAACTGAGTGTTTGGTAAATTTATTTTTTAAAGTGTTGTGAGAACCAAAAGTAATTTTAATGTATTTGGTAAATTGTAAGTAAAAAGTGTTTGACTATGCAAAATTACTGGAAAAGATATAAATGAATATTGAAGATGTTTTGAAAATAAATAATTTGTTTTATTTTGGTGTGACCATAAACATGTTATAAAATAAATAATTTATTTTATTTTTATGTGACCATAAAACATTATTACTTTTTTTTTTATTGCCATATATATTACGTATTTATCAATAATTTATTGCATTTTCAGTATCGATTCTTGAGAAGCAGTTTTCTAAAAACCACAAAAAATGGCTTTTCAAAATTGATGTTGGAGAAGACAAAAGTGACCAAAAGTTGTCAAAAGTGACCAAAAACACTTTTTTGAAATTTTACCAAACACCCTAAATTCAATTCGGAATCACTTTTGACCATAAAAGCAGTTCATTGAGTATTCACAAACTGGGTCTTAGTAGTAAAGTACACTCATTCATAGTAGTATCTCATGATATGAGTCAACAAATTTAATAACACCTTTACAGACTGTTTTATAGCCATGACATCATATTAATAATTTAAGTTTAAATTACACAAAATATAGTGAGTGATAAAGATTCACCACTTTTTCTTTTATTATTTTTCCTATCATTCTCTCTCTTTTAAAAAAAAAAAATTATATTGACGGAGGTCTATTCGCACAGGCTTCCAATAGATCTCCAACTCCATAGTTGGAGATCTGAACAAAAAATAAAAATCGAAACTCCATTGGACCTCCATTGTTGTCGACCTCCATCAACGAAGAAGACATAAAGTCTTTGAAAAAAAACAATTCTTAATTATTTTGTCCGGTAATTCTCGAATTTGTAAAAATACTTGATAAGTCTCAAATTTACAAAATAAGTATCGGATTGAAAAAATAAATCTTAAATTTATCCAAATAAGTCTCGAATTTACCCCCAAAAATCTTAAATTTGCAAATAAGTCTTGAATTTGTAAAATATTTTTGTTTTTACCAACAAGAAAATAAGTTTCGGGTACATTAAACTAAGTTAAATCTCGAATTTGCAAAATTAAGTCTCAGATTTGTAAAAAAATTTCATTTTTACAAACAAGAAAATAAGTCTCGAATTATATACGCACAAGAGAACGTGTGAAGTGAGCGAGAAAACCAGGAAACGAGAGAACAGTTTTTAGAAAGAGAGGACGGTGAACAAGAGGTTGAAGAAACAGAAAAGAAAATGCAGAAAAAACAAAACAAATAGGCAAAGAACGGACATTTTTGTTACTCATTTAGTTTAGTGCTATATAAACTTAAATTAATGATCACAAATCTCCAACTTAGATTTGGTGCTACTTAGATCCAATTCCTCTATCTCATATTCGAGTTACCGCCACCAGAGTGGTATTTAACATTTAGAAACTTTTGAGCTCAAATTAACATTCTTCATTTTTAGAAAAATCACAAAACTTTGAGGTTGACACTTATAATTTCTCCTAAAAAAGAAAAAGAAAAACTCACGCTTTTGAACTATTTGCAATGAGAGCATATGATTCTGAAGATCTGAACTTGTAAGTTTTATGAGCATAAAAGAAACAAGAAAGGTGACTATTTCTATTGAAGCTGCTAAATCCAGTAAATAAAAGTATAGAATAACGAAAAAAAAATTAGTGGTTGGAAATTAAACCTGATAATTATAGCTTGGCCGGAGAGAAGTAACTGTATGGAGTATAAAACCAGATCGATGGTTCTTCTTCCCCAATATCTCTGTCTCCTTCTTTGATGATATGTTTTCTCTCAAGTCTCACCCCATCCACCCATATTTATGGAGCTAGATCCTCTCTTATTATGCAGTAAGAGCATCTACAATAGTCTCCCTTGGAGACTCCCTTAAATAAGAGTGGATATTGTTGTAAAGGGCCTTTAACGGGGTATGTGTTCCAACAATACTCCCTTAAATGGCTCCCTTAATATTTTTTTATTATTATCTTATATTTTACTTTGTAATTATTATCTTAAAACAAATTACTTATCGAAAAATAAAAGAACAGTTGGGAATTGAGATTTAAAAGTTAAATATTTGGCGCTTTTCAAAAAATAAAATAAATTTAAATATGTCGAAAATACTTAATGAAGGGCTAAAGTCACCCCTTAATTAAAGGAGTGAGCTCCACCACACATATTGTGGTCAGTAAAGGATCCTTGTCTCTGTTGGAGCTGCAAAAATGCAGCTTCTCACTTAAATAAATTACGGAGGTCTTTAAGGAAGACTGTTGAAGATGCTCTAACTAGATAAATAATGTGTTTATTTTATTTTATTTTGCTAGTATCACAACTGTAAGTCAGAAACTATTAATTTCTTTGGATCTATGTGTGGTCTTCCAAATAAGAGGGTCACACATGACACATCACGGGAAAGTATTACGTATACGTAGCATGTTCAATCTAATCAAATTATGTCATATGATATTAATAATTAATTATATAAGAGATTCGTGCCATATAAGTATATAAAACAATATAATTGGATGTGACGAATATTTTTTTAAAAAAAGTTATTGAAACATTTCTATACAACTATGTAATATCATTTATATGAAGTGTTCTAGTATGCATTAGACACTAATCTTATGGTAGATTGGTTTCTAGGCTGTGAAGCTGAATAACAGCGCTGTTTTGGAAAAACAAAAATTTATCGAAGAAGCCTAAGTCGTGTAAACCGCCTAGCCCACCCTACGACCCTAGCTGTTTAAGAAGACCAATTATGCCTCCCTCATGACCGCTAGATACACCTAAGACCTGTATCGATTACTAGAACCTTGTTTATACGTATATAAGTCTTGTTTTGTCCTATTAAAAAAATATCTTCTTTTATCGGCCATATCTTTTTGATCTCAATTGCAAAATAATAAAATAAAATAAAATTTGACATCAAACTCTCGGATAACAGTGATTGGTGATTACTAAAGGATATGAATTGTCATCGTATCATATTTGATACGATAACGGTTGTTATAAACATTAAATAACAAGATGCATGCATTGCTATAATAGTACTAGGTAGGTCTTTTTATATTTTATATCATGGTCGTTATTAATTTATTATATAATATTAAAAATAAAAAGTTGATAGCTTACAGTTTTGTATGATCTAGAAATTGATAAGTTTATTGGTAAAGATTTTGAGTTAAATATTAATAATTAAATGTTTTTACTTGTTTAATGCTCTTATGATTTATTTAGTGCTAAAAGAATTTGAATCTTTGTCTACACATGTAGAGCTTCGATTTCACTGGTGCTTAATAATATATATATATTTAAAATAAAAAATAATAATAAAATAAAAAAAAACAAAAAAAAAACTATAAGCTAATAAAGTTAAAAGTTAAAAGTTAAAAATAGTATATATATTTTTTAAATTAAAAAAGGATCAAAGTAATGTTGTTAAAGGATTAGAAGTAGGGCAATATTGTTGTGCACTTATTATTTTTCCTCTGACGATTGCATGCTCGTCCTTTTCTTTTTCTGATTTCCTTTAGTTTAAAAGTTTGATTTTCCTTTCAATTCATTTTAAGTTGTTACTATTAAATTGTTTCAAAAATATTTAGTCCAACTATAAATTATTTGAGATATTATTTGAGATATATAGCTAGCTAGAAAGAAAAGATGGATCGGTATATAAAATAATATAAATTTCAATATTATGAAATGAAAGATATTTAAATGTTGGAATTATAGAATCGTACCAGTATTGAAATAGTGGGTACAGCATCAAATTCCTTTATCTTTTTTCATTCAGTCTCTATTCTCTAAGCATATATAAATTCCATTGTCATTATTTTGCTTATAATTTTTCTTTTTTTTTTTTAATAAAAGGACTTGATCTAAAAAAAAAAAAGTGAACAGAAAGAAAGCCTAACAACTCATATTGCAAGATATCAAAATTCAACACCACAAAAATCCATAAAATTTTATTTATTTACTTATTTTGACAAACAAATTTTATTTATTTAAACCACTACTCCAACTAAAAAAATGATTCGATTTGTGTTATTTGTTGGCCATCAAAACTAGGATCTTGGAGATGAGACAGAATGAGCTGTGAGCATCAATCCAAAGAATCTTGTTCGATTTAAAATTTGTTGATAGGAGAGGAATGCAACAGTACTCCTTCGGTTTGGCAACGTGCTGGATTCGAGTAGTTGTAAATATATATATATATATATATATATATATATATTAAAAGAAAAGGTTAAAACTTTTTCTTGTTTTTCTAATTGTTATAGCACCGATTAATTGAGTCAATTGAGGAAAAAAAATATATCAAATGTTGTTCGAAACATTTTTTTCGGTTGGGCTGGGCGTAATTAGATTGGATCGTGCGTTTGAGCTTGGGTGTTGCATTACAATTAGGACAATATATGAATTATGATATTGTTTTGGTTTTGGTATTTTTCCTTTCAGTACCAGCATTCTCTTCTATGACATTGTTAAAAGAAAATAAGATTTTATTATTATTATTATTATTTTAATTTTAAGTATTCCATATATGATACCTTACATTTTATTTATTGATTGAACTCATACATAAAACAAGTCTCTCCTCTACATTTTCTCTGAAAACCTAGTGTGTGAGTAGTTAGGTTTCCATACAGCCGCCATATGGGGTTGGAGTTTGGGTTGGTCTGCGATATTTGGGTGAGTCAGGAAGTCTTCTGTATTTCGGTGACTAAGATGGGATCACAGGAAATCGAGAAGTTATGGGCTTCATATCCTTAAAAGATAGGGAGGGACAGGTACGCACTTTACATGTGGGGTTGAAGGAGGGTGGGGCACAAAAAATGGCCCTCTGTTTGGCTGGCAAGATCCTGTCACCAGATATAGTGAATAGAGAAGCGTTCAAATCGTTAATCGCGAGAATATGGAAGCTAGGGGGTGGGTGTTGAAATTGAGGTGATTACTAGTAATGTTTTTGCCTTCCATTTCCAATTACCAAAGGATCGGCAGAAAGTTCTTGCTGGGGGTCCGTGGAGTTTCGATGATGCGCTCCTTGTTCTTGAGGAGCCTGTAGGAAAGGGTGCAATTATGGGGTTGCAATTTGACAAGGTGGATTTTTGGGTGCAGATTTCCAACCTACCTCTTCTCTGTATGACTACGGAGATTGCTAACTTATTGGGGAGTATCATAGGGAAGGTTTGAGAAGTCGATACTGGGTCTTCTGGAGACTTTCTTGGGAAATTTTTACTAGCTCGTGTTACTATTGAGATTGGTATGCCTCTACGGAGATTCTTGCGGGTTGATGTGTTAAGAGATGGTGAAGAGACTATAATGTCTATCCAGTACGAATGGCTGCCAAATTTTTGCTTCCCGTGTGGTTTATTAGGTCACACTATTCGGTTTTGCCCGGATGGTGGCAATAAAGAGGATACAGCTTATAATGATTTTCAATATGGAACTTGGCTTAGAGTTTCGAGCCGTGTTAGGGTGCAGAGCCGCCATGGATGAGGTCCCCAAAATAGTGGTAGGGGTGTAGGTGGATTTCGACGTTCAAGTAATCTTGTAGAAGAGGTTAGACAGTATAAGTAGCGACTGTCGACGGAAGGTGGTGACCTGAAAAATAAGGTCGGCATGGCGGAAGACAGGACAAGATCAGATAGGGATCTTGTTGGCGTAGTTTTTGGAGATTACCGCATTGATAGGAGAGGTAATTTATGGATGGGAATGTCCTTTTCAAATTTGAATTTGGATAAAAATCCGGGATGTGAGGCTAGGAGAGATGTTTATGATAGGGGCGATATTTTAAGAGATTCGTTGAAGGCTGCCGCGCCAGGTAAGGAAGGAGAGAGTTTTACGAGGGAAAGTGGTCATTTGAGTCAAAGTGATGGTGGGTTGGAGCCTATGGTGTTTAAGAGTAAAAAGCCTTCCAGTGACAATGCAGTATTGGCCTATTCAATAATGGATATATTGGGGCCTAGTGATGATGACATTGACTCTTTTAAGCTAGATAAGGATCATGGACTTCAAAAGGGGGATGTTTTAAGTATGGGCCTTAATGTGTGTGAGCCTTTTACCCCTGACCAACCTGTTGCTTATAAGGAAGGGAAGGTCTCGGGTAAGGATGAGGCCCAAGTGGTGACTGATAATAAATCAGGGAAATTGAGTGTGTCTGAAGGGAGATTGACTGGGCAATGGAAGAAAACAGCTAAAAGGATTCATGCAAGTGAAGATGGTTCGAATGGTAAGCGTAAGGAGTTCGTGGTTGATGATGTTTTCAATAAAGGTCATAAAAAGACTAAGATCAATTCATTGGAAACAATTTCAAGTTCGATATTGACCGGCCAGAGCCCCCTGGCTCGCCGTTCCCAATAAATTGCATGGCCTGGATCACTCGTGGATTAGGAAATCAGCGGGTGTTCCATGCGTTGTCGGGTTTGAAGAGGAGCTTCAATCCAGATGTGTTATTTTTTATAGAAACAAAGGTTGATCATTACCAGATAGAGTTATGTCGGGTGAGATTAGGGTTTGTTGGCAAATTAGTTATTGAGAAGATTGGTAACAGTGGTGGTTTGTGCATGTTTTGGATGGATAAGGTTAGTTTAGATTTGTTATCTTATTCAAGGTTTCATATTGACACAAGAGTGTTGTCTCATGATTCGAAAGTGTGGAGAATTACGGGTTTTTATGGTAACCTAGACGCAGCTCAGAGGCACTACGCCCGAACACTGTTGAGCCAGTTGAAGGGGATGTCTTCCTTTCCTTGGTTATGTTTAGGAGATTTTAATGAAATTCTGGTTAAGTGGGAGAAATGTGGGGGTCTCCCGCATTCACAGATGCTTATGAGTGGTTTCCGGGAGGCCTTAGATGACTGCGAGTTGAGTGATTTGGGTTTTTTAGGGCGTTGTTTCATGTGGACGAACAGAAGGGATACGGGTCTGATTTTGGAGAGATTAGATAGGGGTGTCAGTTGTTTCTCCTAGAAGCAACTTTTCCCCTGCTCGAAGGTGTCCAATCTAGACTTTTGGTTTTCAGATCACAAGGCTGTGCTAGTCGAAGTTAAGGATAGGATGGGTGTGCATGGGATGAATAGGGTGAAACGGAGTAAGCGATTCCATTTCGAAGCATGTTGGGCTGATGAGGGTGTCTGCCGTTAGCTTGTGTTAGATGGCTGGGGGCTCAAGATAATTGGTGTTATATGCCACAAGTGGTAGAGAGGTTACAGTGCTGTGCTACAAAATTAGTTGTTTGGAATAAAGAGAAACGTATAGCCCTGCCTAAAGATATTGTTGACAAAAAAAAAAAAAAAGAATTAACTATGGCTTCAAAGAACTTGTTGTTGGGTTCTTGGAGTACGGTTAGAAAGATTAAAGGGTGGCATGACAGTTTACTTGAAGAACATGAGAGCTATCGGAAGCAAAGATACATGCAAGAGTGGCTAAAAAGTGGGGACAGGAACACCAGGTTCTTCCATTTGAAAGCGACTGCCCATAAGGTTAGAAATGAAATTAAATGTCTAGTTGATAATAGTGGTGTGTTGTGTTGTGTGAAAGTAAAGAGGGGATTGAGGTAATTGTGTTAGATTACTTCTCAGAGTTATTTTGTTCCCCTCAAAATTAAGGTAGGCAGTGGGACTCGGTGGTTAATACCGTTCCAAGGAGACTGGCGCAAAGTAAGAGTGACTAGTTGGATAGCCCTTTTACTACCTTGGAAGTAAAAAAAAAAAAAAAAAAACCCTTTTTGATATGTTTCCCACCAAAGCGTTGGGTGTTGATGAGATGTCGGCGTTGTTCTATTAGAAATTCTAGGATTCGATAGGTGGCTCTTTGACAGAGGTGTGTTTACGTTGCCTTAATGAGGGGGCTAATCCCTAAGGTCCGGCAAGCTAATCGTTTAGCAGATTTTCGGCCAATCAGTCTATGCAATGTCTTTTACAAGATTGTTGCTAAGACTCTAGCCAATAGATTTCGGACGGTATTGGGGGATGTAATATCTTAAGCTTAAAATGCTTTTGTGCCAGGTAGATTGATATCGGATAATCCGGTTATTGGTTTTGAATGCATTAATGGCCTCTGTACCCAGAAGTGTAAAAAGGGTTTCATTGCTTTGAAGCTTGACATGTCGAAGGCCTATGATCGGGTTGAATGGGGGTTCCTTGCCGCTATGATGTTGAAGCTTGGTTTCTCCGATGCTTGGGTTGACAAAATTATACGGTGTGTGACGTCTATTACCTTTTCATTTTTAATTAATAGCGAGATCTATGGCGATATGAAGCCATTGAGGGGTCTTAGACAAGGTGATCGATTGTCTCCTTACTTGTTCTTGATTTGCTCATAAGGCCTCTCGTGTCTAATAAATGATGTTGTCTCCTCGGGTAATTTGTTGGGGTACAAGTGTGGGATTAATGGCACGTCATCTCTCACATGTTCTTTGTGGATGACAGTTTGCTATTTGCTAGGGTTTGTAATAGCGATTACAGAACTATTAAGTGAATCCTGGATGCTTATTCGAGTGCTTCGGGACAGGTTATCAACTATAGTAAGTCGGCCATTTGTGTTAGCCGATCGGTTCCTCAGATTATGGGTTCTCGTCTTGCCCGAGTTGTGGGTGTGGGGTTGGTTAAGTGTCACGAGCGCTATCTAGGTCTGCCTAGTTTTGCTAGTAGAAATAATCGGCAACTTTTCGAGAATATAAAGGCTAGGATTTGGCAAAAGGTTCAGGGCTGGCAGAGCCGTCTTTTCTCCTCTAGGAAATTCTCCTTAAAGCGGTTGTGCAAGCAATCCCTACTTATGCTGTGAACCTTTTTAGCCTCCCAAAGGGGTTGATTAAAGATATCCATCGCATGTGTAATCAATTCTGGTGGGGGAGTTCTGATAGTGATAGAAGAATCCACTGGTGTTTGTGGGAAAGGTTGTGTGAAACCAAGGAGAATGTGGGCCTTGGATTTCGGGATATCTCCCTCTTCAACCAGGCTATGTTGGCCAAACAAGGTTGGCGACTCATTAGACTGGATTCTCTGGTTGCCAAGGTTATTAAGGGGAGATATTATCCTATAACCAACTTCCTTCAAGCTGATACAGGTGATTCGGTTTCATATCTTTGGAAAAGTATGCTTTGGGGTCGTGATCTTTTAGTGGCTGGGTTGAGATGAAGGATTGTTACCCGTTCCTCTGTCTCTATATATTCGGATTGCAGGGTCCTTAGGCCGATCTCTCTTAAAGTCCAATCCCCCCCGATCCTTGGTTAAAATGCTTTGGTAAGGTCTTTGATTAATGGCTCTGGAAGTTGG
The DNA here is from genome assembly GCA_035582765.1 of Acer negundo. NCBI lineage: Eukaryota > Viridiplantae > Streptophyta > Magnoliopsida > Sapindales > Sapindaceae > Acer > Acer negundo. The sequence continues at coordinate 32,268,601 of CM069236.1, forward strand.
AATGTTCAGCTGATTCGATCATCTTTTTCACCTAAAGAAGCTGATGCTATTTTGAGTTTGCCTCTTGGGCCCTCTCATTTGGATGACTAGCTTCAATGGCATTACAACAAGTTTGGTTCCTATACTGTGAAGAGTGGGTACAGGCTTGGCCAAACTCTTTCTTTTTGGCCTAATCCTTCCGGCTCTAATGCTAGTGGCTGGTGGAAATCTCTTTGGAATATTAAGATCCTTCTGAAAGTCAGAAATTTCAACTGGAGGGCCTGTCATAATTGGATTCCAGCTATGTGTAACCTGGCTGATAGGGGTATGCATGTTCAAGTGAGATGCCTTATTTGTCAAAAGAAGTCGGAAACGACCTTCCATACGTTATGGGGCTGCAATGGTGTAAAAAAGATTCGTAAGGCCTGCTATTTTTTGAAAGATGTTAGTTGGAGTGATGATATGCAGTTCCAAGATGTTATTACCTTCTGCATTCGTGTTCTGCACAAGGAAGAATTGGAGTTGGTGTGTGATTTTTTGGAGAATCTGGTTTCATCGTAATCTTCGCATTCATTCTTCTTCGCCTTCTCCTAGTAGCGTGGATGTGGTGGCTTGGGCAAAGGTGTACTTGAAGAATTTTCATGATACCAATTTGTCAATTGACAGGTCTCCCCTACCTACCAGAGTAGTGCGATGCGTGAAGTGGAGCAAACCTGCGAGTGGTTTTGTCAAAATTAATTGTGATGCTGCTATTAGGAAAGTAGATCGGTTGGTTTGTTTTGGTATCCTTATTCGGGATCTTGATGGCAGAGTGCTGATGTCTGCTACTCATAATTGTGTTGCTTGCTACTCTCCTTTGGTGGCTGAGGTTGTTGCTGTGCTTAAAGGTCTCAGGCTTGCGATTGAATTCGATTTTGTTCCATCTGTGATGGAAAGTGATGCTAAGGGGGTTGTGGATTTAATCAATTATGTGGTGTGCCCCTTTGTTGATATTGGGGTTGTTATTGGTGACATTGTTGCCTTAATTAGCTATTTTAATATTTCTGTTTCTTTTGTCCCCAAAGGCACCAACAAGGCTGCCCGTGGTCTAGCTAAGTTAGCCATTTCTTCTGCTAGCATTTGTTTTTGGTAGGTGTCTTACCCTCCTTGCATTTGCTCTGTCATCGGAGAGGATCGTATCCCCTAATCTTTCTTGTTTAATGAAATTTCCTTAAAAAAAAAGAAAAAAGTATTCCATATATGATATAAAATTAGGTTCTCAACGTTTTTAATTAGATTCTCAACGTTTTTAATTAGATATAAGCATTCTCTTCTATTGTTTTTCAAAATCGAAGTAGTACGTTCATCTTTTGCATATATATATATTTTTTTGGTGGTGATCGCAAGTTTTCTTCTTTTTGATTTCCTTAGTTTAAAATTTTTATTTAATTTCCTTTTTAAGTTATTGTAAATATTATATTGTTTCGAAAATTAGTCCAACTATCATATTGGGGCCGGTAATCTATTATGATACTATCAATAAATTATTTGAAATAGCTAGAAAGAAAAGATCAGTACAAAATAATATGAATTTCAATATAATGACATGAAAGAGGAAGAGATATAAACGTTGGAATTATAGATTCGTACCAGAAGTACTATATCAAATTGTATTTGAAAAAGTATCGTATCAAATTCTCTTATCTTTTTACAATACAAACCTTCTGCTCTATCAATTAGCAAGTCGAGGGAAACCTCAAAGACAATGAGACATCTTCATATACCCGCATGGCTGTATTGGAGGAGATCTACTACTTTATATTAATATATATTGAACTGTTTCAAAGATCTCCTCCAATACCGGAGAAGATCTACTACTTTATATTAATATATATTGAACTTTGAACTTTATATTAATATATATTGAACTGTTTCAAAGATCTTCTCCAATACCTTGGTATACTCATATCGGAGGAGATCTACTACTTTATATTAATATATATTGAACTGTTTCAAAGATCTCATCCAATACGGGTATACGAAGATGTCCCATTGTCTTTGAGGTTTCCCTAGACTTGCTAATTAATAGAGCATAAGGTTGTACTGCTCTGTTGAATGAAGAATATAATGTGAAGTTAATCGTCAAATGTTTGGTTAATTGTACATTTATAACTATTGTATAGTTCAAAAACAGTATACCTATGTTTGGTATTTTTATATCAAAAGTGTTGAGATTAGCTACGATGTCTAAAATATAATAAGAGTAACATTACATTGCACAAATTTAGTGTCCAAATCTGATGCCCAAATGATATGGTAACACCTAATCCATTCATTTAAATTATGCAAATTTAATACAATTTAAATTAATAGATTAGAGTGTTGCAATATTATTTGGACACCAAATTCAGACAAAGTATTGATAATGCCTACTTCTACTCTTGGTATAACCCCGTTTTACCTATCATTTGCCATCGTTTTCCGGGTAAAACCGGTTTATTTAATATTTAAATGAGCTTCTGCAGGCTTCCTCAGCGATCCATTAGAAATCAAGCGAAATTGGGCTTTGTTGGAGCAAAAGCAAGCAACCAAGGAGTTGAAGAAAGAGAGAAGTAGCGCCAACGCCTGACGACCAACGCCACACCAGCGCAGCTTTGGCAGCTGTCCGCCGCTGGTCGTGCGCTAGACAACCAGCGCCAGACACCAGCGCAGCTTTGGCAGCTATCCACCGCTGATCGTGCGCTGGACAACCAGCACCCCTCTAGTTCCAGCTCAGCTTTTATAGGGTTTCGTGCCCTATTAAATACATTATAAATACCTCCCTTCAGCTTCATTTGGGAGGGCTCTAGCACGACTCTTGACCTCCAAAACACTCCCAAAACACTCCAAACCTTCCAAGATCAAAACTTTCACTCAATTCCTTCACCAAATCACCCAAAACCTCCACCAATTCACCATCTAAACCCAAATCTCACCTCACCATCTCTTTTCCTTGCATAGACCTACCATAAAAATCTCATCTTGAATCATAAGAAGTCAAGGAGAGAAGAAGTCTAGCACAAGCCAAGCAAGAGAGGAGGAGTTCTTCATTTAGTTTACTTTAATCCATTCTCTCTTTACATTTATTAGTCTTTACTTATGGCTTGTACTCATTTCACATATTGTGTAGCCATTTTTTGTATCATGAACTAAACTTCCTTGGCTAAGGCCAAGATGAAGCTTTTTCTATGAATTATTAACAAAGGCCATCACTTTATCATCATTGCTTGTGTTGTGTACACTTATTTCATGTTCTTAATTATTATTGAATGTCTAGCTAGCATTTGGTGATTATTTGGTTGTTGTGTGAAGCACCGAGAGGAGAAGCACACAACGTGCTTGATGAAATGTGTGATAGAAGTTGGTAAGATAGAGATATGCGATGCTAGCTTCTAGGATTCAATTGTGAGCCATAAAACTTAATGAATTTGTATGTAGTTCGGATAACCATTGAGAAATAGGTTGTTGGTCCATATAAGTGTTGTCTTTATCACTTGAGAGAGGTTAGAGACTAATTGAGGGTGTCACGAATCTACACACACACTTGCATACTTTATTTAAATGATGTGCTTAAAACTAATAAGAATTGGATAGGTGGATTCAAAGGTCTTAGCCTAATTTCCCATAAGTATTAAAACCAACTTGCTTGTGTTTGGCTTTGCTTGAGTTTGTTTGCTTATTTAGTTTTATTAATTGCGTTTTAGTAGTATGTTTAATTTAGTCAATCTTGATTAGCGTAATCCAATCATTAAATCTTTGCTTATCTAAATAGTAGTTAATCAATCAATTGTGGTAATCAATATATCAATCCTTTTGGAACGAATTCTATTCATCATTGTACTATTCCTTCGACTCCGTATTATTACGGATGCTCAATTAGGAGTGGTCAAGTATCATTATTAATATATATTTTTTATTAAGGTTGTTGGGGATCAAAGTAGCATTATTAATATAATAAACATGATTTTAGCACCTTACTTTATATTTTAAAGATAATTATATATATTAAATTAATATTTTAGTAGAATATTTAAATCAAGAAAAAAAAATCATAAGAGCAATAAGTGATTTATAAAATCTTAAGTGATTTTTAAAAGATTTTATAAATCAAATCAATATTTAGTTTTAAGATGGACTGAGGTATATAAATATTATTTTTATTTTTGTGGATTTCCTTTACCCATAGTGTAGTGTTTGATTGATCATTTTTGAATCAAAGCAACACCCTCACACGGATGGTTTCAATTCTATATTCGATGGAAATTTACTAAATGAACTCAATTTTTATTAAATACCGTACAGAATGATAATGGTGACACCACTTTAAGGTGACAAGGAGGACAATCACGACTGAATATGTAAATTAGAATGGCTAGCATTAATAATATAAATAAGATAAATTATCATATTAGGACATGATGTAGCTTTTGACCCATGGTAAAAATTTTTAGGTAATTAAAGATTATTCTCGAATTAATTGAGTTAATTGTCTTGATGGTTGGAGGCTTTATAACGAAACTTCACCATTAAATCCTGTTATCTAAAATATGAATACGGATCCTCTCCTCGCCTTACTTTATTCTTATCTCACTTAATCTTATGACACATAAGCATTGCAATAAATGAATGGTTAAGATGTGACTGATAATTTATTAACAACCAATCACATATTTTAAAAAAGTGAGAAAAATGTAAGGAAAGGATCTATGTCCCTAAAATATATGTCTACCTTTTATTCCATAAAAACTGTTGTTAAAAATAAAATAAATAAATCCACCTTTACCGGTTAAACTGTCAAGTATTGGGAGGCCCCTATTGAAGGACACCTGTTAATGGACGACAAGAAAGTTAGACTGGGATAATTTAGTCTTTTTAAAGGTAGACACCTGTTGAGCCGTTGAGGGACGACAAGAAAGTTGATAAGTATCAATTCAAAAATTGATTCATTTAAAATCAATCACAAAAATCATTATAATAAGCAACTCCAACCGCACTTCAAACCGCACACCAAAGTCCAAACTCTTGGACGAAGCATACTATTCACATTTCAGTCCTCCGAAGTTGCGCCTATATTTTACTATTCTATATTTAATTCCAACAATATATATTTTTTCGTTAAAAAGATTTTATTAAAATCTTTAAAATAATATTCATATTGATATATATTTTATTTTATATTAATAAAATTATTGAATATTATATAAATTAACTAATAGAAATTAATTGATATTGTATAAATATTTATTGAAAGAATATTCTTTAAAAATATTTTTTTGATATAAAATTTGATGTGAAACATTATAGTAAAAAAAAATTGATGTTAATATATTTTTAAAAGATTCACTATTAAATTCAAATTGAAATAAAGTTTAATGTTAAGTTCGTGTTGCTCTCATGACCTTGAATTGACATACTTCAATCATTTGGGACAATAATTTCTGGAATTCTCTGAAAAATTATTTGCATGACATTAATTTCACGTGTATTGCTACATGTGTTGTGGACTTTTGGGCATGATATGCAGGTAAGCACGATGACATATGATTTTATGAATGGAAGAAAGAGTTTACATAAGTCTTGACATCGTTCTTTAATTTATATCTCCCATGAACTCGTGAGTCGTGATCAGTGGTTCCATGAATTACTGTAAAGTTGAAAGTGGTTATCTTTTAATTAACAAAATTAATAAAGTTTTTCTAAACAGATTACAGATGTATAATCTATCTAAAATTAAGAGACAAAAAAAGAAACTATAAATATATTATTATGAAGATTTTCAAACCATAAAAATAAATATTATATATATATATATATTTTTAAATATTCCATATACAAATAGGCAATTTGAATTTAAAACTTTGTATAAAAGATTACCTTTACAAATTACAAATAGACCAACGAACTATAGTTTAATACACTTCCCAAAGATCATCTGTTAAAAACTCTTGATAGGATTATTAACAGAGCATATATTTAGTACAACAATAACATGAAAGACTTGTTATATGGGCAACATGGGTTTAGTTTTGAGATATGCCTACTCTGTAGATGAGTTGACCTGAAGTTGAACTAACCCAATTCCCAATTCGCTTTCACTATCTCCTCTGTCACCCCAATTTTTTTTTAGGGTTCTTGTTAATTTGTCTAAATTCAACTTCAAAGGTTGCAATAGAAGAGTCTGAATTTACTAATCTTGCGTGGCCCACAATTGACAGGTTAGTAGTCAATATTTAGTTTTGTATTTTGAACTGAATATTTTTTTTTTTTTTTTTTTTTTGGAGAATTAGGTATATGATTTTGAAGGTATACGGATTTTTTTGATAATTAGGTATATTTTCGCTATTGCTCTGTTTCCTGGCGTTGTTGGGTTTTCAATAGGTTCTGTGTTGGGTTGGCTCTGTTTCATTTTTAATAACATGAAAGACTTGTTATATGGGCTTTAGCTTACCATCTCTTTCATACATGGGTTTAGTTTTGAGATAAGCCTACCCTGTAGATGAGTTGACCTGAAGTTGTATAACAAACATTCCAATCTGCATCTCTATTGAGATAAATAATCATCAATATGTATTAATTTACCAACTAAAACATTAATTAAAGACTCTTCTCAAATCTCAACCAAGAGAATTGGTATTTATCAAGAGAACAACTTAGAAAAATATCAAGTGACAGACTTTCATGCAGTAGAGAAACAGTCAAGTTTCATGTGTTGTGGCCATGCATCGAAGAAGATAGAGTTTACATAAGCCTTGGCATCACTGTTTAATTTATATTTGTCATGACTCATGAGTGGTCCCCTGAGTTGCTGCTATAATTACTACGATATTGAACGTGAAAATTCAGTTTAAGGAAAAATCCAATTTTAGGGTTTGAAATTTCAAATCTAAGGTATATGTTTACAATAACAACATTAAAAGGAATGCGCGAATTAAAAATACGAAATTAGTTAAAACATGGACTAATTTATTAGCTTGCCTTTGAAAAAAAACAAAAATCGATCAGAAACATGACACAAATATTTCAGTTCCAGAATGTTTGGTATGACAACTACTCCTATAACTCTGAAATTAGAGACTAGAGAGTAAGAGATTAACAACGGAGATTCTATCCAATTCAACAGAAATTAGCTAAATAGCAACATATATAGCCAATTTCAGACCGTGAAACACGTTTACATAGTAAAACTAATTTACAATACTTAATTATATTTCAAAAAAAAAAAAAAAAAATTAACCATCTTTAATGAAAAATCTAATCTAGAATCGGGTTGGGATTGAAGTCCACCAAAAGTCTTTGCAGATCAAGAAACGAGGGCCGAAGAGCTTGACAATTTCATAGTTCATAGAGGTCCACCAAAAGTTCCACCACATTAAATCAATCGTACAAATCATTAATGGAAAATGAGCAAAACTTACCCAACTTCAGACTAGTCTTTAATTACCGATATTAAATTATTCTTTTTAATGTGGGGTATCATAAATTGATTTTTAGAATTTTTTTATAAATCTAATACTTTTAAATTTTTTATTATTTTTTTTAATTTTTTTTTAATTATTATTATTATTTTTTTTATTTTTTATTTTTTTACGGTATCTATCTATCCACTTAACTAAATCATATAGAATTTGAGCCGCTAACTTAGGAGTTATTCACCCAAGCCCCAACCTCGTCCATCTACCAGCTGAACTACGCCCTTGGAGCAAATCTAGGGTTGTACATTGGAGAAATGAGGATGGATATACGTTTTATATATTTAGCATAAAGCTAGCCAATGAGAAATTAAAAGAGAGTATTGAAGGGATCACCTCACTGTTGACAAATTGGCTCATCTTCCACCTTCCAACTATCATCTACCATCGGCCACATTCATGAGCACAACCACCATGTTGAAAATGGGAGAGGATTGTCTCTGCCTTTCCTCTATAAATAGGACCCTCAGTAAGGCAAAACACAAGCAAGGAAAAGCAAAGTAGCAAAGGGAGAGCAAAGCAGCAGAGAAGCAAAGCTTCCTGAATTCTAAGAGAGTTCCTGAGAGTTGAGAAAATCTAAGAGAAATTCTATTTTCTGTATTTGTATTAATTTCTCTAATAATATCAGTTTGCTGCCTCCCATGGACGTAGGTAATTTACTGAACCACATAAATATATGTGTTTGTTTGTTGTGTGCACTTTTCTGTCGAATTTTCTAGGCATTTTCGCAACACTCACCACCACATTTGTTTATTTATACGGTGATCAGTGAAAGTCGATTAATAGCCAAAAAAAAAATAAAAACAAGGAGGATCTGTGGTAGTCTGGTGCTTTGCAAACACTACTTCTGTACTTATTATTTCTTTCCAGCCAAAATCTTCAGGTTCTTTGAGCACTTATTATTGTTTTATACTCTTATTTTGTTTATTTTTTTGTTTATGTTTTCTTTCTAAAATGTTGGTGCATGATTTTAATTTAAGTTTTCTAATTTATTTTATTAATAATAATTAAAAAATGTGGGCATGCATATGCATGCAGCTCAGAGTTGTAGACTTAAACAAATCATGGGTTTATTTTATAATATATAGTTCAGTTTCGTGCATAAACATTAATTAATATTGGAATGTATGATATCGATGTATAACAGCCTTAAGAGGTCATACTTAGTTGGTCTATTATTGTTGTGCTTGAACATTGATCTTTAAATTTATGATGTATTATATATATATATATATATATATCAACTATATATGGAGCATCGATTCGAATTTATGATGTATTACATATATGTCATGTCATATGTCCATTATCTTAGAATGCTAGAACATTAATCTTCAAAGTCATCCATGTCATATGAAAACTTGATAATTTGTTATTGAATTGATAATTTGTTAATCCTTTTAGGCGTTTTTTACCAAGGAAAAATCTCAGGGAAAAACAAAATTAAGCAACCACTCATCAGTCATCACATGATTTTGTCTTCTATTGGTGACTAAATAAATATTATAAAATTTGGAGGTTCATTTATGAATTTTCCCCTATAATGGACTGTCGGGATTAGGGTACGTTTTTTTTTATTATTATTTTATTTTAAATATTACAATAATTTAGGATTTAGAATAAGAGGACATACTTAAAAGTCAAATCTACAACCTTATATTATAGGTGTGAGGGACAAACCATTTGGTCAACCTCATCTTATCAAATTAGAGTATGTGTTAATTAAAGATCTCTCACTTTCTCTTTTGGATGACATGTCTTCTTTGGTCCTTTCACTCATTTTTATTGAGTAGAACCTTTAATAAAAAAATTATATATTGTTTGGTATCACCCAGAGTCGAGAGAGAATGAGATAACGGTGTAGTAAATTCCAGTGCTTTCAAACCCACGGCTTTCAATCTTGCCAAAATATTCAGGTTTTTTAGGCGCACATGATATTGTTTGATCCAAATTTATTAATTTATATCTTTATTTATTGTCTTTCTTTCTATAACTATAATTTTGACGGAGCAACTAAGAGTAGTGATTAAATTACGGGGAAATTAATTATTAGTATTTTTTAATTGAAAATTTGAGAATTGGACTTTTTAAAAAAATATATCGGAAAACAGCAATCTGACTTAAATCTATGATTTCACTTGGTGTGTGTACGAGTAGTAATTTAATATTAGTCACATCAACTAATTGTATTTATAATTATCAGTATTGTAAATGAACAATATTAGGAAATTAGGATACTAACATACCGTCGTTTGTTTGTTGTTTGTCAACAAAACTAGAAACTTTGAAATGGGAGAGAATGGGCATCAATCTGGAGAGTACTGGTCAATTGACATTGCTCAGGAAATCAATTTGGAGGAAGTTTTGGAACCTGGGATTGATTGTTGTATATACACGGTTCCTCAATAGGCCCTAGGTTAATTTCAACAGGCCCTTTGCACTATGGTAGAAAATAATTTATGGGTATGGAAAATCTGAAAAAAAATATTTTGGTCAAAATTTTGGGAACGAGTAGATAATGCACACAAATTGGAGGGATTCAAAATTTATATCAAAAATCAAGAGCAACGTATTCGTAATCATTATTCAGTGTCCTCTACTCTCCATAGTTTAGAATACGTAGCAATGATCTTGCATGATTCTGTCTTATCATTGAACTTTTCCTGAGGAACTCCAATGGCAACACTAAGGGCTTTTTGCTAGATTCACCATCACAAGATGATTTTATAAGAGCAGACCTTCTATTACTCGAAAATCAAGTTCCATACTTTATTCTTAACCATTTATATATGGAAACCTTCCTCAGCAGTGAAGAAAATCCTTCATTCTTTGTTCTTTCTATCTCTTATTTTCATGGAATAATGGAATTCAATCAGCAGTCGTTATTAGAAGCAAAACCACAAGTTAAACATTTTACTGATCTTTTAAGACGTGCTGTTGTAATGGAAGTCCAACCAGCAGAGTTAAATGGAGATATGATACTTGGGTTACCAAATGCGACAAAGTTGAATAATTTTGGACCGAATTTTTGTGGTATTGAAGATAAATACCGTCTCAACATAACTTTGGTAAAGAGAAGGCGTGTAAAATGGTTTTCATGGTTTTATGTTAATGAATTATAAATCCCGCGCTTTGTAACCTATGACGGAACAGAAGGTATGTTTCGAAATATTATGGCTTTAAAGCAGTTTCACTATCCAAAACAAACTCACATATGCAACTATACTGATCTACTGGGTTATCTAATCGAAACCACAAATGATGTGAATTTGCTTGTTGAAAAAGGAATTATTGTCAATCATGTGGGCAATAATGAAGTGATAGAGGATATGTTCAACAGAATCAGCACAAACATAATATTCAGTGATTCTCGTTATTATAATATCGTCGAAAGAATGAAAGCACACTGCCATTATCCTTGGAACTATGCCATGGCCACATTGATAGACAAAGTAGCTTTTGCTGCTACTTTTCTCATGATTCTCACCATGATACAAACCGTTTGTTCTGTTAAACAAGTCTTCTAGGGAAAGACAATGGGATTGGAGGAGGTCTACTTTTACTAAGATTGAACTGTTTGTTTTTGCTTTCTTTCTGTCTCTCTCTTTTTTTTTTTTTTTTTTACTTTTTTTTTTCTTTGGTTTTCATGATGTGTATTTTTGCACTTGATGCTTGTATTTCCATATGTATTTTAATATTAAGTTTGGAATTGAAAATTCTTCTTGTCATTCTAATTTAATATAGCACGTACTTTATGGGCTTTAGCTTTACTTGAGATGGCAATGGGGCATGGTGACCCTTCCCGCATCCCGCCCCATTTAATTTTTGAAAACCCATCCCCTCATTATACCACACTATATCTTGAGTGGGTTGGGTTGGGGCTGGACGGGGCGGGGCAGGGTAGAACTGAGAATGCTTTCCCCATCTTCAACTATTTACCCAATTTATCAAAATTATTTATTAAAATAAAAATATATAGCATAAGTGTATAACCTAATAAATATGATATAATATATAAAATAATTCATGTTTTAATTTGGTTGGTTAAAAACAAATTGGAACATCATTTTTGGACAACTGATTTGAATCTAAATAGTATACAAATGATTTGGTGTTGGAAAGAAAAATAATGTGATTGGATGGTGAGGTACACGCGGGTAGGAAGGATATCGCAAAAGTATTCAAATCGTTTGTAAAAAAATAGTGTTTCAATTTGTGTCTAACCAACCAAATCAACCACTATCATGTACATTTAATTTTTTTTAAAACGTTTACATTTAATATATGATAGCGGTTGATATGACTGAATTTGATTGGTACGATGGATATATTTTTTTACATACAATTTGAATCCATCGTAAAAAGAAGTGAAACAGAAATAGTGTGACACTGTGACGTAACAAAGCAGAACAAAGTTGACCTGTTCATCTTAATTCGATGAATGTAGATTTTTGAAAAAAAATTATATTCTCAATCAATTCACACTTGCTTATCTATTGTTTAAAGTTGCTAAACAACATGAGAATTTGAAGATGCTAAAATCCTATTAACGTGGTTTTTATCATCAGATCAATTACTATTTTTTTTAAGGCTAGACAGGTTTAATTATTGTATTTACCAGAAATTGTGGTTTATCCATCTCTCTTTCTCTGTTTCAACATTCAATCGATCTCCAAGTGGGTTTCTGCAGTTAAGGTTAATTTTAAATATATATATATATATATATATATATATATATATATATATCTAGGTTTTCTTGGATTCTGGAACAATGTATTCCTTTTATTTCAATGCTAATCTGGGTTATTGATGCAACGTGGTAATTGGATTAATTACTTTTTTTTTATTTATAAGTATTACATAAATTCTAGATTTTTTTTTAAAGAGGGAGGACTCGAACCCATAACCTCTCGTGGTGTAGATATGAGAGGTTTACCACCGGATCAACCTCAATTAATCAAATATGAGAATTCATTGCATAAATGCTAGGTATCATTGGAGGAAAAAGAACATAACATTTGCCGATCAACTACCCTTTCAATATTTCACCTTATAACTTGTAGATTTTGAACGAAGAACAACAAATGACTTTCAAGACTTCACCCTAATAACCTGTAGATACTGAATGAAGAACAAAATACGTAAAATTGTTAAAAAGAAAGACTATTTTTGGAATTTATTCTAATTTTTAATTTCATATAAGAAAGCTTCTCCTTTCCACAAATTATCTATTTACACTCCATTTAATTTTTTTTTTATTAATTACAAGTTTAACATGAATTAAAATTACAAAATAATAATAATAATAATAATAATTCTAAAGACACTCCAACCTAGTTTTTTTTTTAAAACTTTTTTTTTTTTTTTCTTATTCTCTGTTTTATAAATCCTAAAATATCTTTGGTCCTTTCACTCATTTTTATTGAGCAGAACCTTTGATAAAAAAAAATTATATATTGTTTGGTATCACCCAAAGTCGAGAGAGAGAATGAGATAACGGTGTAGTAAATTCCAGTGCTTTCAAACCCACGGCTTTCAATCTTGCCAAAATATTCAGACACAAACTCACATATGCAATTATGCTGTTATGCTGGATTATCTAATTGATACAGCAAATGATGTAGATTTGGTTGTTGAGAAAGAGATTATTGTTAATTGTGTGGGAAATAATGAAACAATAGCCAAGATGTTCAACAAACTTGGCTCACACGTCCCGGCAACTGGTTCTTCTTATTATGATATTGCAAAGAAAATGAAAGCACACTATAAGTATCCATGGAATTTCATTTGAAGGCCATCTTGAAAAGTGTATATTTTGGTAATATTTGGACACGCATTGCATTGCTGCAGCTTTTCTCCTGATTCTCACCATGATACAAACCGTTTGCTCTATTATGCAAGTGATCTAGGGAATCTGCAAACACAATGGGAACTGAGATCTTCATAAATATTGTATTATAGGAGATCTAGATCTAGCTACTTTAGATAATTATTACTGAACCCTTTTTTTTTTTTTTTTTTCATGGTTTGCTTTTTGGCATTTGGTGCTTGTATCTCCATAATAATAAGATCGGAAATGAAAATTCTTCTTGTCATTCTAATTAATATAGCAAGTATTTGATGTTATATCCTAGCTCAAAAAAGTTTATATTATTCTTTAAAAAAATATATTTACTATTAATTAATTGAGTCATATCAAAGACTGTTGAGTGAATATATTTATATTTAAAGGAAACAAACAAGCAAACATCAAATGCTTTATATTTTGATTGAATAGGTATTATATGAACATTTGAGATGATTTGTTGTACAATTAATTAGGAAGATGGATTTGGTTCCTTACTATCACACTTAAATTTGTTGAGCCGATTTCAACAGCCAATATATTTATAACATCGATCGACTTGACTTCTTTTAATTTCCATATAAAACAAAATTATGATGAGTATATATACTGAATCTAAAGCAGCAGATCGCTTCTCATCTCACCGGCCATATATAAAACTTAATCAGCAGCTGATCATCACAGTCACAGCTTATTACTTACTCTCCTGTTTATCAAGAAATCTGTTAGAAGTTTGTTAAGCAAAAACGTTTCTTCTTCTACTATAAATTGTGAACAAAGGTTCAGTGATTAAGTAATTAAAAAAAAATAAGATAACTCTTTTCTCCCAAATATTCTCTGTATTTTCAATAGGTTCTTCGATTAATAAAAACTCGCGAAAGGATTAATTAACAAAGTATCAATTTAGCTTATCGTCTCTTATATACATGACTACATGAGCATAGTTTTGCTATAAACACATTTTGCAAGTTGTGTCGACTCCAAGCTATATAATTAATTAAAGTAATACTAGCAGCATCTCAATATGTATTTTTCCATTTCGTACGTGACAATTTAATTCATATTAACATATATATGACAAATGAGAAAAGTCATGTATATCAATTTAGTCTTACTTCAAAAAAAAAAAAAAAAAAAAAGTTTATCAATTTAGCAATAGACATATTATATAGCTTGAGATACAAATTGAGATTCTAGCATTGTTTTAATATAAATAATACTTTTTAGGACATCATACAACATGACTCATGAAAATAATTAACTTATGACATCGTGAAAAAAATTAATATTTTACTCTGGTTAGTTAAAGACTCTTCTCAAGATAAGTTTTTCTTGTTTTTTATTTAAACTATATATGAATTAATTTTACCGATACATTAATTTTATATTTGACATTAACACAAGTGACAAGACTCAAGAGAGCCTCTCACTTCACTCTGTGTGTTTTGCACTTGATTTGCTTAATTGACTATCACAACTCAATTCACTCTGCTTAAATGTATGTGCTTAGTTTTGCGATTAGCCCAGGTGCATTGACCCAAAACTATATAAAAATATAAATATAATTAATCTGTACTATATTTAGAGCACGAAAGACATTCTTTAATTAACTCGAAACTACTACCTACTAAAATACTCATTGAAATACATGCAGTGAATCAAATTAATATACACAAGAATGACAAACAGTTCAGCATTGATGTAAACTAGATTAATTTCGGTTATACAACTATTAAGATCACACAATCGCTTGAAATTCCTAGAGTACTTGCAGAATAGAACATACTGCTTGTGCCAAGGTGAGCAGCAGGAGAAGAGCTGCAGCAACAGTTCCTGTGCCTATCCAAGGATCACTGAAATATACCCTTTTCAAGGTCGCCTTGGAATGGTTCCAACGATTGCCATAGTGTGCTTTCAGTCTCTCTGAGACTTCGTAGTAACCGGAGTAACTTGGTGTAACATGTAAGCCAAGTTTGTTGAACATGTTTGCTATGGCAGCATTGTCTCCTAGACAATTGAAGATTATACCTTTCTCAACAAGCAAATCCACATCTTTTTCGGTATCAATAAGAAAATCCAGTAGAAGAATATAGTTGCATACGTGAGTTTCCCATGGATAGTGTAATTGCTCGAAGGCCATCACGTTTCGAATCAAACATTCGGTCCCATCATATACTTCAAAGCGCGGGATTTGGAGCTCGAGTTCTTGCACTTTAATGAACGGGATAATTTGTGTTGAACGCACTATATATTCACAACTTATGTCAAGTGAGCTTCGATCTTCAATACCCTTCTTAAACTTCACTCCCGACCCATCCAACTTTGTTGCATAAGGTAAATCTCGTATACGCTTGTTTCCAATATTTTTTGGTGGGATGAATTCCTTTAATAGAAAACATCTTCTCAAATCCGTGAAATGTCGAAGATCATATGTGCTGTCGAGCTCACTGTCAAAGAAAAACCGCGAAGCAAGAATCAATAATGGATCGTGATAGTACTGATCTTCTCCGCTAGGCTTGGCGACATCTCCTAATAAGAAAAATAAGTCCTTAAGAACAAAGTATGGAAGCTGATTTTCGAGTAATTGTAAATCTAGTTTTATAGCAGCTTTTCGAATTGGTGTATCGAGCAAAATATCACATCCTGTTCTATTTTTTGCTTCATCATTCCTCAAAAAGAGCTCAATAATAAAGACAGCATCATATAGAATCATTGTTACAAATTCATCACTCAAAAGATTAGGGTTCTCTGCATAACAAATGCGGATTCTTCGTTCGTTGTCTTCAATGAAGCTCTTCAATTCCTTCAACTTATCCATACTTGTTCTTTCACTGAACTTTTTTACATATATCAGTTTTTGTTTCTCCATCTCAATCAAATATTCTTGTTTGCGGTGATGAAGAGGACCTATTGAAACCACTTGAGGAGTATAAGCCTCTTCGTTTATTTTACGAAGATCTCTAGGAACCCTATAAATACAACAATCCGGGGCAGCTTCAAAACTTGCTTCCAATATTTTTTCAATGTCAATTGTGAACTCTTTGGATTCACTAAAAGATCTTGCTTTCACATCTTTTTCCATCTCCAAGTTGTTAGCCTTAATTTCAAATAAATTAAAAATAATTAGTAGCTAATGGCATACATACATAAAATCAACCATAAAAATCAAAGAAAATATCTCATTCTGCCCGCAAATTGTTCAGGCTTAAAAAAAAATAAAAATAAAAATAAAAAAATAATAATAATAATAATAATAATTAATTTGACCGTATCACTAGTATATCTCTACTTAATCAAAACACGATAACATGTGATAAAAAGACTAAATAAGATTAAATAAAAGAAAAGTAAAAATAAAAATAAAAATAAAAATTGTAACCTTTTATTTGGACAGGCATAATGAGACCATACCATGCAAGTTTATCTCGATCAAAATTACCTTAGAATTGTGGGCCTCCTCAATTTGTTCAGGATCAAAGTCTTCATAAGTCCAACGCTTGACTCTCTTCTTCTCCATCTCCTATATAATTTCTTGTCTCAATGAAAATCTGCAGACAACTTTGTCCTTCAACATTTCAAATTTACACGATTGAGTTTGTTTTCAAATTTTTAATTAGCTAGTAGTGAGCAAAACCAACCTAGCAAATTAATAATAAGAACAGAATTATATGCAACCTCCCATATTAGCTAGAGATGCCGCGTGTCATCAGCTTTTGATAATTTATTTATTTATATATATACACAATAATTAAATATTACACCATTTAGAAACTTTAGAGCTCAAACATTCAAATACTATCAATTTTAGAAAAATCATAAAAGTTTGAGGTTGACACTTCTAATTTCTCCTAAAAAAACGAAAAAGAAAAATGATTCAACTTTGAACTAACTATTTGCCATCAAAACATGATAGTGAAGATCTGAACTAGTAAATTTTATGAGCAAAAAAGAAACAAGAATGATGACTAGCTATTTCTATTGTACGTTGCTGCTGATAAATCTAGTAAATTATAAAAAATAAAAAAAAAATAAAAAAAATAGCTGTTGGAAATGAAACCTGAATATCTTGGACGGAGAGACGTAAGTGTATGTTGTGTAGACCAGATGGTTCCTCTTCTCGAATGTCTCTCTGTTATTTCCTTCTTTGTTGATATGTTCTCTCACCCCACCTCATCCACCCATTTTTAATAAGAGAATTGCTAACCATAAAAACCAAAATGTCATGGCATTTTCTTTAGGAGAGGACCGAGAGGTCCACCAAAAGTTATTGATTCATTAAATAATTTGTACGAACCATAAATGAAAAAACAAACAAAAATCACCTAATCTGAGTAGATACAGTAATTTCCTAGAGTAGTAAATGAAACTTATTCATGGGTTCATACTTCATATATATGCTATATATAATATTGTTAATATTTTTCGGCTTATAATGTTATTGATATTGATTCAAATCATCCGTTAAAAAAATAGTGTCTCAATTTCTGTTTAACCAATCAAATTGAGTTATATGTACACGCTGTTTTTTTTAAAAAAAAAATGTAAATGATTATGTACGTACAAGACTGATTAGACATAAATTATAACACTTTTTTCTTTTAAGGTGATTTGACTCTGATCGATATTTTTATCTTGAGGCTATAAATTGTATAAAGATTGAGTCATTATCTCTTCTATTTAGAATAAAAATTGATTGGAAACATCAATCTTTCATTAAATAAAAGATTGATTTTATTGTTCATTGAGTTTTTTTTTTATATATAACACCTGCGATGAGATAACACTAATCTGAGATATTGCCAGATGTTAGTGTTAATTGATTAGTGTCACTGTTTTCGTTACTAAAACTAGAATGACAAAAAAACATTTTCAACTCAAAAGCATCAACCAACATGAATGTAAAGCAGACGCAGACATCCTCTTATTCAATTAACAAGATCACACAATGGCATTGAACCTATAGAGACGGAAACAGAACATACGGTTTGGACAACGGTGAGCACTAAGAGTATGACGGCATACAGCAACTCCAGATATCACTGAAGTATACAGTTCTCAACGTTGCCTTCGAATGATTCCAACGTCTGTCATAGTGTGCTTTCAACTTCTCGCCGAAGTTGTGGTAAACAGGAATTGGTGTGATTTGTAAGCCAAGATTGTTAAACATCTTCGCTAGCTACTGCAGCATTGTCTTTAATTTGCATTTAATTGAAGCTTAGCTTGTGAATATTGAGTCTAAATCAAAACAGAGAGACAAACAACAACATTACAGGAGATCACTTGCAACATTATTGAAATGTAACAAATCTGTAAATCAAAGACATCAAATGAACTCCAAATACAAGAATAGCAATTCAGATAATCAATCAACAGACTCAATGTCTTATGCACCAAAGTATTCTAATTCAATTGAGAATAAATTATGCACACTTACCAGAGATCTGGTGCAGACCCAACCCTTTCAAGTGTCAATAAATTATGCACATCGAAGACAGAGCCATTGAAATGGTGGTGTTGACTGCTCAGACTGAAACTGAGAGACCCACAATGGAAATTGCTCACGTTCTCCCTCGTGACAGACACATCGTCATCGGCGCTTTTTTATGTCAATGGCTTATGCTGACGTGTATGGGCACGTTATGGACATCTGCCGATGTGTTAACACACATCCTCGTTGGTTTCATCACGTGACAGCCAAATGAGAACATTTTTGGGAATAGTTTATGATAAAAACAAGTTCAGCCCACTTTAAATAAACTAACAGATTTGGGCTTTTTTTTACATATGTAAAATGTAGGCTCATTAACTATATTGCTAATAGCCACCAAATTGTATATATAAAATGCATCCGAATCCGAATTATAAAATCGATTCGGAATTTCCTTTAAAAATATGTCGGAAAACTAACTTAGAATTGTATCAAAGACATCTCTTATATAAAAGATAATACGACGAAGAGTCATAATTTGTATTTATATATTGTTTTTAATTAATAATATATACAATTTTAAGTTAAAAATGAAAATATATTATAGGATTTATCTACTATACAGATTCAACTGCAAGTTATTAGTTCTTGGATTTCAATCCAAATGATTATAAAAATCAAAGATTTAAAATTAAAAGATAATAACTCTCTCTCATAACTATCCTTACAACAATGCTTTTCTTGTATATAGCTAAATCTCATATTACAGAGAGGATATAAACTCAAATTTGAACATTTTAAAATTTCCAAACATGTATAGACGTACAATACAAGCATCAAATGCAAAAACACGCCCCCATGAGCGTAGCTATCCTAATAGATTGACGAACTTGGAATTTGGATAAATGACTCACAAATCAGCGGTTCGAATCCTACCAATAGCAAAAAACTTCAAAAATAATATTTGATATATTAGGTGGATGGATAGATAATATCAAAAAAAAAAAAAAAAAATGAAAATGAAAAACACAACTAAACAATTCAATATATATTAACCTAAAGTAGACCACCTATAATACAGTTTAATGCTGCTTGTGTTTGTTTTTGATAGCTTCCTTGCAGGTGTACTTGGATAATAGAGCAAATGGTTTGTAGCACAGTGAGAGTCAGGAGTAAACTTGCAGCAACCGTCGTATTGCCTTTCCAAACATTACTCAAATTAAATATAACCTTCTCAATGTCGCCTTGGCATGGTTCCATTGATAGTTTTAGTGTGTTTTCATTTTGTCAGCAATTCCATATAAAGCAAGATTCACTTGGTGTGATGCCTGAGCAAACAAGAGTCGAGACCATGGAATGCTATAAAGACAATTCCAGAACTCAAAAGATATCACCGGTGAGCTTTAGAATTAAAAATACGTAGCAATGCAATGCAATGGTTTTTTTATCATTAAACTTTTGGCCAGGATTTACTATGATTTGAACCCGAAACATTTACAGATTAAATAAGCATTATTCACCACCAATACCAAACTACATTGAGCGAGCTTTTGATATTTGTATTAGATGTTCTATTATAAACTTTATATGGATTTTTTTTTTTTTAGAGAACTTTATAAGAATTAATTTAACGTACATTAAATTTTTATATACGATATAATAGTAATCAAAGGATGTTACTATATATATATATATATAGTAGTAATTGCGATTTGCGCAGATATTATTGGCACCCAACCATTTATTGTTGGATGTCAATTAGATGAGTCCATATGCATCCTGTGGTTGTTATTAACTATTATTATTATTATTATTATTTAGCTTCTTTCTATTGTGTGTAACACGATGAGTACATGTGAAAGGGAACTTCTTTCAATTGTGTGTAACACGATGAGTAGATGTCAAAGGAAAAAAAAAAATACGTGTTTAAATAATAAGTCTCGACATCACTATTTTATAATTGTCATGAGTGGTCCATGAACTACTAAAATATTGATTATGAAAATTCAGTATTGAAAAAACAAATCAGTGTTTAATATTTCAAATCTAAAGTATTTATGGGTGGAAAACGATAACTTTTAAATCTAATACGGGACAATGAAATTTAAGTATTTCAATTTTTTTTTTTTTTTTAAAAAAACAATGAAGTTTAAGTTGCAAGCATACACATCAAACTCATGACTCACTCGGTATCAGATTAAGCATCGACATCACTACTTTATATCTGTCGTTACTCCATTTGGAAATAAATTTGGACATTTTTTTGGAAAGACAAGAATTACTTTAAAAGAAATTGAGTTTTTTAAGAAGGATATATATATACAAAAAATTTCAAATAAGGAAAATACTGTACGAAATTGTTGATAGCTACCCACAGTTATTGGATTTCTATCTATAGTACTCATGCAGGATTTCCCGCTTAGTCAAACATTTATAATGTTAGGTAAGTTTTGTTCGTTTTCATTTATTGTTTGTACTAAATAATTTAATGAGAAACTTTTGGTGGACCTCTCTGAAAGTACTCCTCGGTCTCCACTAGTTTATTCCTCCCTCCGCTGCCCGCTGGAGACTTTTGGGATGCGTTTATATGCCGGAAAGCAACTATGATTAGACTTCAACCTAACTGGGAATAGATTAGACATTTAATTAAAGATGGTTAAAATAATTTTTGAATTATAAGAAAACTATGTAAATAATTAGTCTTATTTTATTTAAAACATATTCAAAACGTATTCAAAACATATTTTTTTCAAATAAAATTATGTAATAATTGTTAACTAATAGCAAGAAAGTTAATCAACTTAATTTTTTAAAAATAAAATTTAAAAAGGATTAAATTATTTTGATAAACAAACCAAAACTACCTGTAGAACAACATTATTTATCGGTATATATTACTCATACACATCAATTGACCAACTCATATTGTTTTTTGTCTTTGTCAATAATTTACTGACCAAATTACCATTTCTTAATTTTTAAATCATATTAAATTAATTTTAAAAAAACAAAATAAAACAAAAGGCTGGTACAAAAATAGTCCCGACCAAAAAAGTAAGAAAATAAAAGAAGAAAAGGCAAATTAAGAATAAAAAAATAAAAGGGTGGGATTAAAATAGTCCCGGTGTTTATTGCGGGACTGAATAGGTCCATCACAACATGATAAGAAGTGAGCACTACCAGATTCCAATCCAGCTTACTCACCAGACATGGTCCTGACTATCGAAATGCAGCCTGAAGCCATCTTCTACCATTTTTCATTTTTTAAATTTGATAAAAATATTTACTCCAACCAATCTTCAAAATGAAGATCATAAGTTAAAGACAGGTTTTGATTCTTCAAAATTGAAGATTCAAAATTAGATCTTCATTTCATTATTTGATTAAAATATTATTATTTTCTCTTTCCATCTCTTTTTTCACTTTTTTTAATTAAAATCAATAAATCATATATAATTTTTTATTTATAAATATAATTAATATAAAAATTATACCATTAGAAATATTTTGTTGAGATCTTTCAACCCAGTATAATATTGACTATATTTTAATACCAGATAAGTCAAAGCAACATAAAATAAAGAGAAATTATCATTTTCCCCATGTAGTTTACCATATTCATATATTTACCCCCCTAGTTTCAGAATTGGTTGATATTCCCCTTGAAAATCAAAGTATTCGAATATATACCCCATGCTATTAGGATTTCCGTTAAATTAAGGTTTGACCGTGAAATAGCGAGGGCAATCTTGTAACTCCACTTGGAGAAGAATAAAAACTCATCATTTCATCTACAGATTCAATCTCCACCACCCATCTCAGGCATGGACGGTGGAAATAATTATAAATAAACATTAATATCAAAAATAATAAAATAATATAATTGTAAAAAAAATAAAAGAAAACTAAAACAATATTTTTTTAAAAAAAAATTCCTAAACCCATATCTTTAACTATACCCACTATTAAATATCTTCATCTTCATCACTATCATCAAACCCAAAACACACCCTTAACAGCAACATCAAAATAAAAAAAAATTCAAACCAGACATTTAAAATCAATTAAAAAGCAAGAAATTTAAAATCAATTAAAAATAATTGAAATAACTTTCTAGATCAACACCTTCTATTCTTCTAAACCAAAAGGTACAAAATCCAATACACACCAAAATTAAATATACAAATATTTCAATAAAACCAAACCCCAACTTAAACTAAAACATATTCTTTTTTTCTCTCCTCTTTCTCTTTCTTCTCATTGTCTGCCTTCAGCGGTCTTCTCTCTCCCGCGATCTCCTCCAGCGGCACAAACTCCAGCAGTCTCCTCCAACGGTGAACTTTTGTTGTTTTTAACACCATCGCCGTCTTCTTTAGTTTCGTCTGACGAACTCCCAAGTCAAAAAACTGAGCATTGATGAAGGGGTTTCGTTGGCCGCTAGTTTTGGTGGCTATGTTTGGTTATCGGTGTTTGGAGTGGGGTTGATGGTGGTTTTTGAATGGAAAAAAATTATTAGGGAGTGGTGGATGACTGTGCTTCGTTGAGTTGAAGTAAGATTTGGCTAGTTGAGCGATGGTGACGAGGCAAGAGAGGAAGGAGTGGCGCATGGAAAGAATTTGGGATTGTGGGGTTAGGTGGAGGATGGGGGTTGATCATTGATGGGTTGCAATAGACATAGAATGGGTTTTGAGTGAAAAGAGAGAGATTTGGTGGCGGTGATGGTGATGGTGGTGGAGGAAGAGAAGAAGAGAGAGAACACGTGCAATTGGAGACTATATTGGTGTTGTTTAAACTAGATATATGAAGTGTGGTTGCAATTGGGTTTTGTTCCAGAGCAATACTACATCTGAGAAGGAGATCTGGAAAACATCTCCATCTCTTTTTATTTTTTACTAATTAACATTTATTATTTAATTTAATAATATTTATTAACTTATTATTTAATATTAGTTGTTTTATTAAATAAATTATTATTAATTGTTTTATTTATATTGTTTTATTTTTACAATTATATAATTTTTTTGAATTTAATATTTTGTTAAATTATTTTTAATTTACACGTTTACCATATTACCCTCCGCCGTTAGGTCCCAACGGTTAGCTTAGGAGGGTAAAAAAGTATTTTCTCTATCACTAACATGTGTTAAGGGTAAAAAGGTATTTAAACCTCTTTTTTCTGTCAGAGTTGCCTTATTTAACGGAAATCCTAACTGTAGGGGGTATATATTCAAATACTATGAGTTTCAAGGGGAATATCAACCAATTCTGAAACTAGGGGTAAATTTATGAATATGGCAAACTACAAGGGAGGAAATGATAATTTCCCTAAAATAAAGCACATGCTTGATGCTTTTATGCCACCACCGAATTTATTACTAAAATAATTATTTTTAACAATTATTAGAATAAAATAATGCAATAACTAATCCAATTTTGATGGTTCATACAATCAGCCAATCAGGTGTGTGTTAGTTCATGGCAACTGATCCAATCAAATATTGATCCAATCAAATACAGTCATGGCATCGACAATTTAAATTCAATCCAGTGCGTTTAGACATAAATAGATTCAACCTATGCAACAATACGATTGGTTCTGATACCACTATGAGCATTATATATAAATATAATTAGATCTCGTATTGTATACATAAGTATGAATAGAAACATACATGAAAGCACAGTGAAAACCATTCAAGTTATAGAGAGTCTTCTACTCTTTTCTCACCTTACTTCAAATAACCTAACGAGCAAGAGTAGGGACCCTTTATAAATAGTATAACTTACTATAATCCTAACCCATAGAGGATTCTCAACCCTAAAAAGATGACTAATCCTAGAAGAAATACTAGGCCCACACATATACAATAGCACAAACCATATTCTACATATATATGTATATATATAATGCAGCTAAGGTGCACCAAGCCCATCAATACTGATCACATTAATAACGGGTTTTATCTGGCCAACTTTCTCTTACTTAAACATTCAGTCAATTCGGTTTTTATAAACTCAAAATATGCTATCATATGTTGCTCACAATTTTATAAAAAACTTACAAGTTTGTTTTTCGATCGATATTTCTCCGTAATCTTCTCATTGTACTTGTCTACCAATGATTTACTTGTTGAGGAACCTGCACACTAGTGATTGTGGATCAAGTAGTGGAGCTGCCTTTCTGCTAACAGATGACTGCCAATTGGATGTTAAGCGTATACTGTTGCATTAACAATTTGATTTACTAACAAGCGTATATCTACATATAGTATTTCTTACAATAGCTTTACCTTCAACAATTGATTTACTTGAGCAAAAGCTAACATCGTCCGCACAAATTGTTGCAGCTCTGTATTGGTTGGACGCGTTCAATATTGGCAAGGTTTTTCAGAATTTCATGCCTTTGGGAGATATTTAAAAACTCTCTAATAGATGATATATTAATTGTACAAGCCGAGCTTGTTTAATTTGGAATAGAGTTGCAATGCAAGTTGAAGACAGATGGTTAATGTATTCAATTTAATCAACTATGGAGATGATAGTTTAATTATCTCAATCATTAGCGCAGTGTAAATTGAGTCGATTATAAAAAATAAAAAAAATAAAAAAAAATGTTGAAATTGAAAATAATTATGCACTTTCAGTTTTATTTTTTTTAAGACTTGCACAAAGACAAAAGCATTTAACATATCAGCTTGGCATATTCCAGATTTCCAGTTGCTTTCAAACCTCAACTTTGTTTAAATTTTTTACTATATATGTGTACTGATGAGCTGCAATGTCATGTATATACAAGTCTACTTTCTTTTTGTGTCACTGCATCTCACTTGCAAAATAAATAAATAAATATATATATATATATATATATATATGAGAAAATAGCACTAGACACTATTAATTAGTGGGTGAGTCCCAAAAAGACCATTAACTGTTTAAATTGTTCCAAAATCACTATTTTGACAAAACATTGTTCCAAATTCACTATTTTGACAAAACATTGTTCATTGACAGCTGTTTTGTTAAAATCTAATAGAAAGCTACCATTATCTGTGACATAGCTCCCATAAAGAATTTTATGTGCAATATTTTATGTATTTTGTTTATTTGATTATATATAAAAATTAATGATTTGATTAATTTATTATTTATATAGGTAATATTTCATGTTTATGGGTAACATCAAACTTATTATTATTCCCTAATTAATTTCCTGATTAATTTGGGGTGACATCAAACTTATTTCATAATTAATTTATTATTTAATTATATATATAAAGTAATGATTTAATTATAAGAATTTTATGGGCAATATTTCCTGTTTTATAAAGTAATTATGATTAAAAAAAAATTCAAAATACAGGTAAAAAAAACTAGTTTAAAACTTGTTAAAAGCTAGTTAAAAAATCGGTGCAAAGGATGTTTTACTAATTTTTGACCCATATTTTAATATGTTATAACATAAGCAAACGAACTTTAAACAATTAATGGACAAAGTGGTAACAATTGATACTTTATTTCTATAAAATGGTAAATTTGAGCTATTTTAAAAAACTAAGGGTTAATTGTACTAACTTACCCTGACATTTTACAATATTACAACTATATTCAACTTTTATATTTATTAACAAAAACATACCTTTGACCATTGAGTATAGTTAGTCAAAGTGGTTAATGGTATGTTTTTGTTAATAAATACAAAAATTGAATATATATATAATATTGTAAATATCAAGGTAAGTTAGTGCAATTAACCCAAAAATTAATGGTTATTTAAGAACTGCCTAACCAAATCAGTGGTTTTAGATATCATTGAACCTATATATAATTTGAGGGTTCACACTCAATAACATTGATTATTAGAGGGTATGAATTGTCTATATGAGTTGAATTATACTTTGAAATTAATCATTTTTTTAACATGCTTTGAAATCAAAATTTGGAATGACAGATCGCATGTACTTCAATTAACAAAATGCAACTACCAAGGAGAGCCTACCTACCCATTTGCCTTTAATGATGATTGGAGTTAAGAATTAAGTTGCATTGTTTAATTCATATTTTCTGTTATTCTAATCAAAATTTTCTCAAGTATTTTTTTTATATATAAAAAATGATAAATTCTGATAATTATTGGAAAAAATTAAAGAAGATTTCGATATGCATATAAGACAAAATTTTGTAGGTGGAAATTGAGTTTTGATAAAACCCAACTTTAGTTAAGGGTGGGCACTAAATCCGGAACTGAACCAAATCAAATTAAACCGAACCGAATAAAAAAAAAAGTGGTTCAGTTTGGTTTGTAGATTGAATTCGGTTTAAACCGGTTCAAAAAGCTGAAAACCGAAATGTTTTCAGTTCAAACTGGTTTTGGTTTTCCAAAACCAGTTTAAACCGATTAAACTGCATATAAAAGTAAAAAACAAAAAACAAAAAACAAAAAAACAAAAAAACAAAACCATTAATCTTCAGCAAGTTAGCTGAGTTTGGCATTTGATAGTGTTTTTCTATGGACCTGAAAAAAGTTGGACCTTTAATGCTCTCTGTTCATTGCAATAATGCCATCACAAGAGCTAAAACCTCTCTCAATCAAACTCAAACAAGTTTTTGATAACCTTCTGGAATAACTTGACCAGTAGTATGAATATGATGATAAGCTGCATTCTCTTCGGCTTCGGCCAAGCTTTTGAACCTATTTTTGGAATAACTTCTACAAACTCCAAAGTCTCACACTGGTTACAAACATTATGCTCTATATACATTCATCAACAAAAATAATAAGCAGAGAAGATACTAAGCAGGAATATTTGGATGCAAATGTGCAGTGTTCAATTGAATGGTCAACAGGATTAATAAAGTGAAAATTTGACAACTGACTCAGGTCTCTAGGTTTCAACCCCCTGCCATTGTTTCAATCAAAGCTAGAAGGGAATTGCTTCAGTTCAATTCAAGTGCAAAAAACATTAGAAAGATCCAACTAGAAGATAAAATATTTACATGCCAAAATAAGTAAACTCTATACCTATCTTCTTGTCAGTGAAAAGAATAAACACCAGTACTTGGATCCAAGGACCCGCATTTGCTGTCTGAATATATGAAATCACAATGCAACAGGCGTTTCCAAGCAATTCTTTCATCCACGACTTCGAAGGTTAGATGTTGTTGCAGGCAAAAATTGAACATTTGAACGGTATGTCTCATGTCTATATGAAAATATGTCTTTGAAATTGAATTTACTGTCTAATAAATTATAAATTAAATATTATTACTTTATTAGTAAGGTTTGATTTTGTTCTTTTTTTTTTTTGGGTTTAAGCTATTAAAATTTATGAAACTTTTGACTAAAACTAGAATCTCACAACTCATCAAATTTAAAAACATAATTAAAAAACTCGTTAAACCCATTAAGCTCATAAGGCACAATAGACCCAAAACCAAAATGAACCGAACCGAACCGATTAAAATCAGTTCGGTTTGGTTCGGTTGCCATTTCTTATTCGGTTTGAACCGGTTCAATTTTGGATGAACATAAATATTTTCAGTTCAATCCAGTTTTACTCAAAATCGAACCGAACCGAACCGTGTCCACCCCTAACTGTAGTAATGATTTGGGTTTCCGTGGTGTTTGAATGCATATTGTTGCCTTTGAATATTTGATGTAATTTAGAGTAAACATTTTTATTTTTGTTTTTGCGGATTTTCTTTAGCCATGTTGTTGTGTTAGAAACTTTTAACAAAACTTTTAATGAAACTTTTTTATTTTTAAAATATCCTTACATTTAATTACTTAAAATACATAGTTTTATAATTAGAAATTAAATTCACTTCCTACACCTATAAATTGAAAACCTAATCAAAATAAACCCTAATAATATATACTTAATCAAACCTAACATCAATCAAGAAATATAATTTTTCTTCTTCACGTATAGTTAATGAATGGATGAACAAAGAATTGATTTTATAGATTCTGAATGTATTCAGATGTTTTCTTTCTTTTTTATTATTGTTTTGTGATTGAATTTTTTCAGTTGTAATTGTGTAGAACTCTCTTTCTTTTTATCAAGTCAATTTTTTTCATTTAAAAATTGTTTTTTTAATCCATCCACCAAGTTTTTCAGTTTACAAACCAATTAAATTAATAAAAATTTATATTTTAATTAAAGTAAATGAGTGAGTGAGTTGTGTTTGAGAACCGTGTAAACTTGAACGAGTTGAACAACTGCGTTTTTTTTAATAAAATAAAAAAAGTTCTACAAGATTGCAACTGCAACGATTTGTTATTCAATCACAAAACAATAATAAAAACTAAAGTAAACATACATGCATGTATTCAGAATTCAATGGAATCAATTCTTTGATTATACGTAATATATATATATATATATATTTCCTTATTGATATTGAGTTTGATTAAGTATATATTATTAGAGTTTATGATAGATTGGGTATTCAATTTATGAGTATAGAAAGTAAATTTAATTTTTAATTATAAAAACCATCTATTTTAAGTAATTAAACTTTAGAAAAGAAAAAAAAAATCATTAAAATATGGGTGTCAATAGAACCGGCAAACGTAAAGGTATGGTATCGTCAACAATTGATTTAGACGCCTATTGAGTGACGACAAGTTGACAAGGGAGTTGATAAGGATCGGTTTTCGATAAAATTGATTCCACGTTAGTTTGGACAACCTATTGAGTGATGACTTAAAAAAAAAAAAAAAAGGGACTAGGAAGTTGGTAAGGATGATTCACGCAAGATATAATGTGCAATTAGACCCTTGAATTGACTTGGGTCTTAAAACCAAAGACAAGAATCATTCACGCAAGATATAATGTTCGATGGCCAAATGAGCGTACCTTAGTTGACAAATGAACAAATTTAGGTTTAAACAAATAACTTTTAGGTCAGTGACTCGAATCCTACCAACAGCAAAAACTTTTAAAAAGATACATAATTCTGAATTAATAGATATCGTAAATATATATATATATATATATATAATATTCAATTGGGATTTGGGACAACAATTTCTGGAATTCTGTGAAAAATTATTGGCTTGACATTAATTTTACGTGTGTTGCTATTGTAGACTTTTGGGCATGATATGCAGGTAAGCACTATGACATATGATTTTATGAATGTAGACTTTTGGGCACGATGACATATGATCTCCCATGAACTCGTGAGTCATGATCAGTGATTCCATGAATTACTGCAAAGTTGAAACTTGAAAGTGGTTATCTTTTAATAAACAATAAACAAAATTAATAAAGTTTACATATGGGCCCATTGCCTTGATGGTCTAGAGTCTCGAGACTCTCGCCACCAAGGTTCCACTCTTGACTTTGGTGTGTATTTGGGAGATTTTCTCACCTTATGTATGGGTCTTGTCCCACCTTGATATGGGAGTTGTGATCTGGACCGTGCTAGTAGAGCCCCCATCTCGTTGATCCCGGTAGATGTTGTAAAAAAAAAAATTAATAAAGTTTTTACCATATTACATATGTATAATCTATCAAAAATTAAGAGACCAAAAAGAAACTAAAAATAAATTAGGGATAATTGCCCCGATGACCATCAATTTAATGACACATTATCAAAATGGTCACTAGATTATGAATTAGATCCAAAATGGTCATTTTTAACGAAAAATGTGATACTGATGATCATTCCAATCTGTATCTCTATTTATACAAATATCACGTGTGCTAAGTGAGATAAATAATCATCGATATGTATTAATTTACCAACTAAAACATTAATTAAAGACTCTTCTCAACCAAGAGAATTGGTATTTATCAAGAGAACAACTTAGAAAAATATCAAGTGACAGAATGGCATGCAGTAGAGAAACAGTCAAGTTTCATGTGTTGTGGTCATGCATTGAAGAAGATAGAGTTTACATAAGCCTTGGCATCATTGTTTAATTTATATTTGTCGTGTCCCTTGAGTTGCTGCAATAATTACTACGATATTGAATGTGAAAATTCAGTTTAAGGAAAAATCCAATTTTAGGGTTTGAAGTTTCAAATCTACGGTATATGTTTACAATAACAACATTAAAAGGAATGCGCTAATTAACAATACGAAATTAGTTAAAACATGGATTAATTGATTAGCCTGCCTTTGAACAAAACAAAAATCGATGAATATTTGGTATGACAACTACTACTATATAACTCTGAAATTAGAGAGTAAGAGATTTTGCTTGCCTTTGAACAAAACAAAAATCGATGAATATTTGGTATGACAACTACTCCTATAACTCTGAAATTAGAGAGTAAGAGATTTTTTTTTTTAATATACAACAATTGTTGGGATCTGACGAGATAGGACTCTACAAGCAGAGTCTGGAATACTACTCCTACTATCGGGGAGACAATATAACTGGAAACCAACTCTTACAAATAACTGAAGAAAGGATTACTCACACTTTGAGAGTTAATAGCCAAAGGTAGAACTATAATAATTATATACATATCAAGGTATTGAACCTTGGTGGTGAAACCATACTTGGAAGGTTCCAACCACCAAGACAAGAGGCCTTCTGTAGAAAGTAAGAGATTAACAATCCAATTCAACGGAAATTAGCTAAATACCAGCATATAGCCAACTTCAGACCGTGAAACACGTTTACACAGTAAAACTAATTTACATTACTTAATTATATTTTAAAAAATAATTTAACCATCTTTAATTAAAAATCTAATCTAGAATCGTGTTGGGATTGAAGTCCACCAAAAGTCTTTGTAGATCAGGAAACGAGGACCGAGGAGCTTGACAATTTCATGGTTGATAGAGGTCCACCAAAAGTTCCACATTAAATTAATCCGTACAAAACATTGATGGAAAATGAGCAAAACTTACCTAACTTCTGACTAATCTTTAATTACCCATATTAAATTAATCTTTTTAATGTGGGGTATCGTAAATTTATTTTCAGTAATGCTACACATTCCACCTAAAATCCTATATTTTTCATCTCACTATATATGGTATGTGAGGTGTTAAATTGTAAATGGATATATAGGGTAGGTGAGATAAATCACCATTAATGTGTATCCACTCACAATTTGACACCTCACATTCCACATATAGTGGGATGACAAAAGTGGGATTTTAGATAGAAATTTTAGCATTATTGATTTATTTTTAGAATTTTTTTATAAATCTAACACTTTTTTTTTTAACAGTATCTATCTATTCATATATTTAGATTATGTATTTTTTAAAGATTTTTACCATTAATAGAATTTGAACCGCTAACATTCAAACCACAATTTCGTCGCAAATCTAACACTATTACACTAATTAATAATCAAACAAAAGCTTTATATACCAGGGTTCCACGAGATAAACTGCTATTTTGGAGAACAAATCTCACCCGTGACATGTCACATCATGAATTTAATAAGGAAATAAATTTTTTGAAAATAATTTAGAAATATAATTAAATTTTACTTTTTATGTTTTAAATTAGGATGCCTTTATTGTTACTCACAAAACATATACTTACACTCATATTTTAATTAATAAATAAATTTTTTTTTTAAAATACTCTTATATTTAATTATTTAAAATACATGACTTTATAATTAGAAATTAAATTTATTTCCAATATCTATAAGTTGAACACCCAATCAAAATAAATTCTAATAATATATACTTAATCAAACCCAACATCAATTAGGAAATATAATTTTTTTTTTCCACATATAATCAATGAATGGATGAATAAATAATTGATTATATTGATTCCGAATGCTTTCAGGTATGTTTACTTTCATTTTTATTATTGTTTTGTGATTGAATAAAAAACTGTTGCAGTTGTAGTTTTGTAAAACTTTTTTTTTTTTAAGCAGTTATCGAACTCAATCAAATCTATATAATTCTCAAACACAACTTACCCATTCACTTTACTTTAGAGCGTGTTTATTAATCAAGAATCTTTCTTAGGAAAAAGAATTAAGTTCCTGATTTTTGAATTTGTGTTTACTAAATTTGTAGGGAATTAAGTTCCGTGGACCCCATATACATACCAGGAATTAAGTTCCTGAATGAAAGGGAACTTGATTCCCCCCGCTCACCTTGGGAATCAAGTTCCATTTTCTGATTGAAAAGGAATTTATATATTTTTACTGAAATACCCTCATTTAAAAGTATTAAAAAAAACCTATGTTTCTATTAGAGAATGAATTTGCTCACCCACACTTTTTGTGGGTAAGCATTACCTCCCTCCCCAGCACTTAACATGTGTCTATGGAGGGGGTACTTTTGTTAAAACACTTTAACAAAAGCACCCCCTCCCTGGACACATGTCAAGTGTTGGAGAGGGAGGTAATGCTTACCAACAAATATATGGGTGAGCAAAAATGCACTCTTTCTATTATGTCATTTTCTTCTTGGTCTTTTGTTCATTTATTTCTCCATATCTTTTTCTTTCTATATATTATTGAATTTATTATGTATAAATATTTTTCATATAAAAATCATGTTTTAAAGATTTTTCTACATGTGAGTTACGGGTTATAGGAAGGAAAAAAAACGGAATGCGGCTATGATTATATGTATAATATACATGAACTATCAATTATAAAAAAATAAAAATGAACTACATAAAAGAAACCAACATGAACGGCACCTTGGGCACTTTGAATTCATGTTGCTTCTGCCGCCATGAATTTCCAGTTGCTTTGATTTTATTTTATTTTAAAACTATATATATTATAATATGAAACATCTCTCATATGTATTATATATACTGCTCGTTATAATGCAGTTTCATATAATCGTATAACATTAATTATGTTTCTAAATCCGAATAATTTATTAAATTTTAATTAATATTAAACTAATTAGTTAAAATTTAACAATATAACGATATTAATTATTTTCGCTATAGTGTTATAAGATATATAAAATATATCTTGCATATTAATTTTTGCTTTTCAACATGTTATATTTATAAGGGTATTTTTGTAATTAATTTTGTATCATCATCTAACCATTTGTAATTCTTAAAATAGTAAACGCAGGAATGTAATTTAGTAACTTAACTCCGATTCTCCTCCATTTCTTTTCCAGTGGAATTAGATTCCAATTCCTTTCATTCACGATTAGTAAACACACCATTAATTCAACTACAAATTCTTATTAATTTAATTGGTTTTTAAACCGAAAAACTTGGTTGATGGATTTCAAAAAAAAAAAAAAAAAAAGAAAATTGATGTATTTGGTGATTGAAAATATAGTTTTTTTTTTTAATTTTTTTAAAGACAAAAGAAGATGTATATAGTTATTTGTTTAATTATTATTGTTGTTATTTTCTCTAACAATCATTAGGTGTGTAAACCATTATGATTTCATGGTCTGTAGATAATTCAATACATTGATTCCGTTAATAAAAACGGAAAAAAATATAATTAGTTTTAGAGTTGAATTTGTATTTTATTTATACCAAAGTAAAATCTTAGTTGTAAAGTTTTATTTGAATATGTGATTTTTTTATCAGACTAAATTCTATAATATTTGTTAAAGAGAACAAATATACTTTACATTTTTTGTTTTTTAAAGAAGAAGCCGTACGTTTAAGAACTTTATATTTTTTTTCGGTGGTGGAATCAAATGAAGAGAAAAGTGTGTAATGAGAAAATATATATGTTTAAAATTTAAGAAAAAAAAAATACTTAAATGATTGTTTTGATATTTTAATGGATGTACGAAGTAAAATTAATAATTTTAATTTTTTAACGTGGGTGTAAGGAAAAAAAAAAGAGGGGGGGTGGGGGTGTGGGTAAAGGAAGATATTTTTTAGTCTACACATTGCTGTCTACCAATGATTTAATTGTTGAGGAACTTGCACTAGTGACTTATATTTCAGGACTTATCACATAATAATATGTGTACCCAAAAAAATCTATTAGATTTTTGTCTTCTTATCACATAATAATATGACTTATATTTCAGAACTTATGACAAGATTTTACTCATTTGCAATACACGTAATTTCCTCATGGTTTTTTTTTTTTTTTTTGTCAGGAGTTTTGACTTTTTAAGAGGAAATATAGCTAAAATAGTTAAAACTCAACTGCGGACATCCACCCATAGCCACATATTCATATTGGATCTAGATATTTGTTAATAAATGGCTGTAGACCCAATGTGAATATATAAATATGGTTGGAAGTCCTACTAAAGAACCACCGTGTATATATTATAATAATAATAATAGTAATAATGAGAAGAATTTTCAACTCAAAACTATCATTAAAATACATTGAAAATACCAGCATCAAATGCAAAATTACATAAGACAACCTTAATTACATGGACGATCAGTGAAGATGACATGTAATTACATATTATTGAAATCCAAACAAAGACACATGATTTAACACTAATACAAATTAGTAGAGGTTCTCTAATTATTTCATATAAAAACGCAGAAGGGAATGTACTGTATTCGCAAGAGCGAGCAGCAGGATCATAATTCCCACAATAGTTCCAGTGCCTTTCCAAGGATCGCCGAAATATACACTTTTCAAGGTGGCTTTGGCATGATGATACGGACTCCTGTAGTGTGTTTTCAGACGTTCGGCCAGGTCAGAGTAACAAGAAGGAGATTTTGATGTTTGTAAGCAAAAATTGTTGAACGTCCTCGCTATCGCTTTATTTTCACCAAGACAGTTGACAATTATTCCTTTCTCAATAAGCAAATCCGCATCCTTTTCTGTGTTGATGAGGAAATCCATGAAAGTAAAGTAATTGCACACGTGGGTTTCCTTTGGATAGTGGCACTGCTCCAGAGCCATCACGTTTCGCATCAAAACCTCTGTCCAGTCATTAACCATAATGCGTGGAATGTGTAGCTCATATTTTTTGCAAAATGGGAGTATTGATCCACGCTTGCTAGTAAGAAATTTCAGGTCAAGCAAGCGATCTTCATTTTCAACGTCGGATGGTTTAAATCTCACTCCAGATTTATCTAACTTGGTTGCGCAAGGCAAATCTACTACTTTTTTGGGGGTTTCCGATGTCGGATGGTTTTGCATTAGAACATATCTTCTCAAATCAGTAAAATGTTCGAGATTAAACCCTTTCATCTTGCTAAAATCTGCATACGATTTATAATCAAAGAACTTGCAAGAAATATCAAGAAATGAAGGATGATCCGTATAGGTGGAGCCTTTATAAGGGCCAAAGTCAAACCCTTGGATGGCTGACATGTATAATTCATTGAGAATAAAGAATGGAAGCTGATTTTCGAGCAATTGTAAATCTCTTTTTATGATATTTTTGTAACGTGGCTTTTCCAATAAAAAATCATCAACATTCCAATAGTGTCTCAAGAAGAGCTCTATGATAAAAACAGTATCGTCTAGAGTCATATCCACAAATTGATCATGTTCAAGCAAAGATGGCTGTTCATAACAATTACGAATTTTCATTTCTTGACGCTTGATGTGGCACTTCATTTCCACCAATTTTTCATTACCTTTTCTTTCTCTAAATATATGTTTATATCTGTTTTTCTGTTTTTGCATATCTTCCAATTCGTTTTTGCCATGGTGAAGAGGGCCTATTGAGATTACCTGAGGAGTGTAAGCTTCTTCATTTTTCTTGCGGAGATCTATAGGAACCTTATAAATACAGCACCCAGCCCTAGGTTCCCACCAATCTTCAAGAATGTCAATTTTCACCTCTCCAGATCCATTCTGGTGCACATCAGAAGAAGAATTTGCTGAATTATTTATGTCGGCCATTTCCAAGCTCCCTGGTATTGACCATGGCAAACAAACTAACAGTTAAAAACTGATCATAATTAGAAGGAAAAAAAAAAAAAAAAGTTTTGATACGGGTTGATCAGTTGCAAAATTGATGGAAAAACAAAAGCAGCAGAAAATTATTCTTATGCAAGTATATATGATAAGTATTAGAGTGGTTGTAAAAAAAAAAACCTGAATATTTTGGCCGTAAGTATAGACCCGAGTTCCTTTTCTGAATTGTTAACTAGTATCGATATCTCTCTCTTTGCCAGCTTGTTCTCTCTTTGATGAATATAGGTTTATATTTAATACTAAAGAGTCCAACCAGTCATATTTCCAACCAGAAGTCCAATAATGCTCTTTTCCCAAAAAAAAAAAAAAAAAAAAAAAAAAAAGAAGAAGGGGGTCCAATAATGCTTTGAAAAAAACAAAACAAAAACAAAACAAAAAGCACAATTATTGAGCACTGCTCCTCATGACTTATCTTCCCAATTCAACAATTATTGGTCGTTCTAGGCTGCTAGCTCTCTAGCGTCATTATGATTAAGTCATCCTTTTCTTATCTAGACATCATTATATAACTTTATCAAGATATTGAATATGAGTCATTCATTCATAAAAATAATTTGACAAGTACATATATACCAAATTAAAGTACATAAAACGAGTGGTTCAGTTTCAATGTCCTTATATAATTCTATAAGACCATCTTAATAGGAAAATTTTCGTTCTCATAATATCCAAGTTATCAACAAAAGTTGATTAACTTGTGTTGCTGAATTGTTAACTATTTTGAATATGTTTTAAATATAATAAAACTAATTATATTTACATAGTTTTATTAGAATTTTAAATTATTATTATTTTTTGAACAGTAATTTTATTTAATAAACACACCAAGAATTCAAATTATTTATTACCATCTTTAATGAAAAATCTAATCCAGTCCGGGTAGATTGAAGTCCAATTGCTTTCCAGCATATATATATGTGCTTCCCAAAAGTGGAGCATGGCAATTTAAGAGAGACCCACCAAAAGTTTCTCATTAAATGAAAACAATTAGTAAAACTTATCTAACTTATTTTTTAAAATCTGACATCAAATCAAATAACTATGAATGAAGATATTTATATATTCACATGATACCGAAAAGAAAATTCTTGATACATATTTATAGAATGAATATGGTGAAACTTTATCGATCCACGACTAAAGTGAAAATTGAGATGCATACCATGAGATAAATTAATCTTTTCAAAGGGTCATTTCATGTATAATGTCTTATAATATGTATATATAATATTATATATATATAAGTTCGTTATGACAATAAATATATTAGGACAAAGAATGTGGACCATAGATTATGGAGAAGTTTTGACAAGTACATACACTTTTGAAGCAAATTATGTAAATCTAGTGATTCACATTCTTCGTCAAGACGAACTGACAATAGAAAATCCGTATATGTATAACTTATTTGATCATGTTTGTTTGTATTTAATTATATATTATTTCTTTTTTCCTTTAAGTGACTCAATTAATTAATAATATATAAAGTTTTACGTTGGAAATGAATGCATATAATTTCAGAGAGGATATAATGTCTAATACAAGCATTTTTAATATTCCAAACTTGTTTTGGACAAACAATACAAGCATCAAACATCAAATGTAAAAACACAATTGATGCTTGTATTGTATGTCCAAACATGTTTGGAATGTAAAAACACCATCTGGCGTGTGGTTTGTGTTTCCAGTTGCCCTCTGCTTGGCCTTTCCCAGGCCTTTTTTATAAAATTGCTGTTAAAAAAAAATTGTAAAAACACAATCAAACAGTTCAATATTACCCGGTGATTATCCTCATAGTTGATGTAGTGGGTCATGGGGTTCATCATCGGCAGAGGCCTCGACCAGAAAAAAACAATTATTGGGCGGCAGCATATATGGAGGCATCGGCGTTGGATGCATAGGTGGTAGATAATATATACCTGGAGCAAGGGGATGGCCGCAGGGGCAGGGGAAGGGGTAACATATCCATGCCAGTTGGTCACGCCTGGACCTGGAAATTTGCTGCTCACATTATTTGCTCCACCATCTGCGTTACTTAATGTCTTTACCTCTTTAATCTTGTTTAAGCTTTGGCTGTTGGTGGGTAAAGGAACATCACGACCATGATCATAATCATCATCATCATCATCAGAAGCAGAACCAGCGCCAATAGCTGGTCGGTTTTCTGTTGCAAGCCGCTAGAATTAATGCGTGTACAATGTTAGCTTTTGCTCAAATAAATCAACCGTAGAAGGTAAAAGTGTAAAACTATTGTAAGAAATACTAAATGTAGTGTAGAGTGTAGACACACTTGTTAGTAAATCAAATGTTAAAGCAACAGTACATGTATGCATAGCATCCAATCGGCAATGAACTGGTAGAAACTAGAAAGGCAGCTCTCCACTATATTCCACAACCACTAGTGCAAGTTCCTTAATCAAATTGAACATGCATGTAACTAACCTCATTTATCATAAAAAGGAACTGTAATTATACACGATCAATGGCATTAAAAGAAAAGAAAAAAAGTCACCAGATTTTAATTCTCATAAGCAGTTTCAAGTGCTGCAAACATATGTAATAGTGTAGTTTTATAATAGTATTCAATCTACATTCAGTTATACAATACTTACAAAGATGAAGCCTCCATATATCCAGCTGAGCCTGTCTCTCTCTAGCTTGGAAGCAATGGTTGTTCACTTGTTCATGGATGATGTATCGAGTTTGCAAATTTGCAACATGCTGATTGCTGAGGACAGTGATCCTCTACCTGCAGGGCCCTTCCAGGTAATCTTAGTTTTCCTTACGAGGTTAAGCGCATTGCACAATTTACCAAAACAGAGACACAAACAACAACTTTATTTAGCATTTAATTGAAGCTTGTGAAAATTGAATCTAAATCAAAACACAGAGACAAACAACAACATTATAGGAGATCACATGCAAATCTGTAAATCAAAGAGACAAAGACATCTACTTCATTATGATCAATTCATTCCCTAAAAAAAGAACAATCTAATTCACCCAAAAAACAATACACTACAGCTTGAAACACTTGAATCCATGGTTGGTAGCAGTAATTAAGTACCGTTGCTAAATACAAATCAACCAACAATAATTCATGCTTCCATTGAACCAAATTTATTGTAATGACCTCCAAAAGCAAGATTAGCAATTCAGATAATCAACCTACAGATTCCAATCACTCCATCAAAATGATGAAACACAAACGAAATCAAAACGACAAAAGAATTTGAACGGAGGCCATCACCAAAGTATTGAATACAATTGAGAATAAATTACCAACACTTACCAGAGATGTAGTGCAGACCCATTCCTCCTCTCAAGTCTCAATGTCGAGTGATTGACTGAGAATACACCGAAGAGCCATTGAAATGGCAGTTACTGCTCAGACTGAAACTGAGACTCCACAAAAGAATTTGCTCACGTGCTGGTCACGTCCTCCCCCGACCTACTTACGTGTCATGACACGTCGACAAAGGCATGATGATTGATCGGACACGTCAACAAAAATTATTGACGTGTGTGGGCACGTCATCGATGTTTGCGGACTTTTTAACACATATCCACGTTGGTTTCGCGTCAATGCGTTTTCTAACGATTTGGAATCCCCTATAAAACAGCACCGTTGGGCATAGTTTCTTCCCAGCTCATGGGTTTTGGGCCGGGCATTTGGATAAAAACAGACTTGACCCAATTGAAATAAACCTTAACACTTACCAGATTTGGGCTTTTTTTATTTTTATTTTTTTTATTTTTTTTTATGTAATTGAAAAGATAATTTGTATTTATTTCCTTCAAAAAATAATAATTTGTATTTATACTGTTTTTTTTCCTTAAGTAGCTCAATTAATTACTAATATATACAATTTTAATTTTAAAATGAGCTACTATACAGGCTTTGTATAGTTATATGTATAGGGTTACATGTTACTTTAGTCATTGGATTTCAATCCAAATTTCTATAAAAATCAAAGATTTAAAAATTAAAAGATAATAATTTTCTCTCATAATCATCATTGTAACTATACATACAAATTATATGTAGTAGCCAAATCTCATATGACAGAGAGGACATAGAGTAAAATTCAGGCATTTTTAATATTCCAAACATCTTTTCACAACAAATATATAGACATACAATACAAGCATCAAATGTAAAAACACAACCAAACAGTTCAATAATTATTAACCTTAAGTAGACCACCTATAATACAGTTTAATCTATAATAGCATTCTCTTCTATTGTTTTTCAAAATCGAATTAGTACTTTCTATCTTTTGCATAATTTTTTTTTTTTTTTTTTTTTTTTTTTTTGGTAGTGATCGTAAGTTTTCTTTTTTCTGATTTCCTTAGTTTAAAATTTTGATTTAATTTCCTTTTAAGTTACTGTAACTATTACATTGTTTCAAAAATTAGTCCAACTATCGTATTGGGGCCGGTAGTAATCTATTATGATACTAACAATAAATTATTTGAGATAGCTAGAAAGAAAAGATCAGTACAAAATAATATGGATTTCAATCTAATGACATGAAAGAGGAAGGATATAAACGTTGGAAATATAGGTTTGTACCAGTATTTGAAAAAGTGCCGTACCAAATTCTCTTATCTTTTTGCAATACAAACCTTCTTCTCTATTAATTAGCAAGTCTAGGGAAACCTAAAAGACAATGGGACATCTTTGTATACCCCGTATTGTAGGAGATCTACTATATATTAATATATATAGCACGTCGTTGATGTTATATCCTTCATATAATTTGTAATATTATGTATCCATTTTTAGCACAATCAGACAAACATCATATACATTATATTTTGATTGAATAGCAATTAAGATTTGAGATGATTTGTTGTGGAATTATTAATTAGGATGAATTCGGTTCCTCTTTGAACTCATGTGCAATTAAGATTTGTTATGCTAGATGAACAATCTATCTTAGGGCCAGTTTGATATTGTTGTAACTTTTGTAATAATGATTGTAAGGAATGAATAATTCACTGAAGTTAATTGTCATATGTTTCACTGCTACAAAATATGTCATCCACAACAGGCGATGTCCGTTGTAGAAGAGTATCTACAACGGGCATAGGTCTCGCTATCTATTACGCTGTTATGGAAAAAGCACGTTTTTACAACAGGCAATACCCGTTGTCGATACGTTATTGAAAACGTTCATTGCCCGTTGTTGATACATTAATTACAACGGGCATTGCCAGTTGTCGATGGGTATTTTTTTTATAAAAAAAAAAATCAAAATTAATTTATTGATTTTATATATAGCTTGTTTAGTGCAAATAATTGGAAGATTAAACTCCAAAGCATTCAATATATATATTAAAATTTATAAATCTATAAACATTCGATTAAAAATCTTAAGTATTAACATTACATTCAACCATAAACATTCACTTAATTAAAAAGTCTACTAGTCATAACAATAAGTTCACCCATACAAATCTTCAAGCTCTCTTTTTTGTTTGTCTTGAATAATGCTAATTGGAACACCTCCAGTAACAGGATTATAATGAAGGGAAGGACAAAAAACCACTAGATGGATTATAAAAAAAAATTGTCATTTGTACGAGTAAAAATAAACCATTCCATAAGTGTAGATTTATCAAACTAACCTTCTTAATCAACATGATATTTTCAACACATCAAAACATTCCAAACCTGTACAGCAACACAAAAAGAGTCAACAATTTTATTCAGTTGTCATACACATTTAGAATGTGTTTAGAATCACATCCTTATGCGAAGAAAGAACAAAGTAAACATTTTAACCATATATTTCTTATTTATGCTTAGCTGCAAGGAGTTTTTAAAGCCGACGCACTCAAACGGCAAACCTTTTACCTGCGATTCCAAAATGAAACCAAAAATTATATAAATAAGGAAACATCCACTACAACACAAACAATGAAAAAATTTCTCTTCAAAAACCGGTGAAACTAAACTATATAGAGGTAAAAAATAAAAACCAAACAAACCTTTTACTATGAAAAGTCCTACCCCACCATCTCCTCCTTGCTTATCAGCTCATGTTTAAAATTTATAATCAAAATGTAATTTTTTTTGAACTGTGAAATATTATTAAAGGAAGAGCAAAGACCCAACCAAAACCAAAGCAAGGGCACAAGGCAAAGGCACCCACAAACTGAGAAGGCCAAAACAAAATTGAGCTAATTAAATAGCAACCCAAGTAGTCATATGTTGAGAACTACAAATGAGAATTTCTCTTTGAAAAAACAACCAAATACAATTGCATAGTCTTTAGACCATATCAAGGTGGGAAGCACGGCCTAAATTTTCTAAATCACTTAATAAATCAGCAAAATTGAACCATAAATTATATAAAGAGTTGAAATAAAAACTGGTATCTCAAACCAATTAATTTCCAAAAAGTATATTGCAAAAGTTGCAACAAAAAAACAATTGTTCTAGAAGTGAAGAAACGAAGAAATACATGCACTAAAAGATAAGAGTAAATGAAAATTCCAGCACTTAATTGTGATAATTCATCTTTCTCACTAATGTAAAATGGAAACAGCACTAAGAAAAAACTAGTGAGAATAATAAAATAATATAGATAATACAAGAAAAACACATTACTTAGTTTAGTATTTTATTTCAATATAGAAATACAAACTAACATCATTTGAAGCCTGCCTTTTAGTTTTAAGCATGCAAATAAATCATTTAAACATAATTCTAAGAAAACAAATTCAAAGAGACTAAATTTTCATATGAAATTGTAATAGTATATTGAATAATTTATCTTATTTAATGGCACTGATATCTCAAAGAATCTCAAGGTCAAATATATATTCAACTGCAACCAACATTCAGAATTTGGAGAGTACTATTCAACATATGATTCTACTATAAGTCTATAACTAAGTAGAAAGGGTGCGATGGAATTTTACTAAGCACCTTGACGCGTGTTTTTGAGTTGAGCCATTTCTGTTTTCAAATTGAGGTTGCTTGGATTAAAATTGAGGTTTCTGAAAGTTAAAGAGGTTTGAAATTTGAGTTTGGACTTGAGATTTCTCGATCTGAAAGTTCAAAGAAACAGAGTTTGGTTGTAAAACGTCACCGTTTAAAACTAGTTCAAATGGGAATAAATTAAATTGTTAAATTTGGACCATACAATTTTGTAAAAGCTAGATGTCATAAGATCCTATAGAACGCAGCACAACTTCAGCAGAGGAGAGCCCATCATAGGATCCTTGTCCCATTTTAATGGACAAGGATCCTCCATTTCTTCATATTTCTTGCTATTTCTTTAGTCATGATATTAGCATGGTGTGGGTACGTTGATGGGTTTCTAAGTTCAATAGATGTCAAACATTTTACTGATTTGAGAAGATATTTTCAAATGGAAAACCATCCGAAGTCGAAGATCCAAGAAAAAGTAGTAGCTCTTCCTTGTGCAACCAAATTAGATGAATCTGGAGTGAGGTTTAGACCTAGAGTTAAAAATGGAGATTGCTTGCTTGACCTAAAATTTGATAATGGCCGTAAGCGTGGATTAATACTCCCATTTTTCAAAAAATATGAGCAAAAAATCCTATGCATTAAGGTGAATGATTGGACAGAGCCTTTGATTCGAAACGTGATGGCTCTAGAGCAGTGCCACTATCCAAAGGAAACCCACGTATGCAATTACATTGCTTTCATGGATTTCCTCATCAATACCGAAAAGGATGCGGATTTGCTCATCGAGAAAGGAATAATTGTCAACTATCTCGGAGAAGATGCCGAGATACCAATGATGTTCAACAAGTTTTGCATACAAACATCAACATCTCCTTCTTGTTACTATGACATGACCGTAGATCTGAAACGACACTCCAAGAGTCCGTATCATAAAGCGAAAGCCACCTTGAAAAGGCACCGGAACTGTACGTTGTGGGAATTATAATCCTGCTGCTCACTTTTGTGAATACATTATATTCTATTCTGCGTTTTATGAGAACTAATTAGAGACACTTGAATCCATGGTTGGTAGCAGTAATTAAGCACCGTTGCTAAATACAAATCAACCAACAATAATTCATGCTTCCATTGAACCAAATTGATTGTAATGACCTCCAAATACAGGATTAGCAATTTAGATAATCAATCAATCAACAGACTGTATCAAAATGATGAAGAGCAAACGAAATCGAAACAACAAAAGAATTTGCACCAAAGTATTCAATACAATTGAGAATAAATTACGCACACTTACCCGAGATCTAGTGCAGACCCAATCCTCCTCTCAAGTCTCAATGTCGGTGACTGACTGAGAATAATACATCGAAGAGCCATTGAAATGGCGAATGGCGGTGACTGAAACTGAGACTCCACAAAAGAACTCGCTCATGCTGGTTACGTCCTCC
The DNA here is from genome assembly GCA_035582765.1 of Acer negundo. Lineage (NCBI taxonomy): Eukaryota > Viridiplantae > Streptophyta > Magnoliopsida > Sapindales > Sapindaceae > Acer > Acer negundo. Next base: position 32,313,571 of record CM069236.1, read on the forward strand.
CCTGCCTACTTACGTGTCACGACATGTCGGCAAAGGCATGATTATGTGATCGGACACGTCAACTAATACTATTGAGGTGTGTGGTCACGTCATCGATGTATGCGGACGTGTACACACCATCTACACTGGCCTGATCACGTGTCAGCCACATCAGTGCATGTGGGTTTCGTGTCCAGGCGCATCAATGCGTTTTCTAATGATTTAGGTATCCCCGATAAAACGGCACCGTTGAACATAGTTTCTTCCCCTCTTATGGGTTTTGGGCCGGGAATTTGGATAAAAACAGATCCGGCCCAACTAAAATAAACCTTAACACTTAACAGATTTGGGCTTTCTTTTTTTTTTTTTTTTTTTTTCTATACTTGAAAAGATAATTTGTATTTATATTCCTTCAAAAAATAATAATTTGTATTTACATATATTTTTTCCTTTAAGTAGCTCAATTAATTACTAATATATACAATTTTAATTTAAAAATAAGCTATTATACATATTTTGTATAGTTATACAGTTACTTGTTAGTTTAGTCATTGGATTTCAATATATATTTCTATAAAAATCAAAGATTTAAAAATTAAAATATAATAACTTTATCTCATATTCACCATTGCAACTATAAAGGAGTTATATATAGTAGCTAAATCTTATAGGACAAAAAGGACATAAAGTCAAATACGGGCATTTTTAATATTCCCAACATGTACAGACATACAATACAAGCATCAAAAGTAAAAACACAACTAAACAATTCAAAATATATTAACCAAATTAAGTAGACCACCTATAATACAGTTACTGCTGCTTGTGTTTGATTTTGATAGCTTCTTGGTGTACTTGGATAATAGAGCAAATGGCCTGTATGACAGTGAGAATCAAGAATACACTTGCAGCAACTGTTGCATTTCCTGTCCAAACATTACTGAAATATACCCTTCTCAATGTGGCCTTGGTATAGTGTGTTTTCATTTTCTCGGCAATTCCATAAAAGCAATATTCACTCGTGTGATGCGCGTGCAAAGTGTATTGAACATCTTAGCTATCACTTCACTGTCGCCCACATAATTGCCAATAATCCCTTTCCCAGCAACCAAATCCACATCCTTCGCGGTATTGATAAGATAATCCATCAAATCAGCATAGTTGCATACGTAAGTTTGTGTTGGATAGTGAAACACCTCCAAAACCATCAGATTATGAAGCAAACATTCTGTCTCATCATAGATTTCAATACACGGGATCCGTACTTCGTTTACTTCAAACCATGGCAACCATTTTCGACGTTTTCTCTTCACCATACTTATGTCAAGCAAGCATTTTCCTTTGGTGCCTTTAAATCTCAATCCTTATTCATTCAACTTTGTTGCACTTGGTAAACCAAGTATCACTCCACTTGATAAATTTGATGTCTCTTTGTTTGGCTGCACTAGTGGTTGTACTTCCAGTACAATAGCACGTCTTAGAAAATCAGTAAAATGTTTAGCTTGTGGTTGCTCTGAAAACAACCAATTGAACATCTTCATACTTTGAAAAAAATTAAGAGAAAGAGTAAAGAATGAAGGATTTCCTCATCCGCTAGGGAAGGCTAACGAGTATAAATCGTTAAGAACAAAGTATGGAAGTTGGTTTTCAAGTAATAGTAGGTCTAGCATTATATAAGTTTTCAGTTGTGATTTGTCTAGCAAAAAGTCATCAGGGCTAAACTCAAAATTCCTCACCAGGAGTTCAATGATGAAGACAGCATCGTATAGAATTATTGATACGTACTTTGAACTCGAGAACTTGGAGGATACTGAATAGTGATCACGGATGCGTTTTTCTTGTTTCTTGACATAAGTCTCGAATTCCTCCGATTTTCGTACACTTACTCGTTCGCCAAATTTCGTCCAATATCTTCTTTTTTTTCTTCCATACCCATCAATTCTTGTCTACTATAGTGAAGAGGACCTATTGAAATTAACTTGGGTGTATAAGTTTCGTCATTTATATTGCGAATAAATTGAGGAACCCTATATATACAACAATCCGATACCGGTTCCAAAATTTCCTCAGAATTGTTTTTCCGATCAATGTCAATTGACCACTCTTCAGATTGATGCTCATTCTTTCCCATCTCCAACTTCCAAGTTTTGATACTGAACAAATAACTATAATTATTAGCTAATAACATAAATTGATTGATTTTTTTAGGTCAAGTGGATGTGGTGAAATGGAAAAGAAAATAAATTGATTTAGAAACCCAATAGAATTATACTACTTTAATTCATTCTAATTCATAGATCGAGTAACATTATAATGCAAACAACGTTAATTCACATACATCATGAGATCATAGTCATATCAATGTACAATTTTCTAGACTATTATAGCTTGGAATTTTTATTATAAAGACCATGAGTAGAAAATATTTGTAACTGTAAGATATACATATACATGTATTCAAAGATTATATAATTAATGTTCAAGCACGCCAATTAATCTATAATAAAATGAACCCATGACTAGTTTCCAATAGAAAGAAAGAATAAAACATAAAAATGAAACGATGTTATCAAGTGTTCGGAGAACCTGAATATTTTGGCCGGAAAGATCGATAAAAACTGTCTGCTTGAAAGCACAAACAGAGTTCCTTCTCCGATATGGCACCTTCACTGTGTCTGTATGTGTGTGATAATGGTTCTTTGCTTCGACTTTCACTGATCACTGTATATTTATATATAAATATACAAAATGTGGTTCCTTCAATATTTGTGTGTGTTTTCTTGGATTTGTGTGGTATTGAAATGATCTTGTGATGTATAAAGATTATTATAAATGAATTGTTAAGATTTATTTCCTTCTTATATGAATCTGTAATATATTTTATCTGAACCAATCCGAAGGCCACTTTGTCTAATTCCTTTCGTGTTGCTTTGAAATTATTTGTTTCCTTTTACTTTTCCTTTATTTTGTGCTTTTGTCCCTAACAATTTATATCTATTATTTTTCTCTTTTACTTTTCTATATATTTCTATTAAATTTGATTTATTTTTGTCAGGTTCATGACAGAAAAAAACGTAGAGGATTCCAAAACCAAAACGACATCATCTCTTTGTCCCACTTCTAATCCTTTAACAACATTACTACTTTCTTCTTAAAAAAAAAAAAACATAATACTACTTTCTCCTTTGTTTAATGAGAAATGAGTGGTTTTATTGGCACACCATTACTGAATTATTTATGTCTAACATTTTAAAATTTTAATTTAATTATATAAAATTTAATTTTTTTGATTTATTTTCAAGATTACCCCTTTACATATTTTACAAACTTAATGCACTCCATATCTTTTTTAAAAAAGTAAAAATAAAAATACAATTCATTTTTAATCTTTATTTTTAATAGCAATTTATTAGCAAAGGCACCAAACCAGGGAAAAACAAGCACACCAAAGAGCCACAACAAAGGCACAACCCAAGCACACCAGCCAAACAGAAAAAGAAAAAAATAAACCCACCAACAAGCAAGAAACATGACCAAAAACCCAAAAGCAAAAACAAGACAGACAGAGAGCGAAAGCCAGCGAAGCAAACCAACAGGGCAGCCAACAGCGGCGGAAAACAAAGCTAAAAGAGCCAAAAATCAAAACACATCCCATACAATCTTATCGCCACAGTTCGAAGAACCCAACCTGGCTAGATTGTCTGCAACAGTATTAGTAGACCTTGAATTATAAACGACCCTGACATCTCTCATGGAATGAATAAGGCTTCTAATGTTATACAGGATATTCAGATATTCAAAGCTGCCAAACTCATTGTTGTTGATCCAAGAGACAGCCACCTTCGAGTCGCTAGCTATAGAGATTTTTTTACCCACCAGAGCAGAATTGGAGGCGTAAAGCTCACAAGCTTTCAAAATAGCCATAATCTTTGGCTTAATCGAACCTTGAATCCCTATGTACTCTGTCAAGGTGCACAAAATCTTGCCCTTAGGATATCTAAGAACTCCCCCATTTCCAGCAGACCCTGGATTCCCCATCGACGACCCGTCGACATTAAATTTGAGACCATCCAGAGAAGGAGGAATCCACACTTCTTGAACATTTAAACACTTAGGAGCATGCCTCTCCACACAAAGATCTTTTAAATTCAACAAAATCAAAGAAATGGGATCAGACGACCATTTCCCCAAATGTTTAAACCACCACGTGACCCTATACTTCACCTTATCAGAAGCTGAAATCAAATCAACCTCTATGCCTTTAAAAATCACTTGGTCCCTAACTTCCCATATAGTCCAAATGACAGCAAAAATAGATCATTCCAAGCTCTTTTATGCTTCGAAGAAGGACAGAGACCCTTCCAACCATCCATCCAATCATTGAACCTCATGTTAAAACAATTGATAACACCCCACCACCTCATATAAAGCTTTCAGAGATACGCAGACTAGTGACAATTAATGAAAAGGTGATCTATGGTTTCAATACCAGCTTTGCACACCACACAATCTGACTCCGAAATCTGTCTCATACCTAATCTCATCATAACAGACTTCACAAGAACCCTACCTCTCTGAAGTTGCTAAGCAAAGACCTGAACCTTAGGCGGTCAAACCCCACCCCCTCCCCCACCCCCCCACAGATAAAACTGTCTTTAGATAAATCAAAAAGAAGAGGAATTTGATGAAGTTTAATTTTATGTGAAGAAAGAAAACTGGGAACAGAGTCGGGTGAAGAGAATAGAAGAGAGAAATAGATAGAAGATGGGAGATATTTTGAGTTTAATATTCAATGTCCTTTATTCAATTCCACTTGGCTATTATATAGCTTAAACAATACTCAAATGATAACAAGAAAATAGGGAAGCACTGTTAGTGGTCCACTAATTCGGGAACACCTGCTAACCATTATTAACAAACTCAACAGCTAAAAACAACTCAATCTGATCGCAACAACTCCTAGCACTTGAATAGCACCCTGACCAGGTCTCCGCACGTGCATTACCAATTGTCTTCTATTGTCTACATTGGCATGCAAGCTTTCTATTGTCTACATTGGCATGTAAGCAAGCATGATCAACCAAGACTCGTATCAGAATTTTCAATACATTTTCGGAAAGAACTCACTGAAAAAATACCAAACTTGCAAGGGGACCATGCAATTTTATCAGACGTCCAGCTCCGAAGTTGCACCTTGTCCAAAACAACAGTGAAGCTCTTCCAAACCTCTGTTTCCCAATCAAACAGCGGACGATGCAGGGGAATGTCCCACCTCCACACTTCCCTTCGCCAACTCCCAAAATCCTTGACAAAACCAGTCTTCTTCCGAGAAAGCGTAAAAATCCTAGGAAAAGCCTCTTTCAAGGCTCTCGAATTCCAAGAGATATCTGTCCAAAAGCTAGCTCGATCACCCTTACCAATGATGACATGAAGACCTTTATCCATTCACATAGCAGTAGAGGAACCCTGATCAAAAAGACTATTAACCGCATTCACAAAAGGGGCCGACTGAACCTTGCTGCACCAGTTCCATCTCAACTGTTGAGAATTCATATCGTATTTTGCACATAAAACCTTTTTCCACCGAGAGTTTTGGTGCCGTTTTGTTTTGTCAAGAGATTTTGTTTTCTTGGTTTCAATTCTTTGTGCGAGAGCATTGTTTTTTTTTTTTTTTTTTTTTTTTTTTTTTAAATAACATTAAACTAACTTTGAAAGATCCGGAATAAAATCTACTAAAGAATTGATATAAATTATAGAATGTCTGGAAGATCTGAAAGAAAATAAACTAGAAAGAAAATAAAAAATAGCAAACATGGATCTGGAATTTGAAAAGAAAAACAAAACAAAACAAAATAAACATGTGAAACAATAAAATCAATAAATACTGAACATGGGAAACATGAGATTGAGATCTTAAAAAAAATATAAACAAAAATAGTAAACATTCAGTGATTTGAAATAATCTATATCATTGGGATTTTGAAACGAGGAACTACAAGAAATTATGGTTTTATTGACAGTTATTTTATGACAGTTTTTAACTGTCAACAAAGCTCTATGATAGTTAAAATGTCAACAAATAATTAACATTTTTATATATATTATTATATAATAATAATGTAATATATAATATATAATATATATTATATATTATTATATTCAATAATTTATATTATATATTTATAATACAATATATATATTATATTATATTATATTATACAATATACATAATAATATATTTATATAATATAAATATATAATATATTTTATTTAATAAATATATTATATTATATTATATATGTTTATATATCATTATATATATTATAAAAAAATATATAGTATATAATAATATAATATATAGTATATAATAATATAATATATAATATATAATATATTATATTATATTATTATATCTTATATAATATATTATATGTTATTATATTAAATAATATTAATAATATATATTATATTATATATTATTATATATATATTAATAAATAAGATATATATTGGATAAGTAAAATTATTATATATAGTGTATATATATAATATATATTGGATAAATGTGTTATTATATATATTGTATAATATAATATATATTATAATATATATGTATCCGTTACAATTGATGTCACGAGTCTACTATATGCCATGTTTGGTTGAATAGAATGTAAAGAAAGTCATTCCATTCATTTGGTTTGTTAAAATGCAATGAAATGGTGATTCCATTGGAATGGAGATTCCACCATTTTGGTGGAATGGACATTCCATCCAAAATCCAATGGAAAGTCATTTCATTCCAAACTAAAATTTATATTCCATAAATACCCTCAGCTCCTTTCCAAAAATAATATATTATATTAATGATATATAAATATATATTTTATATATATGTACTATATATGTTATATTATTATTATATATATTATTATTATATATATATATAACGATATATAAACATATATAATATAATATATTTATACATATTATATTATTATAATATATATTATATATTATATTATTATATATATTATACTATTATATATATCATATTATTATATATATTATATATTATCGCATATATTATATAATTATATATACAATATACTTTTATATTTTATTATTATTATCCATAATATATAATGTTATTATAAATGTTTTATGATTAGGGGTATTTTGGTCAAAATACAGTTAACTCCATTTTATTCCGTTGTTAACCATACAAAATAATACTGATTCAGAGACAGGTTCTAAATTTCCAACCAAACAAAAAATTTAGTTTTCCTATCCTTTCCATTCTCATTCTCATTTTCATTACCATTCCACCATGTAACCAAACGTGACCGTAGAGTATAGATCAATAACTCGACTATATATGTTTTAAAAAATATAATTTTATTAAAATTTTCAATAAATATTTTTAAATATATGTATGTCGTAGAAATTATAATTTTGATTAGTTGAATAAATTTAAATTTATATAAAAAGGTTTTTTTTTTTTTGGTTTCTAACAACTCATAGTTTATATATAAAATTGTTCATTTGTTATCACATCAAAGGTTGTAGTCAAGTGGTAAAGATTTACAACCTTTGAATTTGAGGTCTCAAATTCAACTCTTATTAATGACAATTTTATCAGGCGGGTGTTCGGTGGGGAGGTGGTATATTTTAATTAAATATTAATAATAAATAAATAAATATTAAAACTATTCTATTAAATAATTTCATTTCTTATTTTTCTATAAACAGGATATATAATATCTTTTCCATCAAATCACATGAAAATATCTTTTATTTTGATGTATCTTAAATATAAACGAAAATCAATCATAACATATATGTTATATCTCAACAAATATTAATTATCTCACTCATCACTCTAATACTATATTATACTTTTGATATGTTATTTATTTTTAAATAATGAATGTGTTAATTCATATAATTAAAACATATCAACCAAAAATATACATATATCAGACAAGATGGGTCTGACCTATTTGTATGCCCTCACATCTATACAACGAGATTATGGGTTCTAGTCTCTCCCTCTCTCCAAACCCCCGATTTTTTTTTTTTTTTGAAATCAAGCACGGTAAAAATTTTCATAGTGAATTGCTTGAGACCGGACAAGATCCCATGGTTTTTCCCAATTAGGTTGTTCATGGCTATAAAAGATAATTGAAATCAAGCATAGTATATGAACTCACTATATTCCCATGTGCCAGTTTGAGAATCTTGTCCCGAGCTAGAAGAGCTGGTGTCACCACCAAAATAGGAGAGAGGATTCACATACGACAAAAGTCCTTTGGTGAATGCAAAATAACCAGCTTCACTATCATTTGAAGAATCAGCTTTACTTGTAGAATTTGTTTGACCAGAGGACAAGGATCTCCTTCATGGTAACCTGAAGCTTTCTGGCACAAAACTACTATCAATGCTTGTCTGTTAAACAAGCTCAACTTTGACAATGATTTGCTTAAATCACAACTCCGAATTATTATAATATTTCAAAAACATATATACGTATATTTATGTTTAACTATTATGATATTTTATCAAACAAACTTTTATAATTTTTTTTTTAATTAAAATAGTTTTTGGATGTTAGAAAAATACAGTTAGCACAATTTAAATTTAAATTAGTTTTCTAACTCCTAAACAGTAAACTCTAATATTAAATCTTGAATAAAGGGCCATTAGATTTTACTATATTATTTTTAGAGTGATTGTAAACATTTCAATTCTATAAATCAACTTGTATTCCAAATACTGTGCCAATTGACAAATAAATACATATTAACGGAATTTAAAAATTAAAAAAAAAATACCCTCTGAAATATATTGTATAACTCATTATATTTTACGACACCCCCGCTGGAAACAATTTCTGGCTCCGTCTCTGGTCACAGCCGTGTTAATAAAACACAACACCTTCAAAACATTTAGAAAACCAAAAAAAGAAGGCCAAAACACCCCATGAATGAATCTAAACTGCATCACGAACCTTGTAAGAATTAGGTGTTATTGATTTCAAACACAGGCCTGGAAACAAGTTATCGAGCTGTCTCTGCACATTCTTCGGTCTTGTCTTGGGTTACGTATATTTATGTTTAACTATTATGATATTTTATCAAACAAACTTTTATAATTTTTTTTTTAATTAAAATAGTTTTTGGATGTTAGAAAAATACAGTTAGCACAATTTAAATTTAAATTAGTTTTCTAACTCCTAAACAGTAAACTCTAATATTAAATCTTGAATAAAGGGCCATTAGATTTTACTATATTATTTTTAGAGTGATTGTAAACATTTCAATTCTATAAATCAACTTGTATTCCAAATACTGTGCCAATTGACAAATAAATACATATTAACGGAATTTAAAAATTAAAAAAAAAATACCCTCTGAAATATATTGTATAACTCATTATATTTTACGACACCCCCGCTGGAAACAATTTCTGGCTCCGTCTCTGGTCACAGCCGTGTTAATAAAACACAACACCTTCAAAACATTTAGAAAACCAAAAAAAGAAGGCCAAAACACCCCATGAATGAATCTAAACTGCATCACGAACCTTGTAAGAATTAGGTGTTATTGATTTCAAACACAGGCCTGGAAACAAGTTATCGAGCTGTCTCTGCACATTCTTCGGTCTTGTCTTGGGTCTTGCCGTCAATTTCGACCCAGTAATGGCTAGTATATCAGCCTTAATTTCCTCTTTAGTAAGAGCAATCGAGAAGCTTGATCTCTTCCTCTTCTCCGTCGTCTTCTCTGCATCAAATGTTAACCCTAACCCTAACTGAGACGATTCATGAGAAGGCAGCTGAGCCTTGACCGGTGCGCTTGCACCTGCATGATCTTGATCTTTTCTTGACGGCCTCAGGTTCCAAGGCTTTATCTGATTTGAAGAATCCCTGCCGTCGGATGCAACTAGGGTTTGGGTTTGAACCTGTGACGTTGAATCCACGTGCGACCCTGAATGCTCCTGATCATCAGCCTTGCTTTCCTTTATACGGAACTTGATCTTGAGCTTAGGTTTAGGATGACCCGATGCTGCTGATGATTCTTTCTTCTCCAATGACTCCACCTCCACGACACCATTTAGAGAAGCTTTTGATTGATTATCTTCTTCTTGAGATGGTATTGGTTTCTGGGTGGTGCTACATTTCATGAAGTTGGGGATGGAAGAGTTGTGGAAAGGCTGTGAATCTGATGGCAATGAAACTTTGGACGCCATTGTTGCCATTGTTGCCGTCGTTGCTGAGTTTTTTTTTTTTTTTTTTTTCTGAAAAACACATTTGATCAAAGGGGTTTTTTTAGTATGTTTAATTTAATATAAGAAGTTGATGAATTTGTATAGACTTCAAATTCTACTCTCAAAAGGGTTTCTATTTCTGTATTTGATTTTTACCCAAGACAGATGCTTGGTACGTACGTACGGTAATAGTACTATAGGAAGATGACACGTGTGGTGGTATATGCCCACCCATATACTTTATTTTATTTTATTTTTTTAAGGCTAATCAAGCCGGTCTGAACAACCGGAACAATCTTCTCCGGGAGGTGTAAATTAAGTTACTTTGAAGTTTGAATTTGATAGTAATTAAGTTAGGGTTCAATTACAATAAAGTTACTTTATTTTTAATGGACAATTATGAAAAAGAATTATTTTTTGGTTTGTTTTTAACTATACATTGCATTGGTGTAAAACAATGGATAGTGTATTAGCTAATACAAAGGCCGGAGGTTGTATTATAGGAGAGAGAAATATATAACACAATAAAAATTATATTAAATACATCAAAATAATAATAATAATGTAATAAAAAAAATAGTAATAATAGTAATAAAAATATATATATTAACCTAATAAAAAAATAATAAATATATCAAAATAATAATAACAATAATAATGATACTAAAAATAATAATAAATATATCAAAATAATAATAATAATAATAATAATAATAATAATAATAAACATATCAAAATAATGATAACAATAACAATAATTTTAATAATTTTTTTTTTCGAAAGAATAATAATAATATTAATAAATTTTAAAAATAATGGTATATATTGATAATAATATAAATAATGATAATTATAATAATAATATATAGTATACAACAATAATACATTTAATAATAATATTATTATATTGATAATAAATTTTAATAATAATAATAATAATAATTTTTAAAATAATATAATTTTATTGTAATATTAAATTTTAAATTAAAAATAAATTAAATAAATATTATATAAATTTAATTAAATGAAAATAAAAATAAAATGTTATTCAAATAATATAAATCTAAAAATTATATAAGATAAAGGGATTTAGCAAAAATGCCTTATTTGAGGGCCTAAATTGCAAATATACCCTATGTAGTCAAAAACATGCAAAAATGCCCTAAACTTCCAAACCACTTAAATAATAACCACCACATTTATTACTTTTACTAACAAATGATACAAAAATAAAATAAAAGAAGTAGATTATACTTTGTTTGAATAAGTTAAATGAGATGGAACTCTTCTAATTCTTGTTTTTTTCCTTTTGGATACATAAAAGTGTTGAAGAAAATTATATAAAATGGTGACGTTGTGAGTTAAAAAAAAAAAAAACTCTTTTCTTTCATCACAATCCATATATTGATAGAAATAATATGGGTAGGTTTTTTTTGGGTTAATTTGTAAACATTCTTCTGGTCAAGGATGACCCGATGCCGGGTCACAATTGATTTGAAGAACAATTTTTGAGCTTCGAGTAGGGGGCAACTCAAAGCTCTGAAATTGCTCTTCGAGTCATGGGTGACCCGGTATCGGGTCACTATTACCGAGTCACCCATGACCCGAAGAATAAGAACAATCTTTTTTATTAAAAAAAAATTATATATTTATATATTAATTTACATTCCTTATGTTTGATGTAGTAAATAGTTTTTGTTCTTGGGGATGGGTGGTAGGGATGGCAGGGCAACTAACAATTGATTGAGGAATTAGGGGCAATATATTATTAAGGGTAGTTTAGTCTTTTAGGGGCAATTTTACTATATAAAAATAATAAAATAAAAAACTAATTATGAGGGTAAGTTTAAAATTCATCCCCTCAAATAGGGCATTTTTACTAAAATCCCTAAGATAAATATAATACCAAAAAAATTGTCAAATATTATAGATACTTGTTACAAAATACATGAATGATAATTTATGTAATAAAAATATCAATTATATATTAATTATTATTTTTTAAAATATAATACAATAAATATATATTTTATAATATGTTTTTTTATTCTAAAAATATATCAATTTTATTAGTTAATAAAATATGAAGGAATAAAAATCATATCCAAACCTTGTATCACTTAATACAATCTAATTGAAATATCACCAAACATAGGATTGTATAAGAATAATACAATCCAATGCAATACACTCGAATCCAATCTAATCAAATACAATCCAGTACAGTACAATACAATATAGTGTGTCAAACAAGCACGGGATTTAAAATGTATTAGAATAATACAATAAAATGTTTGGCTTGTTTTGTAATATGCATTGTATTGTATTAACTAATACATTTTAATTTCGCTAATACAATGGATGTATTAGGTAATTCAAAGGGAAAATTATATTTTAGTCCCTATAGTTTACCTTAATCTACGTTTAGTCCACGTTTTTTTGGTATTGTAATTTTCAGTCCATCATTATTCTGATAATATGGATTGCAGTCCCTACCGTCCAATTCTGTTAGGGTTCCGTCAAGTCAATGATAACTCTTATTTCTACACATTGTGTAGCCCCTTACTTTCATCTTTTACGCTTGTTTTCCGGGTAAAACCGAGTATTTAATATGTTTAAATAAGTGTTTCAGAATTTGTTCCAGAAGAGAGGCTAAAGTGCAAATATGTGAAAATTTTGGGGTAAAAGTGTAATTTTTGAAAATATTCGGCGCCCTTATAATTGTGCGATTAGTGGCCGCCAAAAAGGGACCAGAGGACCTCCATTTTGCAATTCGGCGGCCTATGGCCGCAGAATAGGGCGCATTTTTCAAGGGTGGAATTTTGACGGTTTTTTAAGATTTTTATTATTATTATTATTTATTTAAGATTTTTTTATAATATATTTATTTAAGATTTTATTATTGAGAATTTTATTATTTTTAATTTTAATTTAAAGCTAATATAATCATTTAAGCTAAATTAAATATTAATAAGGGCAAAAATATACTTTCACAAGTTTTAAATTGACTTATATGAAATTCTGTCTATATATATACACACATTATGTACAGTAACATTAAACCATTACCCAAGAAGAACTCTTCCGGTAGTGAATTAATTATAAATTTCAATGTGATATTTAATGGATATGGGGTACAGAAACAAATAGAAAAATATCTTCCATATTAATATAAAACTCAAAAAATATTAAGGATTTGATCAAAACCAATCTCAATTAATAATAAAACAATTTTTTATTATTAAAATACTTATGGAAATACAATCATCAAATGCTAAAAGACAAATCATGAAAACACAAAACACTACACGGTTGAATATTATAAATATAAGTTATTTCTTATTTAGGTACGGACTTAATAGAACAAACGGCTTGTATCACGGTGAGAATAAGGAGAACAATTGCAGCAACAGTTGCAGTGCCTGTCCAAAGATTAGTGAAATATACGCTTATCAAGGTGGCCTTCAAATGGTTCCATCGTTTGTTATAATGATTTTTCATATCCTCGGCGATTTGATGATAACAAGAAGGACTTGGTGTGATGCGTGAGCAGATTGTATTGAACATCTTCGCTATTGATTCATTGTCCCCCAAGCAATTGACAATGATCCCTTTCTCGACAAGTAAATCTACATCCTTCTCGGTATCGATAAGATAATCCATCAGATTAGCATAGTTGCATACGTGGGTTTCTGTTGGATAGTGAAACACCTCCAAGGCCATCAGGTTTCGAAACAAACATTCTGTATCGTCATAGATTTCGATGAATGGGATTTCTACTTCATCTTCATCGAACCATGTCAATGGTATGAGACATTTTCTCTTCCCCAATTTTATGTCAAGCAAGCATTTTCCTTTGGCACCCTTAAATTTCAGTCCTGACTCATTCAACTTTGTTGCATTTGGTAAATCGGATATCTCTCCATTTGTGTCCTTCTTTGGTTTTTTTTTTGAGTTGCAATTTAATATTGTGTCCTTCTTTGTTGCACTTGGTAAATCAGATGTCTCTCCAGTTGGTGGCGCCTGTAGTACTACAGCACGTCTCAGAAAATCAGTAAAATGTTTAACTTGTGGCTGCTCTGAAAACTTCCAATTGAACATCCCCATAGCACTAAAAAAATCACGACAAAGAGTAAAAAATGAAGGGTATCCATATATGGTGGGAAGGGCTGATAACAAATATAAGTCATTAAGAACAAAATATGGAATCTGATTTTCGAGTAATAGAAGGTCTAGCATTATATAAGTTTTTAGTTGTGATTTGTCTAGTAAAAAGTCGTCAGCGTGACTATTGTTCCTCACGAAGAGTTCAATGATGAAGATAGCATCATTTAGAATCATTGTTCTGTATTCTGAACTCTCGAGCGTTGAGGACACTGCATAGTGATCACGGATGTGTTGCTCCTGATCACTAATGTATGTCTCCAATTCCCTTAATTTCAGTATACCTACTCGTTCACCAAATTTCATCCGATATCTTCGTTTCTGTGTTTCCATACCCATCAATTCTTCTCTACAATGGTAATGAAGAGGGCCAATCGAAATCAACCTGGGAGTATAGGCTTCTTCATTTACCTTGCGAAGAAATTGAGGAACCCTATATATACAACAATCGACCTTGGGTTCCAAAATTTCCTCCAATTTATTAATGTCAATTGAACAATACTGATCTTTGGATTGATTCTCATTCTTTCCCATCTCCAAGTTCCTAGTTTCGATTGCCAACAAATAACTATAATCAGTAGCTAATAACATAAATCAAATCGATTTTTTAGTAAATATGATGTATAAGGTAATTATGAGGTAATTATGCAAACACCGACAATTACTCTTTTTCATGTTATGTAGAAGATATAAAGTTGATCCAGTTATAGATATTTCTAAATTATTATAATATGTCAAAAAAAAAATACACATTTATGTACGAATACGCAAGACAAATTCCCCTCTTGTTGGATTTTGCTAAAAAAAAATGTAAGATACATCATAAATTTGAAGATTGATACGTTCAAGCACACCAGTAAATAAATTAATCGAACTAATTAAATATGACATCTAAGAGCATCTCTAATGGTATAAGCAAATTTGGATCCTCAAAAGTTGACACCTCAACATTTAAGGATTGTTTCCAATGATTGCTAAATTTGATGATTGTATAGTCCACAATGGTACACTTGTAATGGTACCACAATAGTATATTAGATTTTTATGCTAAAAAAAAAATTATAAAAGACAAGAGAAGGTATATGATATGGGTATTGATCCATTCGTAATGAAGAGACGAATTTTACTTGATTGAAATTTTTGAGGTTGAAACAATGATGAAATACATAAATGATTAGAGAAAAAAAGAGGGAAAAAAAAGCCACATAAGAGAAAGAAAAAATAAAATTAAAACAGTTAATTTGAGTTTATTGAAGATGCAATTTGATTATTGATAACTTTTATTGCTAAATTTTAGTGACTCCAATATTGGATAGTGTTTTTTTTTGGATAAATAATCAAATTTTGATTACTCTCCTATTTTTGAGGATACCATTAGAGATGCTCTAAGGCTGTTCAGGCACGAAAATTAACTATAAAAACATTCCAATATTAATTAATTAATGTTCATGCGTTCATGCATGCTAATAATAAAACTAACTAATAAATTACATCTTATATATGATTCTTCAAGCACTAAAATGAACTACATACAATAAAATAAACCCATGATTTGTTTTAAAGTTTCTACTCTAAGCTGCACCACAATTTTAGAAAGAAAAAAAAGAAGAACATAGACAAAATAAAATAAAATAAAAGTATGAAATAATATTAAGTGCTCACCTGAATTTTTTTGTCCAGAAAAATATCAACTCGTGCGTTTGCAAAGCACCAGAGTTCCTCCTCGATCTGTTATGAGTTATGACTGTGTGATAATGTTTTATTTTCTAATCGACTTTCAGTGAACATTGTATAAATAAACAAATGTGGTCCCTTCAATATTCTCTTTTAATTTCTCATTGGCTTTACGCTAAATGTTTCAATATATGAAACGTTTGATGGAATTTTGTGGTCTTGATATCTTGTGATATGATCAATTGTCAGAATTTCTTCATGTTCACTTCATTATAAGCAACCAATCACAGTGAAATATATATATATATATATATATATATATATGCTTAGAGTACAGAGATTGTATGAAAAAAGATAAAAGAATTTGATACGGATTTTTTTTTATAAATGAATCTGTGCTATCTGAATTCTACTCATGATCCCAGCTACTCCACTTTGTCTAATTAGTAATTCCTTTCGTGTTGCTTTAATTTATTTTTATTTTTTCTACTTTTACTATTCCTTTCTTTTGTCTTCGTTTTTGCTTTTGTCCCTAACAAATAACAATATTCTTCTTCTTCTTTTCTGTGTTGTCTACTTTTCTATCTCTATTAATTTTGATATATCCTTGTCAGGTGTTCCTGGCAGAAAAAAAAAATACCAAATATTTTGATTTCTAATCCTTTAATTTCTCCTTTTTTAATTTTAAAATAAGAAAATATTTTGATATACAATATACAAGACATAGCTAGCTAGTACTATTGATGAAACAATGGCATGTTAAATTTATTTTAAAATAATGATGTTTTTCTAATAAGTTAATAACAATTGTATGTTTAATAAATTTCTCAAAAAGCATTTTTGAGAAACCTTTCAAGTTAATGACAAGTTGAGTTGGGATTTGATAAATGTTATGTATATATTATTGATCAGATAGTTTGATTTTGAAGCTGTGTATGATCATGATCATCAGTCTTGAATTTTACGAAGCTTGATCACGATCCTATTCCTTGGTTTAGAATGATCAGGTGCCGTTGATTCTTTCTTCTCCGAACTCTCGACGGCAGCAGATTGATTATCTTCTTCCGGAGATAGAAGAGAAGCTGTTCTGGAAATCAGGCTGTGAATGTGATGACAATGAAACAGTGAACGCCATTGTTGTTGAGTTTTAATTTCTTTCTTATAAGCAAACATTTTGGGTTTAATATATAAGAAGTTGATGAATTTCTCTAGACTTCAAATTCTACTCTCCAAAGGGTTTCTATATTTCTACATCGAAACCGTGTTTATTTTTCAACACGTGTAACTTGTATTCCTATACTAATTAGCAAATCCTAAACAAAATATGAGAAAGTAGTATTCATCGATAATCATCATAATTCATAATTAATTGAGGTTTAAATCCGGTCAAAGCCTAATCGTGTCCTAGTTTGATCTGGTCAAAGCCCAAGATCAAACTTTTCATGTTTTTTGCTTTATTAGGCCCAGCACAAAAACCTTTACTCTCAAATCTCAATACACTTCTCTCAAGCAGCAGCCATAGACAGCACAACACTCAATTCAGCTAATAACATATGAAAACACACTGTCATGAACATCACTTAATAGACATCTATCTCAGACAATGACCAAATATTTCATTCCAGAAAATGGAAATCATCCATTGGAAAAGCCTTAGAAACAAAATCCGAGCTTTCGATATTCTGGTTCCAGCCGTTTGCAGAAGACACAAAGCCGGTTCAGCTTGGTCTTGGTCATTTCATCAGCAGTTTGGCAACAAACCAGGTTGCAACGAGGATCGTGGAAGAATATGCATAATGGAACGGTATTATGAATCAATATAGACAAAGTTCACGACCGTAAACTAAACTTTTCATAAATGAGAGATAAGAGCATTTTTTTACTACCTTCAATGTCACTTGAACCAAGCATAAAGCTCCATTGTTGTACTGCAGCTATTCTGTGTATTTAACAAAACAATGTTAATACTAGAAGCTAACGCAACTAACATTTAATTTAGATAAGATCGTATTTAATGATGATGTTAACATAAGATCGTATATAATGACGTTAACATAAGATCGTATACTTCACATAATTTAGATACGTTTGAATTATCAAATCTCCAGCCCAAACAAGTATTTAAACTTCCATCTAAGTCAGTAATATACTGAAATAAATCTTCTTTAAGAACTTAAAAGGGTAGTTATACCAGGTACACAATGTTCCCCAAATTGACGGGCAATGACTCCACGTGTATCAGCAATAAGCATGCTAAAAATGTTTCCGTTATCTATCAAATTCATCTTGCAGCGTTCCTGAAAAAGCAATGTACAAAAGAGATGGACGATATAAAACATTATACATAACACAATGATAAATATTAATAACCGTTAAGAAATGAAAGAATTCATAAATTGATCAAGAACTGGAAACTAACCACGATGATACAGAAAAAAATTGCTGTTATTTTATTCTTATTAAGTATTAATAATTCATAACTATAAAGAATACCAAAGAAAGATAATAGCCATCCCTTAAGACTCTGGTTGCACAATAACTTAATACACTTATTCAGCTTCCCTTGTTTTCCTAATAAATCTAACGCTCCCTCAAAGTTTGCTATTAACGGAAAGTGAAACATGTGAAGTTCCCATGCTCTTCAAATAGAAAAGACGAATAGGACAAAACCATTAACTGTTGAGTGAAAGAATCCATAAATTGATCAACTGCCGGAAACTAATCACTCGTGCTCTAACAATTTAAAACCTAAAGATCTGAAGGACAAAAAGGACAAAACCATTAACAGATAAGGATTGAATGAATCCATAAACTGACCACTCGTGCTCTAACAATTCAGAACCTGAAGATCTGATACATGTGGTCCCCATGCTCTTCAAATAGGAGACGAAAAAGACAAAACCATGAACTAATTGTTAAGGAATGACAGGTTCCATAAATCAATCAAGAGCCGGAAACTAATCACCCTTGCTCTTACGGTTTGAGAACTTAAAGATTTGATAGGTGTAAATCAATACCAAACAGCAGCAGTTCCAAAACAAACGCCCTAATTCATGGAAGGCTGATTAATCATAAACATCCTGCTGTTGGCAACTGGTGACTCACATCGACTCACACACTCTTAAATAGGAAAGATGAAAATGACAAAACCACTAACTAATAGTTAAGGAATGACAGGTTCCATAAATCGATCAAGAGCCAGAAACTAATCACTCCAGCTCTAACAGTTTGAGAACTTAAAGATTTGATATGTATAAATCGATACCAAACAGCAGTTCCAAAACATACGGAAGGCCGCTTAATCATAAACATCCTGCTATTGGCAGCTAGTGCATCGCATCAACTCACACACTCTTAAAGAGGATAGACGAGAATGGCAAAACCACTAACTAATTGTTAAGGAATGACATATTCCATAAATTGATCGAGAGCTGGAAACTAACCACTCTTGCTCTAACTGTTTGAGAACTTAAAGATCTGATACGTGTAAATCAATACCAACAATAGCAGTTCCAAAACATACACCCTAATTCACGGAAAGCTGCTCAATCATGAACATATTGCTATTGGAAGCTGGTGACTCGCATCCACTCACACACTCTTAAATGGGAAAGAAAAAAAAGGACAAAACCACTAATTAATTGTTAAGGAATGACAGGTTCCATAAATTGATCAAGAGTTGGAAACTAACTACTCCTGCTCTAACAGTTTGAGAACTTAAAGAGCTAATACAGCAGTTCCAAAACATACACCCTAATTCACGGAAGGCTGCTTAATCATAAACGTCATGCTATTGGCAGCTGGTGACTCACATGCACTCACACACACTTAAATAGGAAAGATGAAAAGGACAAAATCACTAACTAATCGTTAAGGAATGACAGGTTCCATAAATTGATCGAGAGCCGGAGATTAACCACTCCTACTCTAACAGTTTGAGAACATAAAGACCTGAAGATGTGTAAATCAATACCAAACAACAGCAGTTCCAAAACGTGTGCCCTAATTCACAGAAGGATGTTTAGTCATAAACATCCAGCCTAGCTCACACATTGTGTAAACGTGATTATAAAACCAACAAAAATAACTGATCCCACAAGAATGACACATTGTTTAAATTGATAAGGACCCGAAAAACAACCATGTCTGCCCTGACAACATTTTCATTAAAAAGGAACACATGGATACAACGCGTGTAAGTCAATCACCAAACCATTTATGTGCCATGATTCGTTAATGAAAGACTTACATATCACTGGAAACAATTCATGTCTAGTTCACAGGCTCTTTTAATAATAAAGACAGATATGACAAATAGACTCATTAAACAATGGCATGTTCATAGATTGATCAGGAGCCGGCAAACAAACTATTCTTGTTTATATGAAGTGAATTTCTCAGAGAGAAAAACATAGAGATACGTGTCGTGGAATTTCTGATAAAGTCATTCCATTGAACTAAAAGCTAAACAGTATTTCATGAACTAGCATAGCACGTAAAAGGAACTATCATTTCATAGGATTTGAAACTGTAAAAACTCTCATTCAACTGATAATTCAATGAACAACAGCAACTACTCATAGTACATTCTAAATATCTTTATCTTCTATAACTCTTCTGCCAAACCACCCAACTCCCCACAGATTTCACCAGACAAGTCACAACAGCATACATTTTGTTAACCTTTCATCTTTACATCTACAAACTCATGATTTATTATACCTTCAGCTGAGATCAAAAACTTCAAATATCATCCATCAACAAGGTTTCCATCAAACCATGTTAAGCAAACCAGCAATGGGGTCTCTCCTTTAAACCTGCAAACAAACAAACTATAAATAAAATCATACAAAAATGAATATTAATCCACAGAAAGCGAAAATAAGGTAAAGAATCACCAACCCACAAAACAAAGATCAAAACTTTGAGCGACCATCATCAACCCTGTAAGAATCGGGCGTTATCGAATCCAACCACAAGCCAGGAAACACATACTGCAAAGAAAAATAAAAAAACAACACAACAAACAGACAATCAGATACCAGTGAAGAAAACCCAGATAATTGAATTCAAAAACTAACATAAACGTACATCAAGCTGCTTCTGCACACTCCTGGCTCTCTTCTGGGCTTTCCTGGGAGGCTTGGAACCGGTCATAGCAAGAAAATCTTCTTCAATCTCTTCTTTCGTGAGCGAAATCGAGAACTTCGGCTTCTCGTTGTTGTTCTTCGCAGCAGTCGCTTTAACACTCGGCGTCGGCCCCTGAGTAGCTTTCCCGGCTCCTCCGATCTTCACTGCACCTCCACTCGCATAGCCGTTGCTGTTTACCTTAGTCTTCGTCACAGCTTTCCTCGGCCTAAAATTCCACGACTTCGGCACCATATACTC
This sequence comes from Acer negundo, assembly GCA_035582765.1. Classification (NCBI taxonomy): domain Eukaryota; kingdom Viridiplantae; phylum Streptophyta; class Magnoliopsida; order Sapindales; family Sapindaceae; genus Acer; species Acer negundo. Next base: position 32,335,039 of record CM069236.1, read on the forward strand.
CGCCGCCGAGACATGATCGGCTTCGTCCGCGACCTTACTGTTCTTCGAACGGATTCGTATGACAAACTTCGTTCTTCCGCCGTCGGACGCAGAATCCGCATCCGATTTTTTCTTCTCCGACTTCTCAGTCTTCTCAGAATCGGAACCGGCTTCGTCTTGCCGCGGTGGCGGCGGCGACGACTGGTAATTCCGAGAGGAGCGATAGGCGTTCACGTTGCTACTCACTGTCCATTTCAATTCAGGCAAGACAAAGTTATGAAGAGACGACTGTTGCTGCTGCTGAGATTTCACAGTGATTGGAGAAGCCATCGATACCGGTGGTTGTTGCTGCGACAGCGGCGGCGGCGGCGGAGTCGTTTCAGTGCTCTGAACCAGTGAATGAAACACCATTGATTGAATTTCCACAACTCCACTGTATAACAATTTATAGAGAGAGAGAAAAAAAATACCACTTTTTAGACAATAAATGATTTTTAATTTTCTCGTTTGTTTGTTTGTGAACACACAGCTCAAATGCGTTAAACAATTAATTCGGAGAATTCCAGAAAACAAATAGAGACAAGAAAATCGAAGAGATTAGAAAATCGAAGAGATTAGAAACTGGAGAGAAGAAAAAAAAAATACAGAGCAGTTTTGTTTGATGAGTGATTCGACACTCAAGAAATTGGAATACAAACACAAAGAAAGAGGAGTTTGATTTTCTTATTTCCGATATTGCCCTTTAACTTTTTCTTTGATTTCGATTTTACAGTTTGACTTGACTATCCAGATTTGACTACTATTATCATTATACGGTGCCGTTTTCGTGTAGGAGGTGAATGGGAACGCTCTAGTATTTGCATTGAATTAGTGAGTGCCACGTGTCGTGTTAATGAGAAGCTTTGTAAATATTGAAATTGTATATTTAATTCCATTCTAATTGTTTTAAAGTTTTAACCATTTATAGTTAAATATTAGCTTTTTTATTAAATGAAATATATATTTTAATTTAGAATTTTAAAAACCAAATTTGGGATTCTAGAATACCTTTTATCGATTGTTTGAGAGGTGAAATAACTTTTGATTCACAATGAATAACTTACCCTTTTTTTTTATCGATTTTTGATAAAACCGAGTGTCCGATTGTGTATACTTAACTTACTAACATAATAATGTTATCAATAGAATCCGATGTTGATTAGATATATAATTAATTACAATCGACAATGTTATACCGTAACAAATTCAAGAATATTTGATTGTCTACTTACCTTACTAACATAATAATATTATCGATAGAATCCAATGATTATCAAATTTTATATTTAAATACAATCGATAAAGTTATACCGTACCTAAAATTAATTAATTACAATCGACAACGTTATACCGTAACAAATTCAAGAATATTCGATTGTCTACTTACCATACTAACATAATAATGTTATTGATAGAATCCAATGATTATCAAATTTTATATTTAAATACAATTGATAAAATTATGCCGTACCTAAAATTTATAAACTTTAAGTATAACTCGATGCTAATTATATTTCTTGATAATATATTCAAATTCAGACTCGTCTTAATTTTGCTATAACAAAGTCTAGATTTTATTTTATTTTTCAATAATTTGGTAAAGTTTTGTTTGGATATATTGTGGTGTGCACTAAAAGTAAATAGTTATGCATCAAGTGAAATATAATTATAATAGTTTTAATCTATAGAAACTGTTTCAATCTAAATATGGCAATAATTCTAAATAAGGAAAAAAAAAAAATTCCAACCAAAATCCAAGATCCTTGACATGTACACGTGTACATATGCATGATTGGCACACGTGTACACCATGAATTATCTAAATATAGGAATAAGAAGTAAGTAGACCCATGAGATTTGTGTGGTTCATATTTACTTTATGAGGTGGTCTAAATATAGTTCATTTCATTAATATCCGTATTATTTGTTTAAAATTATATACAAATAACGTGATAGATGATATGTAACACATTCTATATCATCTTATACAGCACTGACAACTCATATTCAAACGATATGTTTATGAGTTATTTAATACTAAATAAATCATAAGGATTATATTATGAATAGTATGTTAACATGATTTTATTTATTAAATTAAGATTTAAGCAATTATTTAAAGGAAAAAAAAAAAAAAAAAAAATTGGATTTTGGTAGCCAAGCAAAGGAACCAACGCCTCTCATGGACCCTGATTGCATGTCTGACTCTGATTTCCAGTCTTGGGGCCCAAAATGTCTTCCATTGGCCCAAATTAACATCGATCGAACGAAATATGTAAGAAAAAAAATTCGTGATAAATTTTAAAAATTTGCCCTCTCTCTATTTCACTCCCTAACACAATTTAGTAAGAGTATATTTCCAGTTTTCACTCACAAATCTCCATTAATAATCCAAAAACAAAAGACAAAGGAAATCATGTCCTTGGCAGAAAACCTTTTCAAATCTGGAATGTGACTAGAAATTGTTTATCTCTTGCTCGGTAATTGATAATATACAAGAGAAAGTGAACAATGGGTATATTAACAAAGAAAATACTAGTTTTCTTGATAATGACAGCAGCTCTTTTTGACCTCTCTCTTGGTGCTGCTGCTCTTGATGACTACTACAGCTGATCATCACCATCACCATCACCATCACAGACATCTACAGAAGCCATAGCACCTACTCCTACCCCACCTGATAACTACATAGATTCTCGGAAAACCGTATTTGCCTGTCTGGAATTCATGATTTACGTATGGATTGTGATGTGTGTATTCGCTCATATTAAATATATATGGGTTAATTGCACTAACTTACCCTGATAATTTACAATATTACAGCTATATTCAATATTTATTAACAAAAATATACCCTTAACCACTTTGACTACCTATAATCAATGTTTTATTCATTCAAAAAATCTAAAATACCCCCAGTTATTATATTAGCATTTATATATTATCAAGATAAATTCAAATTAAATTTATAATTAATTAAATTTAAAAATAAAACGAATTAAATATTTAACGTTTTGGTGTGGATGTTTATATGCAGTTTATATTTATTAACAAAAATATACCCTTCAAGATGCTTATATGCAGCTTTCGAGGCTGGAGAATTTGTGGGGAGGATTCTATCGGACTAAAGAGTCCGTGGGAGAGGATTCTTTCAGAGCTGGAGATCGGTCCGTGAGGGAGGATTCTATTATTGTATAAGTTGGTGATTAGTTGGATTAGTTGATCATTTCTTGTAGTTCTTCATCATTTTATAGTGTACATATAAACTTGGCATAATTTTTCGGTAGGAGTAGAATAAATGATTCTATTCAATCTGATAATAATCTTAAAGGTAGTATGTATCACAATGATGTGCTTCACTTTTTTGAAAAACAATCATAATTACTTATCTAATAATTTAAAATTATTACAAGATAAAATCAAACATCATAGTCATAATTTTGATGAAAAGTATATTTAAGAATTCAATGAATATAATAAATCTATTAATAAGGAAATATTGTATTTCTGATAAGGATAAAAAGGTTACGTTTATAAGTGTATATATAAAATGTAAAAAAAAATAGTTTACTAGCTAATTTCTTTACGTTTAAAAATCATAACGTTGTGTTTACCAAAGTAACTGTCTGCTTTATAATTAGCCTTTTTATGTTTATAAAATCATAAGGTTAAGTTTATAGGAGTAGATGCAGTGGCCGTAAATGTGTGTGTGGTGATGAGGTTAAGACAGAAGTAGTTGTAGTAACAATACTTGAATGTTTTCTTGTAAAACATGACATTCTTATTTTACCATTGAAATTTTAAATTATTTAATATAAGTTTTATTTTTATTTTTTTCAAATGAGAATAATTTAAAAGTATAATGAAAACAATAAACCAATAGTCTTAGTACACTAAATTAGATTACAATGCCTTGTTTAGTGCATGAGACTAACACTTAAATTAAATAATCTTAAGTAAATCAATTAAAAAAAAATTATGTTACGTCGTGTTTGTCGTGTCCAACACCTTCACCCAACCCAACTTAGCCTAAATATTGTGACATGACATGTTTATGTCCGCCTAACTTGATTTCTACTGCTTGTTGTGAGATTCATAGGTTAAAAAGGCATATGCAATAACCAAACGTAATGATTTTGTAATATTGATCATGTTTAACGGTTTAAGCAAAGAATCCATGATATTATCACGCTAGTAATAAGGTATTAAAGCACAATGAACATAAACGTAGCCATTCTCACAGCATTAGTCATAAAAATCAACGACCTTAAAAAAATCATAAACGATTGAGGTTTTTTTTTTTTTTTTCAAACGGAAATATTTTATAATTATAACCACTCTAATGAAGCGTTTTACTATTTTAATCATTTTCTTAGAACTATTAAATATTGTATAAACAATATAAATAAATAATTAATAAATATAAATATAAATAATATAAACAACATTGTATATTAAATTCGTTATGAATATAAATGATTTATAAATCAATTTAAATTAATTTTTATATATTAAGAATAAAAAAGAATATAATTTTTAATATATGGCTATTAGTATAAACTATTATTTTTTATTTTATTTAAAAATAAAATTGAAATGAAATTATATGTAAATAATTTATTAAATTTAGATATATAATTTTATATATTAAAAATAAATGTATATAATTCTTAATAGATTAGTAATTATATTATGACTAATAAAATATTATTAAATAAATTAAAATAGCTATAATATAGAATTAAAAATTATATTAATGTGTATAATTTATATAAATTGGATATGTTTTTTATTTAAAATAAAATTACATACTAAATTATATATTAATATGCATAAATTTAATGCATGATTTATTAAGAATTAAAAGTATGTAGTTATTAAAATATTAGTAATTATATGATCATAAATTTAATACTTAAATATAAATAAAACATATTACAATATTATATTAATATAAATAAATTTGTATTAAAAATATTTCAATATTAATTATTAAATAAAAAAAATATTTAATTTAAGCAAAAGTCCAATTGCAATTAAAGAATTTTAAACTTTAGAAGACAATATCAAATCCAATCTCTTAAAAATAATTCAACTCTTCTTTTTTAAAACCCCAGGTATCTACTCCCACAACTCAGGAAGAAAACTCCTTACACATGTTTGTAAAATATGTATGGTGGGATTTAAACCCCTTACCTAGAGGTGACGTATGCTAAAAAAAACAATTTAATCTTATCAACGTGCATCAACTAAATAACTAATCTTAGACCGTCATAGATTCAATATAGGAAAAAAGACTCCCATTTCTTCATTAGTGCACTGATCCTATTTTTTCAAAATATTATCAAAGACTAATGGATAATCAAATATGTAAATAATTTCATAAATAAGAATGAATTGCCACAACCAAAACCAGCAATTGTTCAATACATATTCCTCCTTTTCTACTCAACTGCCAATATTGCTATGTCAAATTAATTAATTTCCACAACATTTGATGATGTGTCAATGACACATCATATATTTTAGATAATGTCTTATGACATGTCATCTGAATTCGATGACGTGCTTAGACACGTTATCAACCTTCGTTGAGGTGCCAGACCATCTGTTGTTGTGACTCGTGTGTATGTTTTTTATGGAAGAAGAAAGAAGATAAAGGTCTTGCAATAAAGGACCAACTTAAATGTTAAATGGATTCGGGCCGTTGATTTACTGTTTGAGTATATTTATGTTAAATATGTGGTGTAACTCATCAATGAAACTTCAATTATTCATTACGCAGTGATTAGCAATTCTATTTGAGGAGTGTCAGATATACTCTCCCAGCCCACTCTTTGTTCATGTATTGATATGTGAACATCATTAATTTTTGAGTTCATTTTTGCTCACCTTCCTTCAAGGGGGTGAGCATTACCCCCTTCCTCAACAATTATATGTTTATACAAAAATACCATCTCCCTAGACACGTGTCATATGTTGGGGGGGAATACTCACCCCCCTTGAAAGGGGATAAGCAAAAGTGTTCTCTTAATTTTCTCACATTAAATTTGTAGCATTTATAAATAGCCTCCTTTTTCATTTTCTTTACATTGTAAACCAACAACTTATTTCCTAGATTGTTCTTCTTCTTCAACTTTAACATATTGTTATTTAATATCAGTTTTTTATTTTTTTTATTTTTTTATTATATATGTATTGCTCATATATCTATTTATTTTTAACCAAATTTATTTAAACATTTCTTTTTACATCACTAACTAACTTGATAGTTGTCGTATAAAATAAATAAATAGTAAAACAAATTAGAGTTAAATAATTTTAAAATATATTATAAAAGATTCAGTAAAACTGAATGTATATATCTAAATAAAAAATCAAAAATAAAGAAAAAAATATGTTGTTAAATAGATACTTACATATATATTTTTTAATCTTTTTATTTAAAATTGGTTTGCTTTAATTTGACTTAATTTTTCTGTCAATCTAATCAGATTCATTTTTATTATTTTTTTTGTTTAATCACATAGAGAGAACAAAAAAAATTCCTTTCATTAGCTAAATATTGAAAGACATTCAATTAGGGTGGACCCAATAAGGGTAATTGAGGTTCACGTTCTTCTCCTCAGATATTAAAAATTAAATAATGAAATTCATTTTATATGAATTTTTTATAATATATTTTGAAACTATTTAACTCTAATTTATTTTACTATTTATTTATTCTATACAACAACCATCAAATTAGTCGGTGTTTGATAATGAAAATTTGGTAAAAAGATATATCCGAGCAATTCATTTTGGGACCGTACACTTAAGAAATAAAAGAAGTTGTAGGGGGTGTATTGGATTGAGATTTTAATAGACAATTTTAGGGTGCAAGGATTTTATGGATTTGTAAGACTATTATGATTATTAGGGTTGTTAGAATTATTATGATTATATGGACTAGACTTTTAGGATTCTGAAAGAGTCTTTAGACTTTATTTATAGACTATTAGGATTATATAGACTTTATTTCAAGATTTTTTGAACTTTTAAAAATATGGACTTTCAATTGTAGTATTCAATTTTCTCCCTAAGATCCAATGCTCTATAATTTTAGGGGTAATTACCCTAGTGGCCATCAACTTTTGTCACCACTGTCAAAATAACCACTAAATGGGGAATTGATATTAAAGTGACCATTTTTTGCAAATATTATTACACTAGTGGTCATTTCATCCAATGAATGACATTTTTGTAAATATGATGATGTCATTAATTTATTTTATATATTTTTTGGAAATCAATTTTTTTTCTTTTCTTTTTAAAAACAAATAATTATATTTAGTGTGTATATACATATAGCATATCTCAAACAAATATATATATATATATATATATATATATTTTTCAACTTACCTCAAATATGTTTTTTAGAACTTTTAGATTTTGTAGACTTAATCTTCTCAAAAAATAATATATATATATATATATACAAAAATTTTCTTATGAGGATGCACTGTTATAATTATATAAGGACATTGGATGTGAGTCACTCGTTTTACATACTTTGACTTGGTATGTATGCACTTGTCAAATCACTTTTATAAATAAGTGGCTCACATTCAATATCCTGGTAAAGTTATATAAAGATGTCCTGATAGGAACGAGACCGTATATATATATATCTATATATTTCTTTTCAACTTATTTCAAATATGTTTTTTATAATTTTTAGATTTTGTAGCATTAATCTTCTAAAAAAAGAAAAAGTTTATAAATATATTTCTTTTCAACTTATCTCAAATATATTTTTTAGAATTTTTAGATTTTGTAGCCCTAATCTTCTAAAATATATATATATATATATATATATATATGTTTGAGATATGCTATATGTATATCACACTAAATATAATTATTTGTTTTAAAAAACAAAAGAAAAAAATTGATTTCCAAAATATATATAAAATAAATTAATCATATCGTCATATTTACAAAAATGTCACTCATTTGATAGAGTTGAATGGAAATTGATAGAATTGGATAGAATTGCTACTAGTATAATAATGTTTGCCAAAAATGGCCACTTTAAAACTAATTTTCCATTTAGTGGCCATTTTGATAGTGGTGGAAAAAGTTGATGGCCACCAGAGTAATTACCCCATAATCTTATTGAGGGCGGTCACTGAACAACAAAGATTGAATGAGAAATATGTATAAGCTATGAAGAGAAATAATAAAATTTTAAAATACTACCAACCAACACATAACCTTCATGAGCTGGTTCATAGAAGATGTCACCATATGAAATAAATATAATAACCAACAACCCATACCCCACTACCTCACTAGAAATGACATAAAACAATGAAAAAAAAAAAGTTTGAACATTGAAGTATTTCCGTTTGGCTTGTTGGACTTCATTAATTCATATGTTATCAAACTCCAATATTCCTTGCTCTTTAATTTTTTTTAATTTTTTTTTTCTAGTGGTGTGTACAGTGTACATCCCCCTTTCATGTTAGTGTTAGATTATTCAAGTCTGGTGAGATAAGTTGATAAATAGACAATGCATGCATTGGTTAAATTTGGAGGGTCGAGGCATGACAAGAATTTTTTTAATATAAATGTAAATAACAAAAAAATTGATATATAAGATTTAATTATACATATTTTAAAAAAATAACTCCAAACGGTCAACTAGTGTTTGCTCTCGACAGGTTTCGGTATACCTTTTCGTTATTAAAAAAAAAAAAAAAAAACAAACATATATCTAAATTTTATAGAAGCATGGTTTTATGCGAGACCCATATCTTTTTAACTCGTCCAAGCAATAAATCAATAGATCAATAGAAATGATGACCATCTTCTTTTGTCTTTTAACTCAATCTATATAAAGGGTGGTATTATTAGGTATATATATATATATTAAAAAATCAACTTCCTCTTTATCTTTACTTTTTGTCAAGTCCATCATTTTATAGACGTAGATGAAGCATTTTATCAATTTTTTCTAGTGGCCCTAAATATTTTAGATACCGATTGTGGTGGCGGGATGATGAAAATCTAGCATAAAACTATTTTTAACTCATAGAGGCATTTTATCAATCATTTGGTACTCGACTTTCAAATGTAGTTTTATGTTGTCTTTTACATGTTTGGCCGTCACATTTATTATATACTAATGCACCCACCAAATATTTGAAATCAAATAAAAAGTTTAGAAAGTATGGAGGGAGAGGGCAAGACAATTTTGGGTTCAAGCTATATTTACATATCACTTAAAAGTCTGAAATTTTCATTTTGTTATGAAATCATAAAAATCTTGATCTCAATCCAATACCAACAGACACTCTTAAAAGTTTAGATCAAATACCACAAGACAATATGGACTTTTTAAAAAAAGTCTTAAAAGTCTAGACCCAATATCACAAGAAAATATGGACTTTAAAAAAAAATTCTTAAAAGTCCTGATCGAATACCATCAGACTTATTTAACTTGTTAAAAAGTCTCAATCCAATACCATCAGACTTTTACTTCTCCAAATTTTCTAATAAATTCTTGAACCAATACACCCTTGTAGAGTCTTGAAAAAAACACACACCTGATATATATATATATATATATATATAAACCGATATTAAATGGCAATATTAAAGTTAAAAAAGAATTACAATCTAGGAAATAAATTGTTGGTTTGTATTGTAAATAAAATGAAAAATGAGATCATTTTAAAAGGCTACAAATTTAATGTGAATAAATTAATGATGTCCATATGACATCATATGAACATAGAGTGTGTTGAGAGAGTGAATTGAAAGAGTACATAGCACTCATCATTCTATTTTATTTTTCCCACTACAAAAGGGTACTTTTCAGAGATATAGATTTAACTATTCAAACCAATGTGTAAAATTAATCAAGAACAGTATTTTTAATGTTATTAAGTGAGTAGCTCAACATGTAGATAGATAAGTTTAGGGCTTGAATAAATGACTCACAGGTTAGTGATTCGAATCCTACAATAACGAAAGATTTAAAAAAAAAATACATGGTCCCGAATTAATAAATATTGTAAAAAAAAAAATTTTTTTTTAATATTATTAAAAATATATTCGATATTATCTTCATAATCCATAATTTCATACCAGCAAATATATATCATGTGGAGGGAGATTGCTTTTATTGAAATAATTATTTTTTAAAAAAGAATTTATTGAAATAAAATTATTATTATTATTTAAAGAGAATATATTTTACGTTTTTATCAATGGAGATGAAGAGAAGGATACAAAAGTAATTTCACAACAATTATAAGACAATTCAATTTCAATCAGCTGATAAATTGATTACTGCTTTGGTCTTCATTCTCTTTCTTCACCAGATTGTAAACAACAATGGCCGAACCTGGCGAAATTACAATAAACCCCACACCAGTCACCGCCACCGCCACATCTGAACCTCAACAACAGCCAGAAGTCTCCGTCAAGCGCCGCCGCGAAGACGGAGAGGGCGAAGAGTCGTGTCCGAAGCGTAGAGCGAAAGCTCAGGACGTGTTGTTCAGGATAGTTGTGCCGTCGAGACAGATCGGGAAAGTGATAGGAAAAGAAGGCCACAGAATCCAGAAGATTCGAGAAGCAACCAAGGCCACCATCAAAATCGCCGACGCTATCGCTGTAACTTTTTTTTTCCTCTTCTCGGAAACTGATTAAAATTAGGGTTGTCGATTTTTTTTTAATTTTTTTAATTTTTTTAATTTTTTACTTTCTGAAGTCTGAATTAGTTTTTTAGTAACGTTAAAATTGATGATTTTTATTGGACAGCGACACGAAGAGCGAGTCATTATCATAAGTTCGAAAGACTATGACAACATGGTTTCTGATGCCGAAAATGCGCTCCAACAAATAGCTACTTTGATTCTAAAGGTGAAAACCCTTCGACTTTAATAAAAAATGAAAGCTTTATATAGTTATATAGAATGCCATTGATTGAAAACGATGTCATAGTTTAGCAAATTCACTCGCCATTTACTTATATGTATTGCTTGTTAAGTGCACAAGAGTATGTACATTGTTTTATTGATTCATTTCACTATAATATAATTATTACTGGTTGGTTGTTAGATTACAATGGGATGAATAATTTAGTGTTGTCGATTCTATGTCATTGTTTAGCGAATTCACTCCATTTACTTATATGTATTGGATTAAGTGCACAAGAGTGTGTACATTGTTTTATTTATTCATTTCGCTATAATATAATTACAGTTGGTTGTTAGATTACAGTGGGATGAATAATTTAGTTTTGTTGATTCTAATAGGAAGATGAGAGCAATATGGAGGCAACAAAAGTTGCTGTGGGGCATGTTGCTGCTAACACGATAAGACTTTTGATTGCTGGGTCCCAAGCGGGTTGTCTGATTGGGATGTCTGGTCAAAACATTGAGAAATTGAGGAATTCCTCTGGTGCTACAATTGTGATTCTTGCTCCGAATCAGTTGCCTTTGTGTGCATCTGCTCATGAATCTGATCGAGTTGTGCAGGTGAGCTTCTGCAGTAACTGCCTTTCACTTGCTGTTTCTTTAGAGTCTAGTATTATATCACATTGATCCATATAATCCTAGGACTAGTGGTAGAACTTCTTTTCTTTGTTTTAGTCATCATTTACTTGTTGAAGTTGTTTTGCTTCTCTTTGTAATTTTCTGTTGCCGGTTCCTGTTAATCTCAGATATCTGGTGATGTTCCGGTGGTGTTAAAGGCTCTGGTGGAGATTGGGTGTCTGCTCAGGTTTTTTTTTTATTAAACTTTGTCCACGTTACTTGGTGCTTCCAGTTTTGTCTTTAGCTTGCTTATTGCTTGATGAAAGTTTAACTTATAATTCAACTTTATGTTGTTTAGGGAAAACCCACCCCGGCAAGTGATATCTATCAGCCCGACTTACAATTATAGTGCAGTAAGACCAATTCAACCGTATGTGGACCCAACTTCAGGTTATTACATGCTTCTCATAAGTCATAACAGATACTTTTTTACTTTTAATTTCTACATTTTGCTGCTTTATCAATTTTTAATATCTTTTCTTATAACCACATCATCTTTAGGACAACCAATCTTGCAGCTGATTATGTAACCTTCGAGATGATGATTTCGGATACAATGGTCGGTGGGCTGATCGGCAGATGTGGCTCCAACATATCAAGGATCAGAAATGAGTCTGGAGCAATGATTAAGGTAGAAAAAACTTCAGTTCTTTCTATGGAACTCCTTAATTAGCTGTGTACATTTGGTGGTATTTAAACTAAGTGCAGTTTGTTACTTCTCGTTGTTCCTGTAAATAACTACTTCCTGCATCCTCAGCTTCTTTGATTTGGGGGGTTTTCCAGGTTTATGGTGGGAAAGGTGAACAGAAACACAGGCATATTCAATTTGGTGGTAGTGCTCAACAGGTAGATCCACTCTTTCGATAGATATTGACCTGTAGGATGTCCTTTTTAGTCAAATATCCAATGTATTCAGCATATTTGTTATAATGTTTGACTATCAGTTTGAGGTAATTTCTAGTTTTTCGCAGTTGATTTCTGGTAGAAACATAAAAGGATGAGCAGTGAAGTTTCATTTTTTTAAAAAAAATTAAATAAATAAAATTGTTTGTTGAAAAGTTCTCCAAAATTTTGGCTTCTTGGAATCTCAAGTTGATTTATCTTTCGAAAGATTGTTTTGGTTAACTCATCTTTAATAATTTCCCAACTATTCTTGGTTTTGCAAATGTAATTTAAGGTTCTAGTTTATTTATTAATATTGACAACGGTTTATAGGTAGCATTAGCAAAGCAGAGGGTTGATGAATACATATATTCCCAGTTGATACAACAAGCTGGTGCTCAACAGCCGGTGTAAGTCTTGATGCCATCCCAATTCTAGTTTTTCATTTTTATCTAGCCAATTCGCAGCACTAAAACAACTGTTCCTCTATAAACCAAATGATATTGCATTCTGCTCAGGTTGCAGTGACTATGAAGCTGTGGACGATTAAGATTTATTTACTCATTCGCACTAGAATTCATCAACGAGTGTATGAACATTGAGCTCAATATATAGTTAAGATGACCATTGCACTTTGATGTGACAAATGTACTCTAGTTCTGGATTCTTGACATTTTCTAAGACCTGTATTGTATCTATTGGATTTGAAAGATAGCTATTTTTGTTTCTTTTCGACTCCTCTTACACATCTGGTTTACAGTAAAATCTAGGTGATTAATAGATCTGGCTTCGAATTAAATTAACACATTGTGTTCAACGTAAGTGAGTTTTGATACTAGTCCATCGTCGATCTGTGTATATAAAGTTTACATATAGGGGAGAATGAAAAAAATAAACCGAGAGAAAGTTTATACAATATTATAACAGATTTGAGTATCAAACATCAAAAACAGTATTCAAAACAATTACATCAATATTAGCTTTTGTGTGTTTTCAGTCCAAACAAATTTTCAAATAATTTGGGAGCCATAGGAGGAAGGTCCATGGGTTGTGGAGCCATGAAACTGACAATCTTTTCATGAACATTATACCTGAGATAACATCATAGTCAGGAAAAATAATATGAAACGATACATTAGAAAAGCACAAGTCAAAAAGTGACTAAATTTATGATAACATACCTAATCTTTCGACTCTTTGAGGCACGCCGATCAACTATCTTTCTCTTCTTAGTTTGTAGTTTCTTTATAGCATAAAAGGCCGTTTCTGCAGACATTCAAAATAAACATTCAAAATGGACCTCTTATAAGATAGTGCATGCCATATGCAAGGATATATAGAACATATACCAGAGGATGATGGGTCAATTGTCTCGAAAAATTCCTTCAGTAACTGCTGATAAAATTCAGAGTCATCTAGAAGTTCAGGGTCACCATCTGTATGCGGTTCCTATAATAAGAGTACAAGGATCAGGTAAATAGCTTGAATAATCATATGCAGTAACAAGTGAGAAGCATCATATCGACTTTGTTTTGTTCTGTTGTTGAAACATTCCAAGATCAACTAACAAAATAGTGCAGAGAAGGTAGAATTACCTCTCCCTTAGTGTTATTGTCTGCTACTACAGGAACCTGCTGATCCATAAAACTTGATCAGTACAAGCAAAACTAAAAGTTTAATTCATGAAGCTGGATAATCAGATAAAGAGTATGTACATACAGCCTCAAAGACGCCAACTGTTGACCTTCTTTGTTGCATCTGCTTAATCATTCTACTTGGATCCCTCATATAAGCAGCAACTTGTTCACTGATATTCTACATCAGGAAAGGAGGATGAGATTAGTCTTATTTTCCCTCTTACGTGAATGGATGTCAGTTGAGTCACTCGGCCAAACCTGATTAAAAGCGTGCAGTTTCCCTTTAATAGCAGCGGCACCAGTTGTCACCTGCGTCTTTCTCTGCCATTTGTCAATTGATTTGTCTCTGAAAGAAGCTATTCTGCAAGATAAGCGCACAGTTAATTCAAATGGATCAGATCAAGATCAATTATTTGCACGAGTAAATATCGAAGCAGGATAAAGTTCACTGCACAACAAAACAAAACTCTGTGCTACAAGATAACATCAGGTGCCCGTGCTTGTCAAAACATCAAACCAATTTGCTAACAGACTTTTCATATCCCTGTGACACAGGATTACAGAACTTCCCTTTGTTGGGGATTATCAGTCATATTCCTACTGAACTACCAATATTTCGATATCAAGTGAATTCATTTCCTCCAATTATCTATTTCTCAATCTCATCTACAATTATCAGTAGGAGCTGCATCAAACAAAAACAATAAATAGTATCTTCAAACCCAGCAATATACCAGTCAACTTTTAATCTCCTATAAATACCTAACCCTACTCTTCCCTTCTCACATAAACTATAGTCTTTATATATCTATAAATATATTACTTTCCTAAAACATACAGAACTCATGAATACTGCAGAAATAGAAAAACTGGTATATTTTCTATGCAGAAAAAGGTTGGAAATGGGGGCAGAGAGAATAAACTTTACTTCCCATTTTCATTCTAACAAAGTTCAAAAGCATGAGAATATTGCTAATCGTAAGAAGTAACATGTTAGTGTGGTGTCAGTCAAACAAAAGGAGCACTACCTCTTATGCATTTGAGAAACCTGCAACCATTCATCGTCACCTTCCACATCCAAGTTCTTAGAATCTTCCGAATGCTTCTTAGATTTTTGCCCAGAATTGCCTATAAAAGAGAACATGGGTTTAAGTATTTACAAGATGAAACTAAACTAATGTGAACATGGGTTTATGACAAGTCTGTGTGTCATACCATCTAGGGATTGAGCAACAGATGGATTCTTCTCAAGCAAAGCCTAAAAAACAATAACAAAAAATTGTAAACAGATGAAGGGTTAAAAATCATGTTAAAGTAACCACAATAATGCATCAAGTGAGCAGACATGAAAGCCATAATGAGGGAGGAATATGATTTCTTAATAATAGATCAATAGCCATACCTCTTGTAGTTCCAACAGAGAATCCAAAGTCTTCTTGGACGATGTAATTAGGTCTGAATATGCTGTACCAACTCCTTCATCTGAGACACAAAATGAAGCTCGAACAGGCTCCTGCAGACAAATCATTCATGTCAACAATAATTTTTCAGAGATGATAAAGATCCATAATAGAATTAAAAAGGGTTGGCATTAGAGCATACCTGTGGCAATCTGTTTGAACTTGAAAATGCTTTCTGAAGTAAGAATCTGAACTCGAGTGTTTTGTCCCAAAGAGCCTTTACCAAATCATTTCAATAACAGCAAATAACAATAAATAAATAAAATCTATAAATCATTTCATAAGGAAATGTCACTACCATAGTACAGTGAGAGTTTATGGAAAAGACCAAATACTTATTCATGGAATAATCAGATAACAAGTATCATACCTTTTGGTTTTTTACTGCTTGACCTTTAAGAACATCTTCATCCTTATGACGCTTGAGGTTCTTCAATATATCTCTGAACAACATAAAAAAATTATAGAAAGTGGATAGAAGAATACACTGCTAGAACTGAACATTTGTACACTTTGTTATTGTGCAAGTAATTTGTAGATCAGACTAAAATAACATTTAGTATTGAAATTACCAATTGGTCCACTTAATTAAAATAGATTTTGCTAACTTGTATAAGAAGTAATGATGCTAATTGAATATAAAATAATAATAAGTAATTCAAAATAATTTCAACATTTTCCCAACTCACTTCCGATTTCCCACATCAACCCTCTTCCAAAGCCCAAATTTTCAATAATTCCGATGTATCAATTACCGAGGTACAAATAACAGAATAATCCAGGCACAATAGCTATCAAGTAGGGAAAATCACTTGAAACATACTTTAAATTGAATCTTGGATCAATTGTTCAGTAATTTCAACATTCTGATAACAAAATATGTTGTGAAATAAACATGGCTTTCTTCTTGAAATAATACAAAGATTATATATGAAACTTTGAAATGAAACCTTACTGTTCTTGGTGACGAAGATCCATGTATTCTTTCTCAAGCTCTTTCATCTCATCATCTTTACCACTATCATTCTGCTCACCACTGTCATTTCCTGTCTCATCTTCCTCGTCTGAACCATCCATTTCTCTGTCCCCTTCTTCCTCATCAACATATTCTTCCTCATCTTCTCCCTGCATTAAAAACAAATCACGAATTCGAACTCATCACTTACAGAATTCGAAAACTAAAACACACCCAAACTCCACAAAATCATTTTCAAATTTACCATATCACTTAAGTCTTCCAAATAACTGTCCCGCTCTCTTGCTCTTTTCGCTTGCTTCGAAGACAACCCCATCTTACAATCCCTGAAATTCATAGCACCAGATATGTTAAACAAAATTTCCATGTGATAATCTTATCAACCAAAACCGTACAATCAGTTAGGTTCCCACAAAAAAACCTTGTCATACACAATCATTGAGAAAGAAATCATTTTTTTCATGAAAAAAAAAATGCAAAAAATTCAACTTTTAGTGGATAAATCAATTCTAAGCTGGTTTTTGAGAAAATTAAAAAATTTAAACATATCAGCAGAGAACACAGCAGTCTAACGTTTACTTGTGTTCTAACGATTAACTTCGCCAACAAAGTCTGTAGTACAAAAAGCACAATTTCGATTTCGCAAAACTCAATTACGATAAATTTAGCTTCGAATTTCTTCTAATAAGCAAATAAAACAACAACAGAGAGCTTACCAAACAAGAATCTCAAATTTTGCTTGCGAGAAATCGAACGTAAACTTGAATTTTGAGTCGGTTGATTCACTTTCTCAAAAATCAGCCTCTCTACCCTTCATCGAATTAGGGTTTTACAAACTCCACAATAAACCCTAAAAATCGAGTGGGCTCAATGAAGGATATACATGGGGCCATTTAGGTCTCTCTTTCACACATCATAAAATACCCTAAAAAAAAAAATCGAGTGGGCTCTGCGGATGACGAATTGGGCTCAATGTGCATGTGGTTTGTTTTTAATAAGAATATTAACTTCAAATAACGTAAAAAGTTTAATGTTATATCCACTCATAGATCAGACGGTTGTATATTTCCACGATATACGGGAGTTAAAAGGTTCAAACGTTACACTTGTCTATAAAATCGTAAAGTTTGAGAAGATCTATCTATTGTAGTGAAAGTTGTTTTCAGTCTGTTCATATCACCAGTTCCGACAATCTCTTGACTCGACCAATGTCAAACAAATTATTTTTTTAGGGTTTAGGATTTAGGGTTTAAGGTTTAGAGTTTAGGTTTTTAGAAAGAACAACATGATACAATTAGATGCACTTTAATTTATAAACAGCTCAGATCTAATCATCTTATTAAGATTCAAAGACAATGCACACGAAAGTTCGATTAATTAATATATTTAGCTTTTAAGTAACTCAACCCACGTGCAATCATATATACTCAACCGTGTGGGTACACCACTAAGCGAAAACTAAATCTTGCAAAATAATATCAGAAGGCTGGATTAGTCCACCGCACGTGCGATCAGCGAGTATGCATGTCGGCAAAATACTCCCTGATCAACGGCTGATGTTGTGGGTACCGGATTCATCTCACGGCTGTGGTGGAATATAAACTAATGATTGGTAGCTTGACTATTGACCAGATACATGGATTTGACCGCATGTGAGCACACGTGTGCTTTGCTGTATCTTGTTGTAAATTTTATAGTCTTATTATATATATATATATATATATATATATGAAAATTTTCAAATCTGTGCCCTGATATAACTCCATTAGTGTGTTGAATGTGAACTATTAGATTTACGTGCTTTGACTTAAAGTTTATGCACTTGTCAAAACTTTTTCATAATCAATGACTCACATATAACGCAGTGATTGAGTTATATCAAGACGCACTGAAGAGAAAATGAAAATAACTGTATATATATATGCTCGATATATCATAACACAAGATTCACAATTAATAATACTAACAACAAATCATATGTTATTCTAATACACATGAACCTTCTTCGAATTTTAGCTAGAAGAAAAATCTTTAAGTGGATCAAGATTCATGATGGATGCATCTTTCATTCGGATTTGTATTTTATACATCATTTGCACTGACAATTACTTGAATCTAAAATATTATCGGATTGAATAAACACTATCATCGAGAAATCATATTGGACGGTGGTATCTTTCGTTCAAATTTTACTGACAATAAATTTCATATAAATAAGAATATGTAAAATGGACATACCAACCTATGTTATAAAAGAAATAAAAAATTGACTAATTACATTAGTTGTTTTTTTTTTTTTTTATTTTTTCTATTTACCCATTGTGAAATTAAAAGAAAATATTTACTTTTACCTTGATGGACTTTGGATGAATTTGAATTTAACAAATTAAGTTATGATTGGAATGGCTGGAGTTACTTAGAGAAAAACAAAAAGAAAGTCAAAATGGGACCAAATTCACGTGCGGATCACATGGAAGACAGCAATAGATCTAATGATCTTGTTGTACTGTCGGAGAGGTGGTGCATGGTGTTGAATTGTTGGAGTGACGAGGAGGGCACACAACACGTGTGAGCTTCACACGATTCTCGTCCGACACAACATTAAAAACTAAGATTTCATTACACACGTACGATAATTGAAAAAGATCTAATTGTATAATTGAAATTTAATGAATATCATAAATCCATAAACACTTTATTTATAATCATAACATCACCTTCACCTCACACAACATGGTCGATTATATTAATTTTATGTAATAGAAAAGAAGAAAAAACAAATTACGATAAGGATTATGAAAATAAGTGCACTTAATAATTAATAAATCATGTTTACAATATGAAAATATAAAAAGGATTTGAGTTTGAAGTGAACAAGTGCCCCCACATGTTTGCAAGTAATGAGAAGTATGAATTCATGATAAGATTCCATCACTATGAAGAATCGATCCTTTGAAAACAAAACTTAATCATTCAAATGCATGCACACCACTCAATGTTACTTGTACTAGGTTGAGGCTGCTATATACCATACACATACCAATAAAATGAATGTAAAGAATCCGACTGCACATCACATGAGAGTAACATTTAGATGAGATTGGTCCGATGGTAAACCTCTCACATTTATACCATAATGTTACGGATTTGAGTTATTTCTCTTCTAAAAAAATCTCAGATATATACTTCATATATATACGGAAATTTTTCTATGATAATATCCTGATATAATTATACAAGGACATTGAATGTGAATCACTCGTTTTATATACTTTGACTTGATATGTATGCACTTGTTAAATCATTTTTATCAATGGGTGGCTCATATTCAATATCCTGATAAAGTTATATAAGGATGTCCTGATAGGAAGGAAACCATATATATATAATTTTTTTAAAATTGTTAATATTTTTTTATAAGGTGTGATGTGATGGGTATATTGGTAAATTTATAAATCGTAAACCCTTCACATTTATACCATGAGGTTGTGGGTTTGAGTTCTTTTTATTAAAAAAAAAATCCCCCATATATATATAATTTTTTTAAAAAAAATTGTTAATATTTTGTTATAAAGTGTGATGTGAGGGGTATTTTAGTAAATTTAGAGGTGGTGAAGTGATCGGGGGTATCCAATGATTGGAAGAGAATGGTGTCCGGTGAGAGAGGGACAAGATGACACTCGCGGCTGTGGAAAGTTGGACCACGATTCATGTTTTTCAAAAAGCTACACACGTGGCACTAAGCACATGCTTGTACACGTGAATATCTGACATGTTTTTATGGGCTTTGTATGTTTTTTTATACCCCATCTCCTCACGTGATTCACACTCGCTCTAGTCCCCAACAATCTCATCATATCTTACCTCAGTTTCACTAAGAACTTAAGAAGATCGTATGGTCCCACTTGTTTTTGTTTTCTTATTAGTACAAACTTCCGAGATATAATTCGAACTCACGATCTTATTAACATATAGATATGACCGGTTAAAAACCGAATCATTTTATATGAAATTTAAATAGTTTGATTTTTAACTCTTAAAAATTGTTTTATAATCATCATGGTTTTATAAAAAAAAAAAGTTCATCTAATCTAAAAATATCCTATATTCGAATATACAAATTACTTTATCCCATTTTGATACAGTAATTCATATTGTGAATAGTATATTATGATCGATCCGTCAAGTAAAAATCCAAAAAATTATTCGGGTTCTGTTTTAAAAATATTTTCACGAATTCAGATTCTGGTTTGACAAATAAACATATCCCAAACATGACCAGTTTGCCATCCCTACCAATTGTCATGTAGCCCCTCTCTTTTGTATGGATTTGTAGGGATTGTCATTGATGCAATAAATTCATCTCGAACAACAAGGATAGGTAGCACGTGGGAGGAGAAAATTAATCATGGAACCGACAACCTTTCTCATTCTCAAATCATTAATTTATTCTACTAAAGTTTCATTCCCCAACCCACTCCACTTAGGAAATATTTCATGATTAATACTATTTTAGTTTGCATAAAACATGACATAATAATGAGTCAATTTTTGCTCATCCTTTTCAGGGGTGAGCGTTACTCTCTCCTAAAAATATGATATGTGTCTTCAAAATTATTTAAAAAAAGAAAAGGTTTGAATAAATTTATTCCCTCCATAGATACATGTCATATTTTTAAGAGAGGGTAATACTCACCGAGAACATTTTTGCTCACCTCACTTCAAGGGTTATCTTTTGAACAAATTTACCTCCTCTATGGACACATGTCATCCATACAAGAGGGGGATAATGCTTATCTCCCTTGAAGGGGGTGAGCAAAAATAGACTCATACTCAACCCCCTTAAATGAGTGAGCAAAAGTGAACTTCGTAATAATAAGATTTCATCTCATTTCTATTTTAATTTGCTTTTCTAAAAATTTAAATAATACTCTTGTCAAGTTGAAAGACTTTTAAATTATAAATTTCGAAAATAAAAGTGGTGTATTCAATCATTTATGTTTATAATTTATCTTAGTTTTGTTAATTTACATTAAAAGAACTATATTTTTCCCACCTAACATTATCAATTTTTTTGCTCATTATATATATATATAACAATTATTATAGTAGTCTAGCTACTATACAAACAACAAAACAAGGGTAGAGCTATAACATTTTATTTGGGATTAATGTATTAAAATATAATAATTAGGGGCAAGTGAACTTTTACAAAATTTAATATTAAATATATAATTTTTTTAAAATAAATTTTAATATTTTTATTTATTTGTTGGGCCATTTGTCTTCGTCTGTGTATAAATACGGTATAGTCTAGCTAGTGTTTATAAAAATACATACTTGATTGTATCGGTAATTTTTTATTTTTATATAATATTTACGGTGTGATTATTTAAGCTTAAAAATTGACAAATTGAATGAACCGCCATAAATTTACAATAATTTAAAAAATAATGAGAAAAGTTGTAAAAGAATTTTAGAAAATTTGAGTTTGAACTTGTAATTGTGAATCGCGTGAGGGTCTTAAATTGAGAGGCGCGTGGGTTTATACTTAATAGGGAATTCAGCAATCAAAGGAGCGAGAGGAGGGAGAGGATCCAATGATTGTAGAGAAGTGGGTGTCTAGTTAGGAAGAGACACAGTGACACGCACGAGTGCTATCGTGGGACCACTTGTTACAACTTGCCCATGCAACCACATGATACTGCACGTGAAATCACGCATCACCTCCACGTGATATCCACTCTTCTTTCTTCTTTTCATTTATACAATAATACAAACACTACACGCTCTTTATATTTATGTATCTCACTCTCCAATTTCCATAATAAAAGAAAAAAATAATTGTAATTATACAGATAAATAAATTATACTTTTTTCCTTTTAAGAAGAAAAAAAAAAAGGTCAATCAAGAGTGAACATATATTTTATTTTATTTTTTCCACCCGATTCAATAATTAATTGGAAGGGGCAGAGTTAACATTTTTCATGATTTACAGTTTATATGTCATATTATTTTGGTAATTTGGTATTAATTTGAAATAAAATATTAAATATGGAATAAAATAATATAGATTTAAGGAAATGCATAATTTTTTTTTAAAAAATTACAATTACAATCGTTGACGAGACCTGACCAGATTAGACTCTATAAGTACAGTCCGGAATACTACTCTTACTATCGGAGCGATATTATAAATAAACTACAACTCTCACAACCTGAGAGAGGATAACTCCTAATATATTGAAAGAGAGCTCCCAACACTTTAGGATTCAATGACCAAAAGTGGGATAAATATATACATACTAAGGCTTGAACCTTGGTGGTGGACCCTTTCTTAGGAGACTCCAACCACCAAGGCAAGAGGTCAATGGTCATAAAGTTGAGAGTTGAATTAAACATCGAAAGGCAAGAGGCCAACGGTCATAAAGTTGAGAGTTGAATTAAACATCAAAAGGCAAGAGACCAATGGTTATAAATTTTGTTTGAACAACAAAAGTTGAGAGTTGAATTAAACATCAAACCACATTGACGGAAGAATGAAGTTTATAATGCATATAATTATATTCTAATATAGTGTAGAAGTCAAAAAATATATGAGATTCAAAATTATTAAACCTGAAATTTAAACTCTATTATAACGTTATAAAATGACTCAAAATCAATCGATAATCAATCAAATCTCATAAATAAAAAAAAAAAAAAAAAGTTCCAAAATTATGTACCTCCCCTTGCTTTATACATATATAAATCTAGGACAATTGGAAAATGCAAATGAACCGGTGATGTGATGATTTGAGAAGACGGTAGGACTATGTTTTGTCGATGAAATAATGAAGGGAGGCACGTGAGGGTCACGCATTGATGAGGAGATATGTGATGTGGAAGTTTTGGTGGATGGATGGAGATCAACCATTCAAGTTGGTGCTAAGTTTTAATCATAGGCCAAGTCGCATTCAAAGAGATTGGACCCCATTTAATCATACATCCACTAAGATTGAGATCATGGAGCACTATAAAAAAAAAATATCGGAAGAATCATCAATCATGCACGATTAGGTTTCTTGTATCCCAACAAACCCCTTTTGTTAATTGTCTTTAATTAGAAAAATTAATTTGTATTTAATCATTCAACAATTCAATAGTCTTTTAATTATGAGGACCAAAATTAAGGTGACTCAATAGTAAGTCTCTCGAATACCAATATCCGATTTTTTTTTTTTTATAAGGTTACTTGTGATTGAACTCACATCCATATCTTTAAGATTGTAAGTTCGAATTATGCCTTCATATTTTAAATCTTAAATTTTAAATTTGTAATTATTAAAATTAAATAAATATTTATTTAATTAATGGTTTTTTTCTTTTAAAATATTACAATAATCTAAGATTTAGAGGAGGAGATATGACTCAAACCTTTAACCTCATGGTGTAGCCATTTAGTTACGAGGGGCAAACCACTTGGACAACATCATCTTGTTATTTAATTAATAGGTTGTAATGTTGTATTATTAATTGTGCAAAGTAGTTAATATTTGTTGCATTTCAATATAATAATTTAAATATATCAATAGATTTTAAAAACAACAATTGAATTTTTGAAAAATAATAGTGAACTTTCTATCGACTACCCTTTACAATTTGTATAATAACAAAATCCTGAATATTCATATTGAATGCTCATATTGAGTTTCCATACCACTATTACAATAGAACCATATGATTATATACAATAAATTTTTTCCAATATAATATATATATATATATATATATATAAATAAGTGGATCAACACACATCATTTATGGTGAGAAATACCATCAATCACTATAAAAATATATATATAATTTTAAATAATTCTCCAAATTAACAAGACAATTCCATTTGTTTCAAAATCAAACTTTATCCTTTCAGAAAAAAATATCAAACTTTTTATAAAATCAAAATCTTATATATATAATCAAAATCAAACAAATGATATGTACAAAAGCATGACATGTCTTTATCAAAAAAGATATTTCCTAGTAAATAAGAATCTAAAAAGGTACTCGTAAAATCATTACACCAACTTCCCTATCTAGATAATTATCATTCACAGAAAGGAAAAAAAGTCACCAATCCTTTGCTCACTATATAAACTTTATAGACAAATAAACATCGCCTACTTCAACGTTTTTTAGTTGAGAATTTACCAAATCTTCTCCAACAATTTTAGCGATATTTTTTTTAATGTCCTTATTCGATATTCAAACCCATTTTCAAGTCCAATCATGACAGGAAACAAACATAAATTGAAAAATTATCTACGTACAACTACCCTATACACAATACATTTTTGTTGGTAATGTACTCAAAAGTATCAATGAGTGAATGAACAACAACACAACACTGGCCCATGTGACTCGGTGACAGAGGATATTGATTCAGTCTGATAATATTTAAGTTTAAGTTGTTACACTATAAGTGATATATCAAAATAAGAAATTAAAAAAAAAGAAAAGAATATCAACACTAAAATTTCTTGGTAAATATTCACAAACGACCTTTTTATTGACAAACAGTTTTATATTAGAATTACAATCTAAATTCATTCAAAAGCGAGTTCATTTTTGTAATTAGCTATTTTGGTTTTTTAAATTTTGATAGATAACTCAAATTTATCAAAAAGGATGCGACTTGATGCTATATATATATATATATATACGAGTTGCGTTTAGATTATCTAAAATTATTTATTTAAATTCATATTCCAATAATTTGATATATGAGTAGTATCTAACACATAATCCACCGTTTCATTTTACGATTAACATAGTAGTTACTATAGTGTTACATTATTTTGATAAACAATAATGTTAATTTGTCTAAATATGATGTTCAAATGATGTGGCACAAATATAATATATTCATTTAAATTGTATTAGATTTGCCTAATTTAAATGAATGGATTACAGTGATGCCATATCATTTTAGCACCAGATTTGGACACTAATTTTGGATAAAACAACATTACTCTTCGATAAATAATTCGAACAATGTAACGTTATTCATTTTATATATATTATTAACGTTTCAACTTCAATTCAAGGTGGTTCTTTTAATTAAAGTCAAAAGAAAGTAAAACCATTTACCAAACAGTTTTAATTAGTGTATGAACGTTTTGTTTTGAATTTTTTGACCCATCGATAGTAGTAACTCATCATAATATATTAATGAAGAAAAAGTCATTAAAAACATTTAAAGTTTTGGTTTAGTATTGATTACTGAAGACCAATTTCAATGTTCCCTTCACAGGAAACCTATTTAACGCAATTTTCCCAAAAACCTAAAAAAAATAAAAAATAAAAATAAAAATAAATACTTTCCCAACTCTCTAACCATTCTAAAACATTAATCATCACCACCCACACATCGAGCCCAGCACCAATCCCACGCGCCAACACACAATTTTACAATAATAATAATGTTAACATGTGTGTGTGTGAGAATATGAATATTTTCAAATTAAGGTTATTTATCAATACCGACGAATATATAGAAATTAAATTTTTGTAATTTTATTAAATTAAAGATATATTATTTCTAATTTATATAGTTTATATTTATATTTATATAATTTAGATTTTAGATATTTTATATATATTTTAAAAATAAAATCTTATTGGATTATTAATTATTTTAATATATTTTTTGTTATATTTCCTGTAGTATCGATAAATCCATCGTTAGATATACTTGACCTTCGGGTGTACATGTATTCCACTTATGTAGAGGGACCCATTTATGTATGGGATTGAAATCCTTTACGCTCGTGATATGATGTTGGGCTGCTGGTGAAAAGCCATGTCACGGGTCCCACGTTGAGTGAGAACCTCCATGATAGATATCAGATATGGTCCCACACCACATGATTCACATCATCATTTGATGATTTCTAGCGCGTGGCTTCCTCTGCGTTTGGGTTTACGGCAGCTTTTCTTATTTTTTTTTAATGTTGTTGTTTGGTCAATAGTCAACGAGCAAGAAAGCCGCTTTTTAAGGGAAGTTATTAATTATAACTCTTTACACAAAACAAGACTAGTTTAACTTAACCTTGGTTAAAATTGTTTTTTACCTTTCCATTCACGTTCACAGTATTTACTCTTATTAGAAAATTTTGAACGGAACGGTCTTATCACGAAACTTATGTGATCACCTAATCAAAATGGATAATAACATAGAAGACTAATTATTATTGGATAAAAAATAGAGTTAAATCTATAACTATAACTGATTGAATATCTACTTTTATAATCAGATAAAATTAACTTGTAAATACAAAATACTTCCCACAATTATTGCTTGATTGGTTGTTAGAGATTGTGAAGCATTTAGTCATACAGTAACTATTGGTTTATTTCATAAAAGTTAATTTTTTTTAGGGTTATACTTTGACCACAATTAAACAGAATTAACCATGATTATTGAAACCACAAGGTTAAGTGAAGCTAAGGCAAAAGGCCAAAAAAGGAAAAACAAAAACCCAATATATATCATGATTGAAGCAATAGGGGCCACTGTAGCACTGACACACAAAAGTATATAATTAAAACCTCTCTCTCTCTCTCTAAATCTTTATATATATATAGACCATAGTCCCATCCTTTACTGTACTGCAACAAAGCAGAGGAAAAGGAGAGAGAGTGAGAAAAGCTGTGACATATCTCTGGGTCTGGCTGAGAAATCACACACCAATTTTTCCATCTCTGTCATTTTTGCTTTCTTGAAATCCAAACATCACTAGGTTTATTTGGAGCAAGACCCAGATAAAAGAAAGAGAAAAGTTGAGTACTTTGTTGTTCTTGGTGGGTTTCCCTTTTTTTTTCTTCTTCTTGTTTGGAAAGAGAGAAAAGAAGAAAGGAAAATGGGTGAGAAAGATAATGATGTATTGGGTTTGAGTCTGAGCTTGGGATGTGCACCACCACAACCACCAAATGAGAAGTTCAATCTCATGCCTTTGCCTTCTTCACATTTCATGCAACAAAATCATCACCATGTTCTTCATAAAACACCATGGAATGACCATTTTCAATCTTCTGGTATGTTATTATTATTATTATTATTTTCCATTTATTACAAAATTTACAATTTTTTTTTGTTCTTCAAAACTTTTTTGTTTTGAAAATGTTCAAGTTCAAAATGAAATCAAGAAATTTCACTATCAGACATTCAGATCTGTGAGTTTTTACTTACTTTATATATATATATGCATTGATTCACTTATTTATTTTCTGTTTAAATATATTTTGTAACGACTATTTATTTTGGCTACTAAAGCTGTGCGTTAACCTGATTTTGTAATTTTGTATCTCCAAAATGCCCATCACCGGTTATGTTAATTACAGAATTGCCATTGTATATGTACAGATCGAAACTCCGAGACGAGATCGTTTATTCGAGGAATAGACGTGAATCGAGCTCCGTCATCGGTGGACTGCGACGAAGAAAACGGTGTTTCGTCACCAAACAGCACGATATCAAGCATAAGCGGGAAGAGAAGCGAGAGAGAGCCGGAACCGGAACCCGAACCCATCGGAGATGACACAGAGGCTGAGAGGACATCTTGTTCCCGCGGTAGCGACGACGAAGACGGCGGCGCCGGCGGCGACGCGTCGAGGAAGAAACTGAGGCTGTCGAAAGAACAGTCCATGTTGCTGGAAGAGACTTTCAAGGAGCATAGCACTCTCAATCCAGTGAGTGGCAATTCTTTGGTAATTTTTTGGTTCAGTCAGGGGTATTTTCGTCAATGTGACATGAGATTATTTTTATTTATTGTTTTTTCTGGTTGGTGTGTTTTTCAGAAGCAAAAGTTGGCTCTGGCAAAGCAATTGAATCTGAGGCCTAGACAAGTAGAGGTCTGGTTCCAGAATAGAAGGGCAAGGTTAGTTATTTTTCCATATTATGAAGGGTATTATTGGAATATTTTTTGTTCTTTACATTAATCATTAATGTCTATGACAAGGATAGAGTTGTCTATTTCACAGCTAAGAAGATTTTGAGGGATTCTCTATGTACTTTCAACAGTTCAATGTTTTTATTTTAAGCAAGTGTTATACTTTCTCAGTTACATGTCATGACATGTCATGTTTTTAAATATTGTTAGCAAGTAATAAATATAGCTACCAAAATCACAATAGATCTGTTTCGTGTTTCAAGTCCCAATTTACTCATAAAAAATATTCGAAAACTTTCGTTTATCAAGATCTATGTAGACCTATGACCCGGTTATGGTGTCCGGTTTAGAGAAAAAAAAAAAAAACTTATTGTTATTTGCACTATTTAAGTTTTAAGTTTTATGATCGAGACGGTTGTGTATGAAATTTAAATGGGTTTTTGATTGAATTGTTGCAGGACAAAGTTGAAGCAAACAGAGGTGGATTGTGAGTACTTAAAGAGGTGTTGCGAGAATCTAACGGACGAGAATAGACGATTGCAGAAGGAGGTACAAGAGCTTAGAGCATTGAAACTTTCCCCACAACTCTACATGCACATGAACCCTCCCACCACTCTGACTATGTGCCCGTCGTGTGAGCGCGTGTCATCCTCCACCGCTGCTGCCACTGCAGCCGGTTCTAACGGGGGTTTGAGCCGCCACCCAGTTGGTCCGAACCACCAACGTCCGATTCCCATCAGCCCTTGGGCGTCATTGCCAATCCACAATCGACCCTTTGATGTACCTACTTCTCGGTAGTAATTGTTGGGTTGTAATAGGGGCAATATGGGTAAAATTAGTTTAATGTTCTTTTGAAGAAATGAAAGATAAAAATAATTAATGGTGGTGGTTAGGATACGATTTTGTATTTTATTAAACTCAAAACCCTTTATATATTTTTCCTTAAATGGATGTAAATGTTATGGTTTTGTGTTTTATAGTGGTAAGTAGGAAGGATGATTTGATATTTTTTGAAGTCATATATTACAAAGAAATCTAAATCTCTTTGTTGTTATTTATTGTTTGGATTTGATGTGGACAAACAAAGTTGGGGTATGGATAAATAAGTCGGGACTATTTTCTTGTGTTGTGACTCTAAATGAAGGAACAATCAAGAAATCAAATCAAATCTAAACAAGATTTAATTTGTGATTTTGTAGCTTTCATTAATTAAATAAAATCAAAATGGTTGTCACTTGTCAATTGATGTTGGATTGGATTCTCTATTTCTCTGGTTTCTCATGGGACTTGTGAGCCTCTGAAATTTTTTTAACAAAGTTGATTGTTTTTGGCTTTTCAATCACCAAATCCAAATTGTTTTCATCAATTACAAAATCTGGACAACTAATTAAACATAATACAGTCGTAAACAATATAGGGTTAACAGCACCGGTGTCCCCTGAATTTTTAGTAAATTTGTAAGTTGCCCTCTAACTTTTTTTTTTTCTGGACAATTTACCCTCGGAACTCTCTTTAATTGGCAAAACAGTTTATTTTGTTACCCCCCTGAACGACTGTTTGATGGGCATCCTCAGTCATGTTTTACCAATTAAAGAGAGTTTAGAGGGTAAATTGCCTAGAAAAAAAGGTTAAGGGACAACTTGCAAATTTGCTAAGAGTTCAGGGGGCACTAGTGCTGTTGACCCAACAATATAAGAGGCAAAAATGTTATCGATGATTCTTCTGTAAAATGTTTATCTAAATAAGGAGAAACAGATTTAAACAGTGAAAATTTTATCAATATGAACTACATGTTTTACTCACATCAACCTGTTTGCTGTTAAACACCCGCGTATTTTTCTTTAAAACCATACTCTCAAAGTCGGTATGTATGTCACCTATGGCTGTACTCAATCAGAAATCAAGAAACTGAAACTGCAACAGATTGCAGCATTGAGGAATTTGAAACAAGAAAAATAATATCGATATCATGGAGATTATCAAAGGAAAAACAAGCTTTTTCAACAAATATTAGAGTCTTTTGGGTGGTGAACCCTATAATTTGCATTCCATCATACATGTGTGAATAAAATCAGTGACAGATGATCCCTTGGATGCATGGAGAAAAGAAGATCAAACCGTATTTCCTGTATCTGCTAGGCAACGCAGTATGCATCCTAAACCAGCTTTCTCTGTCAGCTTTTCATGGATCCGTAAGCACTGGTCACAAGTGGGGCGATCTCCAGTAGATAAACCCCTGTAAAGGTACCTGTGAATCATATTATTCCCAAATGGTCAAAATTTCAATTTTATTGCATGTCTACAAAGACTGAAAGAGACAAATTGTTCATTCTTAAAGCATCATTCAGGCTATTCAGCATACAAGGAAAAAAAAAAGGCCTTTAAACCTGAAAAAAGCAAGAAAAGGTTCTCTATTCTCGTGCATTTTTACATTCTTTAGACCTATCGTAAAGGTTTACACATTAGAGAAAGTACACACAAGTCAACACCAGAAAGAATCCAGCAAATGGTCCAATAACTCTCCTGAAAAAAAGCCATATCCAAAGTTGAAAAATATTCCTAAATGCCAGTTCATATATTCAACGATAAACCATGATAAATGATGGATCATTATCAGTTGGTCCATATCAACATCTTTACTTTAAAACATACACGTGGGTAACCAACACATAACGTCCCAAGGACGATTCAGTTCACAATAGATGCCCAACGCAGCATAATCTTGGTTTGTAAAGTCAACATCAGAATGGATGAAATGATATGCACCATGTTTGTGGCTAAAGTTCTATATTCATCAAACATGCATATAGTGTTTCAAAAGGTCCTATTTCAGTCAAGGTTCTTGCATCGTCATTTTCTTTCATACAAGTTGATCGATTCAGATTCAGTCATCTCCTATCCACATTACTAAAGTATATCATTGATCTGTTGGTCCAAAACTTAAAATTTAAAGGAATATCAAAACTGAGTTGGATGGAAAAAAAAAAAAAAATGAATAGAAAACCAGATGGAGAGGGGAACAGGAAAATTTATACAGTTTAAAGTCCAACACTGACTAACCATCAACAGCTTAATCACAAGAGCAAGCTAGTGCCATTAACCACTAAACACAATGATTTCTAGTCTTCTTATCAGTCATCATCAAGGAAACCTTTGAGATGCCGTCTCAGACATCTGGAAAAGCAGACAATGAGATATGCAATAGGGGATCACGCATTCCCATATACTCATAAAACCATCAACCACGGTGAATGTAGGATTTGTTCTTAATTTTCTAAAATGTACATTAAAACCACAAGCAACCTAGTTAGCATCTTTCTGTTACTTAGAATCAATACCAATTCCATCAATTTCAGAGGTCACCAAAGAAACATATTTTTGAAATGCACGACTCTTCGAAGATAAACTCTCTATCAAACTATAATAGGGGAATCAGACTAATTACTACAATTAACAAAATCTACAACAGATTTCAATATAATCTATTCTCCTAGGCAAACAAGAGACAATAACACACAAAAAGCCTCCCCAACAGAGCGAAAACGAAAAAGCATCAAACATGTCTACAATTTTAACATAAATAGAAGCTACATTAATTTCATAAAAGAAAAAAAAAGAAAGTGAATTACTTCATGAGAATATCATAGTACTCAGGATCTAAAGAAGAGAACATGCCATCGACGTCTTTTATGGCCATGATCGCTCTGTGAACCACTATCCATGTCGCTGACTGCAAAAAATAACACAAAAATTTCACTTTATTAGATAATGGCTTCAAAAAATCAAAAAAATAAGAGAAATTTAACGAGAACCTTGCATCGCTCGTCTCGAGTCTTGGGAGGAGCTCCTTCGAGAGCCGTTTTGAGAGCTTCTACTGGTCTAGACCTGATCTTGAGATCCAATTGTCAACGTAAGTGTCAATGTTAGGGTTTTTTATTTTTTAAAAAATTTAAAATTTTTGGTTTTTCATGTGAAATCTAGAAAAATCAGAGGATTAAAAAAAAAATAGATATTACTGTTTTAGTAGGCTTTCGATCTTGCGAGATTTGTGTTCGATTCTGGTGATTATGGCCTCGGCATTATCTGCTTCCACGAATTCTTGTGCTCCGCCTGCCATTTTTTCTCTCTAGCTCTCCTTCGATGACACAGTGAGTGGACTCGGTTTCATTTTCCCGGAAAAAAAAAGTTGTTGCCTTATTATACGTCGTCGTTTCGTTGTATAAACTTTCTTTAATTGAACGACGTCGTAGAAATTGACTCGACAGAGAGATGGACTATGCAGCCCAATAACAATCCACTACCTTGGCCTCTTAATGGCCCATCTCAACACCAACATCCCCAATTTGCTTTGTGTGATTGTTTTTGTTTTGTTTGAAGTACAAATTTGGGATTCGAGGGAGGGATACGATTTGAACCCACGAGCTTAATGTGTGGGCATGAGGAACCGAGGGGCTTACTAAGAGTACGTTTGGGAGGGTTTTTTAAGTAGATCTTTTAGAAGTAAATCTTTTAGAGGTAGAGCTTTTAAATAAAAATCGTTGGTCGTTTGTTTGTCAATTAAAGTAAAGCTTTTTTAATTATAGAATGACCAAAATACTTTAGAAAATATTAAATTATAGGGTTATATTGGAGATTTTAGTTTTATTAAAAAAACTCCAAAATATCTACTTGAAAAAACTTTAAATTTAGGCTTTTCCAAGTAGACGTAAAACAACCTTTTTAATTATCTAAAAGCTCTACTGAATGACAACCAAACAGGACAAAAAAATTGAAAAGAGTTTTTTTAATTAAAAAAGTTCTATTAGCCAGTAGACAAACTCTCTCAAACAGACACTTACTAGTTACTATTGAGCAATCTCAACTTTTATCTAGTTCAGGATTTAGAGGATACCACTTAAACTCACAACCGAGATATATTATTGTACCAACCTCGCGTTGTTGTTATTATTATTATTATTATTATTATTATTATTATTATCAAGAGCCATCATTTTTCAATCAACATACACGTGTATGTATATATATATATATATATAAAATTATATAAGTAGAAAATTATTGTTAATCAAAAATCTTTTTTTTTTTTTTTTTTTGATGTGAATTGTTATAATTTTCATGAAAAGCATTGATGAGTTTCATGTAGCAAGTATGGTGTACAGCTAACCAGTCAGATAACACATGGAGGTGGTGTGATTTTGTTTTTATTAGTGCAATGCACATATTATGATTTATGAATTATGAGCAAGTGATAAAGAGATATTAGTGTGGTGTGATTTTTTTGGAAATAATAGGTGTTGTGATTTTGTTTTTATTAATGCAATGCACATCTTATAGGCTTTAATTGAACAAACACCTAAATAAATGGCTTGATATGGGCCCAATTATGCCTTGTTTTTTTGCCCTCTAGTCACGGGGCATGCTTTCCTCTACCATCATCGAGAAATTAAATTTTGACTTTATTCATCGGCTTGGTAAGCTTATTATTATTATTATTATTTTTTAAACTATTACATTATGTCATTATTTCAAGATCGGAAGAGAGATCAAGATTCAAGACTCAAACTGGGTAGGTACGAGGGACTAACCACCGAACCAATCTCGTATTGTCTAAATATTGTGTTTATTATGTTTTAGTAATTATAACTTATTAGTTTGTCTAATGGGTTGGTACTAACTACTAAATAATACTTATATCAACAAATATTTGAAGCACCCATCGATGAATAATGGGTATAATTGGAGAAGTCTCACATTAATAACTTTTAAGTCTATGAAGTGATATTCACGTCAAACTCAATTAAAAGTTACGTGTAATTATAAATCTTTAATTTTTGTAGATGACTAATTAATTAATGGCAACCCATAGTGAAAAGAGTAGCTGAACTATAATCTAAAAATATGTTGATTTTTATTTTTTTATTTTAAGACAATAATTAGATGATTTTTGTGTGGATAAAAATGTAGGAAAGACTGAGGACAATTTCGTCATTTAATCCAACGGTCATTAGTAATAATGACACTTTTGAATAAATCGTCTCCCTCTTCGACACTTTTTTCTCCTTTCTCTCTCTATCTGTCTCTCTCTCTTCCTCCTCTTGTGTTCCTTAACTTCAAAGTCTTCTTTTCTTGTACCAAACCCTCAATTATCATCTTCTCACCATCCACTTCACAAGTTCATACACATCACAGAACAAAACCCCATCTCCACGTTATCTCATTTGTCATCAACGATGGCGGATTCACAGTACTCGTACCCCAAATCACCCCAGTTTCATCCAAATCTCACCGGAGAGCCGCTACTACGCTCACCAGTCGAGCCAAAACGTGCCGGTACCAACAAACCTGCTCGCAATACCAAGTCTTTCACTGATTTTCTCTGTAAGTTTCTCTTCTTTGCTCTGTTTCTCATAGCGATTCCTCTGTTCCCATCTCAGGCTCCTGGTTTTATCAGCCAGAGTATGCTTACCAAGTTCTGGGAGCTTGTACACCTTCTCTTTATTGGGGTTGCTGTGTCTTATGGTCTGTTTTGTCGACGAAATATTGATGCGGATATCGAAACTCACACCACTAATGATGATGATTCAGAGTCGTATGTGTCTAGAGTTTTTCGTGTGTCTTCGATTTTCGAAGATGGGTTTGATAATTCATGTGGGTATGGTGAGAAAAATATGTACCAGACTTTGTATTCTGAGAATTTTAAAGCTAGTGAGTCTTTGGTTGATACTAGTACCGGAAACTCTGCTATGAGTGAACAGAAAAAAATTGGGTCTTTTAATTCTGAATTAGGGTTTGAATACCCATCTGGGTTTGGCGAGAACAATGTGAGTCAAGCATGGAATTCTCAATATTTTCAAGGTGAATCTGAGGTTGTTGTAGCTCAACCAGACTGTTCTCTTAATCAATACGGTGAATCTGGATCTATGATGGATCATACTTCATTGAATTTACCAATTAGGAGTCTAAGATCAGGTGATAGAAACTTTAGTGAGGGAAGTGAATCTACTTCACCTTCCATGGGTTCATCAAATAGTCCTTGTGTTGGTATTGATAATGAATTTGGTGATATGGATCCTACAAATTTGGAGAACAGGTTTGATGAAACTGATTCATATTCGCCAATTCCATGGCGTTCGAGATCTGAGAGGATGGAATTTGGGGAAAATGTGGGTGCTACTGCTGCCTCTCGTTCGCATTTAAGGCCCCTATCGATTGATGAAACTCAGTTTGAGTCCATGAAATCGAAATCCTTGTGGTCCACCGAGTCTTTCTCATCACAAGCTAGTTCAGTGTCTGATTCACCAAATGGACTCTCTCCATCACATGTTGTCACATCGGAGTTGGAAAACCTGAGTATGGAAGAATTGAGGAAAGCGGAAATGGAAGAATTGGGGAAAGGGAAGAGTTTTCGACGGTCTTATCCTCCTGATTCTAAACCAGAAAACAAAAAAGTTTTATTGAATGCATTCCACATTCGTCGATATAGTACTAATGGTTCTTTGTTTGAGAAGAATCCACGGAAAAGCTTTGAAGATGACTCGAGGGATATGAGTAAGAGCAAGAGAGAAAATCCATTGAGTTCTGATGTGGGGAGATCAGTTTCTTCGAATTTGGATGGAAATCTTAGAAACCTTGTCAAAGCTTCATCAATGAGGGATACGAGTAAGAGCAAGAGAGAGGATCCATTGAGTTCTGATGTGCAGAGAACAGTTTCTTCGAAATTCGATGGACATCCTGTAAACCTTGCCAAAGCTTCATCAAGTGATACGAGCAAGAGCAAGACAGAGGATCCATTGAGTTCGAAATTAGTTGGGAATCCTGGAAACCATGTCAAAGCTTCACTGAGGGGAAGATCTGTTAGGACTATTAGATCTCGCAGATATGCTGCAGAGGCAATGAAAAATGAAGAGAGAGGTGGGAACCATTTAAGCTATAAGCTTGATCAGAAGGCAAGCGATGAAGTTGAGGCAATGTACAAGAGACGACATGAAATGATAAACGGAGGATCCAATAATCTGTCATCAACTGGTGCCAAAAAACACAATCTTGACTATCACCGTCCTGTGGATACACCAAAGGCAGCATTTTCAGAGCTGAACAAGAGAAAAAACAGACAATTATCGGAGAATTTGGCTACGGAGCCTAAAGAAGAACCAGCAAAGGAGACTGAAAACCTTCAAGCGAGCTCGGACACAGAGACCGTGACTGATAGTGTAAGTGATGCAGGTACTAATACTAATGAAGTTGACAAGAAGGCAGGTGAATTTATAGCCAAGTTTAGAGAGCAGATCAGACTTCAAAAAATGGCATCAATTGGCAGATCAAAAGGCCATGATTATTTTAGGTGAATGCATGCTTGTGCTCTGCTGCTCTATAAATACATTTTTAACAGGATCATAGGATTCTATCAAGTTCATTGGTTTTTCTTTTATTTATTTTTATTTTTCGCTTTTATGTCGAACTTATTGTGTTCTTGGAAGAAGAAGTATATAGTTTTGAGTAGGAGAATCAAAATTGTCATCCCTAATTTTCTAGTGAAATGGAGGAGATGCTGCTATGCCTTCTCAAGTAATTCTCATTACCTCAACCAATCAAGATATATGTTTGAAATTCTTTTAGTTTCAAATGTATTTCTTTTCTTTTCAAGAACCAATTTTTACTTTAGAACATGAATTTTCAGTGCATTTGTGAGTACAAAATTGCTCTATACATTTCTAACAAGATCATAGGATTTTATGAAGTTGATTGGTTTTTCTCTTGATTGTTTATTTGTTTGCTTCTATCTATGCCAATTTTACTAGTTTTACGTTTTTTGATCACTTGCGGTGCGGCAATTCGAATCTGGGACATCTACGTATCTACATACCGAATGAATGTTTTTTACTACCCGGCCGTTTTGTCTGTCTTGATAATAGAAATAGGTTAGTTTTTGTTTCCTAAAAGTTTTGGGAAAACTTGCAAATAATTAAAATCACAAGGGACCAAGCAGTAACTGGTTTACTTTTGTCCAAAACAACCGAGAGACATCGTTTTTTTTTTTTGGGTTTACATTTGTCCAAAACAACTAAGAAACGACATCGTTTTTAGTATCATATTTTTAAAGAAAGTACGTGAAAACCAGACGGTCTAAGCTTCCGTTTTGGAAACTGAGGGAAAAATTATTAAAAACATTTTTGCGTTATGGTTTTCCATTGTTTGTTCAAGAAAATGAATGATAAGGGTTTGTAATTTGTTCGGTAATGTTTTCGGTTTTCGTTTTCTGTTTATATATTTTCAGTTGAGAACGAAAAATTGATTTTCATGTTGTTAAGAAGCTGAAAACATAATTAAAAACATAATACTAGAAAAAAAAAAAAATATATATATATATATATATATTGTAATGTGTATTTAGTAAAATTGTTTTCGGTACATATCTTTCAATATAGTGTGAAAGTAAAATTAATATATTTCAGTTAAATTATATATATTATTTAACAAAAACAATTTCATAATATTCGTAGTTAAAATATAGTTAAATTTCGTTCTTTCAGAAACAATTAGTATGTACCTTCTCGGTGATAGCTTAAACGTTCATGATGGAGGTTTTTTTTTATTTTTTTATTTTTATTTATTTATTTATTAAGACAACCAGATTTATTAAGTAATTATCAATGTATGTAATAAGGTTTTCTCATTCTTTTGAATTAGGAAAAATTCTTCTATTATAAAAAATTAACATATTTTCTCAAAATCTCTACATTTTAAAAATCAATCTCATGACATATTAGGATCATTATTCATTACTAACGGGTGGTCAAAATTTATGTATTTTGTATTCTTTCTGTTGTTAACAATCAATCATAATCAGTAAATGTACGTTTTCATTTTAATAACATGAACAAAGACTCTAATTGGATTTAATTAGATCGTTAATTTACTATATTCAATTGCAAGAACAACCATGTTTCTAAAATTCTTAGAGCATCCAATCTTGATAAATATTTGTAGAGAGAAATTTAAGATACGGATAGAAAAAGTAATGTATGATTCTTCTTCACACACATCATCTCATTTTTCTAGTACTTGAAACTATAAATCAAAACAATACACTATAGCTTACTTGAATCATCCATGATTAGTAGCAGTATCGTTGCTTAAATACAAATACCAACAAGAACTCATGTTTCCATTGAATCAATTACCAAATTGATTGTTATGACCTCCAAATACAATATTAGCGATTCAGATAATCAATCAATCAATCAATAGACTATCAAAATGATGAAGAACAAATTAAATCGAAACAATAAAAGAATTTGCAACAAAGTATTCAATACAATTGAGAATAAATTACACACACTTCCAGAGATTTAGTGCAGACCCAACCCTTTCATGTCTCAATGTCGGTGATTGCTCAGATAATCAATATGTTGTCTAATGATTTGGAAATTCGTGATAAAACGGCACCGTGGGGCTTAGTTTATTCCCTTTACCATTATTTTGGGCCGGGCGTTTTGATAAAAAAAACAGGTTCAGCTCAATTCAAATAAACTTTATAACTCATTTGGGCTTTTTTTTTTTTTTTTTTTTTTTTTTTTTTTTTTAATTTATAAAATTTGGGCTTATTATACAATTATATACAAATTATATAAAATTATTTCTCCAAATTTTTATTTATAAAATGAGATCTGAACCGAATTTTAAAATTGGTTTGGAATCTATTTAAAAAATGTGTCATGTACTCATTTTGGCTTTAGCTTAAATCAGGATTTCTAGAATAAACGGTTTATGATACTAACATTTTGTTACATAAGATGAGGTTAACCTATTAGTATGCTCGTTCCCTAAAGCCTCAGAAATAAAAACATTTTCAACTAAAAAATTACTAAAATACACACCGAATTTTGAAATACAAGCATCAAATAATGTAAAAATACATAAGATAAGATCATGACAAAACAGTAAACATTAATGTAGAGGTAGGAGAAACAGAGACCTCCTCTTATTCAATTAACAAGATCACACAACACAATCACTTCGAACCTATCTCCGAAGTATAAATGCAGCTACAGTGACAGAATAGAACATACGGCTTGGATGAAGGTGAGCACTAGGAGTATAAGTGCAGCTACAGTTGCAGTGCCCTTCCACATATCTCCGAAGTATACAGTATTCAAGGTCGCCATGGTATGATTCCAACTTCTGTGATAGTGTTCTTTCAGCTTCTCGCCGATGTCGTGGTAAACGGAAAAACTTTGTGTGATTTGTAAGCAGAGATTGTTAAACATCTTCGCTACTGTAGCATTGTCGCCCAGCATGCTAAAAATGATTTTTTTATCAACAAACAATTCGACATCTTTTTCAGTGTTGATAAGATAATCCATCAGAAGAATGAAGTTGCATATATGAGTTTTAGATGGGTAGTGACACAGCTCCAAGGCCATCATGTTTCGGTATAGACATTCACTCCGGTCGTCTATTTCCAAGCGTGGGATTTGTAACTCAAGTGTTTTTGTGAATGGGATTTGGATTTCACGTCCTTTGAAGCCTGGGATTCGCATTGTGCGTCGTACGGGTTTACAACTTATTTCAATTGAGCTTCCGCCTTCAATTCCCTTCTTGAACTTGACTCCCGACCCATGTAACTTTGTTGCAGTAGGTAAGTCTTTTACATGTTCTACTTGCTTCTTATCTCCAGGAGTGAAATCCATTAACAGAAAGTATCTTCTCAAATCGGTGAAATGTTGAATTTCATTGTTTGGTTTTGGAAAGACACGATCTTTATCTTTGGGATCAAAGAAAAACCGGTGAGAAAGAATCAAGAACGGATCATGATGAGGGTAGACTTTTTTCAGTTCTGCGATACACTTCTGTAAGGCTTCTTTTTTAGATAAATCCTGATCATGATCAGGGTTTTTGGTATACTCAAGGAATTGAAATAAATTTTGAAGAAGTGAGTATGGAAGCTGATTTTCAAGTAATTGCAAATCACAAGCTATGGCAGCTTTCACACAGGCTGTATCTAGAAAATAATCAAATTCTCTTTGCTTTACCTGTACCATATTCTTTAAAAAGAACACAATGATGAAAACAGCATCACTTAAAATCATGTTTACAAACTCAGAACTCTGAAGACTAGAGTTCTCCTGATAAAAATTCCGGATGAGTTGCTCATTGTCTTCTATAAACGTTTTAAACTCCGTCAATTTCTTAGCACCTTCAATTTTCAGAAATTCTAATATGTATCTTAACTTTTGTTTTTCCATCTCAATCAACGCTGTATTACCATGATGAAAAGGTCCAATTGAGATTAACTGAGGAGTGTAAGCCGTTTCATTTATGTTGCGAAGATCTTTGGGAACCTTATATATACAACAGTGACTCGATGGTTCATGAATGTCGGCTTTCAAAGCAGTTCCCAAAATTTCCTCCAATTGTTTAATTTCAATTTCGGTATATTTCGGTTGATGATTCTCATAATGCTGACTAGAAGAACTTTCCGAGACATTTTTTCGCCTCTTAAAATGAACCTTGAAAATAGCCATAAATAAATAAATAAATAATAATTGTTAGAATTAGAATCCACCCTGGAAAGATAATATATATATAAATTCTCAGCAAATGAGTCCCTATAGATAACGGTGTTAATTCGAAGGAAATCAGCACCTCAAAAGGATCAAATTAAAAGAAAGTACCTGACGTACCACCCTTTTCGGGAAAGTATTAAGGTTAGCACAACCCACGACCTTGAAAATAGCCAAAAACAAATAAATAAAAATTGTTAGAATTAGAATCCACCTTGGAAAGATAATATATTAAATTCTCAGCATGAGTTCTATAGATAATGATGTTAATTTGAAGGAAATCAGCACCTCAAAAGGATTAAATTAAAAGAAAGTACCAAATCTTGGAAGTGAGAGATTTCAATCTTTTCCATTTCTATGTTTCTTCGCCTAGCTATAGGCCTATAGTGACAAACAGACAGGAGTTGTTAAAAGTTAAAAACAAACAACCACCGCCGAAAGTTAAAAGCAAAGGCCCAAGTGGTCAAGTTGCCACACGGCCAAGTGAACTGGATGATAATGTATATACAAAATATTACAAATACATACAATAATAAAAGAAAGTTGTTACAAAACCTGAATATTTTGGCCAGAGAGATTTACAATACCTGCACTGATCGGAATTCCTCTTCTGGAATGCTACACTAGAAAATGTGTGTGTTACTCGTATTTATATAACTCTATATCCAGGCCAATACCCACGACACAACAAAGTCACGAGGGTAAAACTCAATAAAGATAGGAGATGCGCACATGGATCATGGATGGGGATTTTAATTGCAATAAATATCAAGTGACCACACTGACAGTGAAAGTAGACAAACAATCAAGTTTTTTTCACGTGTTGCTAAACAATGACGTATAGTTTGATAGTTGAAGAATTTAAAATGAAGTTCAACCATCGGGTTTCAAACCTTGACATAGTACATACATCAATTTATATTTAAATCGTAAAGTATACGAAAAGTCTTTTATTGGTATTTTAAAAAATAATTATTTACATTGTTTTATTATAGTTCAAATTATTTTAACTATCTTCAATTAAAAAATTAATCTAGCCCTAGGAGTTCCTAGTCCAATCACATTTATTTATTTATTTATTTGTTGAAAAAAAGCCCGATCATAATTGCTTTCAGAGAGGTCTGATGAGCTACTAGTAACCATCGGACCAAAGAGCATGGCAATTTCAGAGAGATCTACAAAAAGTATCTCATTAAATTCTTCGGTACAAACCATAAATGAAAATAAGCAACACTTGCCGGTTACCAATTTTGAAAAGAATCTTTGATTTTTGGGTATTATTATTTTGGTCCTTATGTTTTCGGACGTTATGACTTTTTTCACTGTCTTTCAATTTTCCACAGGCGTAGTCCTTATGTTTTCAATTTTGGTAATTAGAAAGTACGTGTCTATTTTTTTTAGAGCTTCTCCTTATAATCCATAAATTATCTATTTACACTCCAATTTTTATTTTTATTTTTATTAATAACAATTTTAACCTAAATTAAAATTATTGAACAAGACAAAAAAAAAAAAAATTATAGACACTCCAAACCAATTAAATTATTTAAAAAAAAATTCTCTCCCCTAAATTATTAAATTATATATCGCGTATTAAACTCTCTCTCTCTCTCCCTAATCTGTTATTACCATATTAAACACTCTCTCATAATTAATCTCTCTCCATTTTTCAAAAAAAAAAATAAAAAAAAAATCATATTCCATACTTTCTCGATAAATCTCTGATTAATAGTTAAAGAAAAAAAAACTTATAAACATTTTAGTTTTTTACTAACAGTAATATATATATATATATATATATATATTATAAGAAGTCAATTTAAAAAAAAAAAATGAAACCTTGAATTGTTTCAACTAGATTAGATTAAACTTAGAATTTTTAAGATTAATGAAAGAATTAAAGTTCTCTA
Organism: Acer negundo; assembly: GCA_035582765.1. Lineage (NCBI taxonomy): Eukaryota > Viridiplantae > Streptophyta > Magnoliopsida > Sapindales > Sapindaceae > Acer > Acer negundo. The sequence goes on from CM069236.1 coordinate 32,378,004, forward strand.
GGCAATCACATACCTACGAGAGTAACAAAAAAACATTTTTATATTTTGATTTTTTTTTTTATAAAAAAAGGGTACTTATTTTTTGAGGATTTTTTTTTAGTATATAAATATATATGGTTCCTATAAAAATCAGGCTTATTAATAGGTTTTTATTTTTTATTTATTTTATTTTTTTATTTTTTCCTTTCTTAACTGTTATCTTACTTGAGAAAGAATTTGAGATAGAAAATTAGAGATATACATTATAGGAGAGAGAACTTAATATTGTAATTAAAAATTTAAGATAGATAATTTCTTTTTTTAATAATTTAATTCATGAAAAATAAAATAATAATCTTGTAACAAAATGAAGTGTATTTAAAATATTTTAAAATTTAAATTTTAAGAATTAAATATTTTTAGAAAAGAAATATAAAAAGAAAAAATTGAATCATAAAAGGATTTTTTTTTTTCGTCGTCTTTTTCACTAATATACTGACCAAATTACCTTTTCTTAATGAAATAAAAATAGGTATCAGTTGATTTTCTCTCCTCTCACCCTTTTCTCTTCTCTTTCTTTCACTATTGCTTCTCAATCTTTTTTGATTGTCACAATGATGATGTAATTAACTTGAATATTTCAAGGATGATGGATGATGACGCTAGAAAGCTGGAAAGATCAATAATTGTATAATTGGGAACACTAGCGGCAGATTATGCTGTATTTTAATTTTTTTTTTTTTTTCTTTTCTTACATATAAAATACAGAGTCTGTTTTGAAATTGTAAATCTTCAATGAAAATGAAGATCGTATCAAACAAATGAAAAAGGAATTTTATCAAACACTTAGAAGCGTGCAAATTAAAACAGAGAAATGATCAGGAGAGCCATTGATGAAGCTCAACAAAGCTGATTTTCTTGAGTAATTCTATACCACATACACTTTATATGCATAAAGCTTCAATAAACATGTCAGCGTCTGAAAGCTACTACCTATACAGAGTCAGTTAAGCTGATCTACCTTTTACATCAGAGAGCATCATCGGCTATAGTGCTAATCATGATCATGGTTTCTAAAGTCTGATTGATCAAGTTTAACATGATGATCAGCTCAGTAATTACAATCAGCTGAACACAGACTTATCAAATGTTGAGGAAGCTAGATAAGCAAGATGGGCTGAGGTGGAACTTTTCTATTGAGCTTGAGAAAATCTTCAAAGTGCATCAGGTGCACTGCTAAATGGTGCATCCGACCACTAAAAATGAGACATGTGGATAATTTTTTTTTATGTGGCAGCCATATGTCTCACAATAGACATATGTATTCTATGGTTGTTATTATATCCAAAATTATCACAATAGATATCATTCTATTTTGTGTAACGCCACTGATGAGTAGATGTGAAAGAGAGAAAATACGTGTTTAAATAATAAGCCATGAGTGGTCCATGAACTACTAAAATATTGATTATGAAAATTCAGTATTGAAAAAACAAATCAGTGTTTAAAATTTCAAATCTAAAGTATTTATGGCTGGAATACGATAACTTTTAAATCTTATCCAGAACAATGAAATTTAAGTATTTCAATTTAAAAAAAAACAATGAAATTTAAGTGGCAAGCATACATATCATGTACATTTTACAAAAATATGTGGTTGAGAATATTTCTGTTGGTATCGTGAGATTATATGTTTGGACCATGTCCTAACAAACTCATGATTCACTCGATGTCAGATTAAGCATTGTCATTATATCTGTCATGACTCCATTTGGAAATAAATTTGGACAATTTTATTTTATTTTTTGAAAAAAAAGTCCTATCACAATTGCTTTCAGAGAGTTCCATCAAAAGTATCTCATTAAATTCTTCGGTACAAACCATAAATAAAAACAAGTAACAACCAAATTTGAAAAGAATCTTTGATTTTTGGGTATTATTATTTTGGTCCTTATATTTTTAGATGTTACAACTTTTTTAACTGTCTTTCAATTTTTCACTGACGTGGTCTCTATGTTTTTAAAAACACATCAATTTGGTCCCTATGACCAGATTTTTAACGATAAACACTAATATAAATAGTAAATTGACCATTTTACCCTTAATTTAAAACAAATGATTTAAAAGTACTATTTTTCTCTCTAACTTATCAATTTTTTACAATTTAACCTCATTTGTAATCCAATCATAATATGACATGTCACTGAATTTTTAAAATAAAAAATAAATGGTTAAAATATTAATGAAAATCTGAATTTTTTTATAAAGAAATGACAAAATAGGGAATAAAAAAAATAAGAATAAAATCCAGTTTAAAATTAATTTAGCATTTAATCTTAATTTTTTTTTAAAGAAAAATAAAGAAAACTGTAATCTGAAAATCTTCAAAAAAATTATATTATTATTTTAATAAAAAATCATTATTTCAACAAAAAAAAATAAAAAAAATTAAACAGTTTAAAGAAATCTTGATTAAAAAAAAAAAAAAAAAGAACTTTTGAAAAGATCCAGAGATCTTTAAAAAAAATTTAAAAAAAATTCAAAGAGATCTAGAATAAAAAAACAAAACAAAACAAAAACCAAGAAATGAAACGATTATGTGAAAACAAAGAAAAGAAGAAAGATGTAATTCATTACCTGGAACACAAATTGGGAAGAAATCGCCTGCGCTTGCCGATCAAACGAATCAAACTCTCTCTTCCTGTTAGCGTTTTCAATTTTCTTTTCTACAAGTACAATTATGATGCTTGTCTGCTCTTAATAAACTCAACCCACTAATCAAAATTTAACAGGAACAAAACCCTCCCTCCGCGGTTTGCAAGAAAGTTAATCAACTTTTTTTCCCTCCCCGGTTTGCAAGAAAGTTAATCAACTTTTTTTTTTTGTTCTCCATACTTTCTTTCGACAACTTCAACCTCTATGGGAGGATTTACCTTGGTAGTAATGACTTTTAGCTCTTTATATATATATATATATATAAAATATACTACCTACAGTACTAGCAGCGACTCAGAATTAAGACATTGTCTGACTGAATGTGTGTCCTTCACCCCAAAACTATATTGGACGGACTTTTGATATTTGTAGAAAGAAGCTCTTTTATTAAACTTTATATGGATTAATATTTTTAATTGAACTTTATATAAATTAATTTAATGAGCACATTAATTTTTATATACAAATAAAAAATAGTAATCAGTATTGAAATTGCCACATTCAATATTTTAGGATTTAAATTTCAAGTATAAAATATAAATGGCTGCAATATTAATAACGTTAAAAAAAAAAAAGAGTCTATATTCTAAAGTTCTGTAAGGATGGTAAATTATAAATCTCACTTCAAGTCACAAGTCTCAACAATGAAATTTAAGTAAGTTAGCACACTTATCATATGTATTTTACAAACATATATATGAAAAGTTTTCTTCTGATGCTATGTAAATATATATATTTATTGGAAAAAAATCTTTTTGGAATGTTGGGTTTTTTAATTTTAATTTTATTTTTATTTTTATCAAAAACTTATAATGTTTGGTCAGTTTTTGGCTTTTTGCTCGTTTTCATTTATAGTTTGTACTAAATAATTTAGTGATAAACTTTTGGTGGACCTCTCTGAAATTATAATGCTCCTTGATCGGTCCTCGTTAGTTGCTTCCTCCCTCCACAACAGAGACTTTTGGGATGCGTTTAAATGCCGGAAAGCAACTGTGATTTTCTCTCCTCTCACCCTTTTCTCTTTTCTCTTTCTTTCACTATTGCTTCTCCATCTTTTTGGATTGTCACAATGATGATGTAACTTGAATATTACAAGGATGATGTAACGATGATGACACTAGAAAGCTAGAAAGATCAATAATTGTAGAATTGGGAAGACTAGCGGCAGATCATGCTGTATTTTTTTTAAAAAAAAAATTTCTTACGTATACTTATAAATTCTTCGGTACAAACCATTAATGAGCGTGGCAATTTCAGAGAGGTCCGCCAAAAGTATCTCATTAAATTCTTCGATACAAACCATAAATGAAAACAAGCAACACTTATCGGTTACCAAATTTGAAAAGAGTATTTGATTATTTTGTATAGTATTATTTTTTAAAACATTTGACACCAAACGGGGTTAATGAAGATATCCACTTCCACATTGTTTGGGAGAAAAAATTGAGGTATGCAATTTGAACCTATGACATCAATTGACGTAGATGTTTTACAATAGACAAACAATCGAGTTTCACGTGTTGGTCCTTGTTGGTTAAATATCTTGATCAAATTAAAATGGACATGCATCCAACTTGATGTTGATCTAGAAAGCACGGATTCTATATGGTGGAGGTTAGTCGTATCTAATTGTAATAAATATCAAGTAACCACACTGACAGTGAGAGTAGACAAACAATTAAGTTTTTTTCACATGTTGCTACTTGTGCTGTGGGCATGCATTGTATAGCTAGGTAAGCACAATGACAAATGAAAAGATGATACAGTTCACATAAGCAATGATGTATAGTTTGATAGTCGAAAACTTTAAAATAAAGCTCAACCATCTGAGTTCAAACCTTGATATTGTATATACATCACCTTACATTTATCTGTTAAATCGTAAAGTGTACGGAGAGTCTTCTATTGGTATTAAAAAAAAAAAAAAAAAAAAAAAAACTAATTATTTACATCGTTGTATTATAATTCAATTTTTTTTTAACCATCTTCAATTAAAAAACTAATCTAGCCCCAGGAAAATCCTAGTCCAATCACCTTTTTTTTTTTTTTTGTTGAAAAAAATTCTGATCACAATTGCTTTGAGAGAGGTCCGATGAGCGACTAGCAACTGGCAGACCAAAGAGTGTGGCAATTTCAGAGAGGTCTATCAAAAGTATCTCATTAAATTCTTCTGTACAAACCATAAATGAAAACAAACAACACTTAATGGTTACCAAATTTGAAAAGAATCTTTGATTTTTGGGTATTATCATTTTGGTCCTTATATTTTCGAACGTTATGACTTTTTTAACTGTCTTTTAATTTTCCACTGGCGTTGTCCCTATGTTTTCAATTTTGATAATTAGAAAGTACTTGTCTATTTTTTTTTTTTTTTTTTTTTTTTGTCTTTTTCACTAATTTACCGACCAAATTGCCTGTTCTTAATGAAATAAAAATAGGTATCGGTTGATTTTCTCTCTTCTCACCCTTTTCTCTTTTCTCTTTCTTTCACTATTGCTTCTCCATCTTTTTTGATTGTCACAATGATGATGTAACTTGAATATTACAAGGATGATGTAACGATGATGACGCTAGAAAGATAGAAAGATCAATAATTGTAGAATTGGGAAGACTATTGGGCAGTTCATGCTGTATTTTTTATTTTAAATTTTTTTTTCTTACATATACTCATAAAATGCACATAGTTTGACTTGAAATTGTAAATCTTTAAAAAATGAATATTGTATCAAACAAATGAAAAAGGAATTTTATCAAACACTTAAAAGAGCGCAAATTAAAACAGAGAAATGATCAAGAGAGCCATTGATGAAGCTCAACAAAGCTGATTTTCTCGAGTAATTATATACAACATACACTTTATATGCATAAAGCTTCAATAAACATGTCAACTTCTGAAAGCTACTACCTATACAGAGAGCATCATCGGCTATAGTACTAATCATGATCATGGTTTCTGATGTAGCGGAAGCTCTGTCGAGAAAAACTTACGTAAAACGATTAGAAACAACCTACTAAAGTTCCGTTGATTTGCGCACAAATACCGGAAAATTAGGCTTCAATTCGTTGATTCACGATGAATACCGAAATTGGAATAATTAGAGAAAACTCTAAAATTTTATAAATCAAAAGCTGCCTGGCCAATTCGGCCTACATCATTATTTAAAGCAAAATAAATCCTAAACCTAATCGAATTCCTTGGAAAGCAAGAAAACGACTTAAAAACGGAAATTTACCAAAAAAGGCAAAAACAAAATTAAAGCAAAAACTAATTCTACTGAGAATCCTAAACACTCCAGAATTGACGGAAGTCGATTCGGAATTGGGAAACTCAATTTATTGCGAAAAAGAAACTTTCCTAAAACGGCAAAAACTGCAACTTCAAGGCCTAAACGACGGAATTTGCCTAAAAAAGGACGTGCTTACGCAGCAAAGCTTCGTAGTGTAGTTCCGGAAATGCCGAAACGCATCAGCTGTCAAAAAATTTCAAGTCATTCTGATTCCGTCGCCCGGGTTTAGCCTTACTTGGTTTGTTTCAAATCCCACCCCTCCAAATAATCTAATGCCAGTTGATCCGCCGCATCATTCTCCCCAGGTTGGAGAAAATTCGTCCTCGAATTTATCGCGGTGTCATCATCAGAGGAGTCGCCATGGAAAGGAATCAAATACTTGACATTGAAGACATTATGAGTTCTAATATGGCTGGGTAGTTTCAGGCGAAGTCGATTATCGTATTTGAAGCCTAATAATCCGGTATTCGTGCGCGAATCAACGGAGCGTTAGTAGGGTTTGTTTCCGATATTCGTGCGCGAATCAACGGATCCGAATCATTTATCCTTTCTTTTATCGATTGTTGCTGTGTTGAATTTTCCGCTGCATCACAAAGCCATGTTGAAAAGTGTATATTTGAGCGATCCTTGGAAAGGCACTGCAACTGTTGTGGGAATTATAGTCCTGCTACTCACTTGTTTTCATACAGTAAATAATATTCTGCGTTTTTATGTGAAATAATTAGAGAACCTCTACTTTGTATATATTAAATGTTCAGTTGTGTCTTTGTGTTTAATTTTCTATAATATATGTAATTTTCGCATTTGATGCTGGTATAATTTCATTGTATTTTAATGATAATTTTCAGTTCAAAATGCTTCTCCTCGTTTTAATATATATAGTATCGGAAATTTTCCTATGAGGATGCTATGATATAATTATATAAGGACATTGAATGTGAGCCACTCGTTTTACATATTTTGACTTGGTATGTATGCACTTGTCAAATCACTTTTATAAATGAGTGGCTCACATTCAATATCCTGATAAAATTATATAAAGATGCCCTGATAGAAACGGGACCGTGTATAGTATTATGTATATATGATATATGATATACGAGGGCACATCACGGTCTTAAAAATGCATTTTGTAATGGTGTCAATTAAGATTATGTATGAAAATTTTCAGAATCGTCTTGAAAACGGACTTTTGCTGTATATCCTTAGATATATAGAATGGGTGTCAATTGAAAATATAATCAAAGTTCACAGAAAGTCATAGATAAGAACATAAGAGTAAATAAAATGAAACTAAGTGCTATCAGAAAAACTTGAATATTTTTTTGCCAGAAAGAAAGAGATCTGTTGTAATTGAAATCACCAAAATCAGTTCCTCCTATGCAATGCCAGTATGCTACACATATAGATAAGTGAAATAATAGAAAGTCAGTAATTGAAATCACCAAAATCAATTCCTCTTTGTTAACATTAGACACTTGTTCAATATATAATAGTGTAGTTTTATAATAGTATTCAATCTACAATACTTAAAAAGATGAAGCCTCCATATATCCAGCTTGGAAGCAATGGCAATTCAGGATTATTTAGCATTTAATTGAAGCTTGTGAAAATTGAATCTAAATCAAAAAACAGAGACAAACAACATTATAGGAGATCACCTGCAAATCTGTAAATCAAAGAGACAAAGACATCTACTTCATTATGATCAATTCATTCCCTAAAAAAAAGAAACAATCTAATTCACCCGAAAAACAATACACTACAGCTTGAAACACTTGAATCCATGGTTGGTAGCAGTAATTAAGTACCGTTGCTAAATACAAATCAGCCAACAAAAACTCATGCTTCCATTGAACCAAATTGATTGTAATGACCTCCAAATACAAGATTAGCAAATTCAGATAATCAATTAAACAACAGACTGTATCAAAATGATGAAGAACAAACGAAATCGAAACAACAAAAGAATTTGCACCAAAGTATTTAATACAATTGAGAATAAATTACGCACACTTACACGAGATCTAGTGCAGACCCAATCCTCCTCTCAAGTCTCAAGGTCGGTGACTGACTGAGAGTAATACATCGAAGAGCCATTGAAATAGCGGTGACTGCTCGGACTGAAACTGAGACTCCACAAAAGAAATTGCTCACGTGCTGGTCACGTCCTCCCCCGGCCTACTTACATGTAACATGTCACGACTCACGACACGTCGGCAAAGGTATGATTATTGATCGGACACGTCAACTAATATTATTGATATGTATGGACGTGTCATCGATATTTGCGGACGTGTTAACACACATCCACGTTGGCCAGATCACGTGTCAGCCACATCAGTGCATGTGTATTTCGTGTCCAGGCAAGGCGAGTTAAAACGTTTTCTAATGATTTGGGAATCTCCGATACAGTAATGCTACACATCCTATCTAAAATCTCATATTTTTTATCCCATTACATATGACATATGAAGTGTCACATGGTGAGTGGATACATGGGGTAGGTGCGATAAATTATCATTAATGTGTATCCACTCACATTACGTTTTCTAATGATTTAGGAATCTCTGATAAAACGGCACCACCGTTGGGTAAGTTGCCATTTGGATAAAACAAATTCGGCCCAACTAAAATAAACCTTAATAGACTTGGGCTTTTTTTTCTATACTCGAAAAAATAACGAGCGATGATATTTGCACCTCTTAAAAATCATATGTACACCCTTTTTATATCTACACCCACCAAAAAAGATTTAAAGTATTATAAATTGTATGCACACCCCACTGGTATCATCTTCTTTTATTTTATTTTATTTTTTGTGTGGATGTCTTGTAGATTTGATCCGGAAATTTTGCCATGGAAATTTTACCCTATTCTTGACAGGGATTTTGAACCCAGTGAAAATGAGTTTTGAAATTATGCGGACACGTTGTGTACAGACTTTGAAGCTTTGGATTTTTTTTTTAATAAATTATAAAATAAATAAGATTAAAAAAAAAATGAAAGACGAAAGAGTATGGAAGACTGTAGAGTGTAATAGTTAGTTGGGATTCCAAAACTTTCCCCGAAACCTCCTCCATCTTTTTATTCTTTTTATTTTTCTTAAAAAATATTTCTTTTAGTTTAGTGTTTTTTTTATAAAAAAAAAAAAAAAAACTAAATACAATGATTTTATCTTCATTTTTTTTATAATTTTAAATTTTATAATCAAAATATATTAAAATTTTCTTTTAACTAATTATAATGTTTGTTAAAATGTGTAGAATATTAAATATTGTATTAATATGATATATGAGATACTGTATAATTATTTTCAATATTTTAATAAATTTATTTAAAGGTATTGTTGGAATTTCAAAAAATATGTTGATTTGGGGTGCACATACTATTTTCAAGGGGTGCAAATATTGCCTCCCAAAGATAATTTGTATTTATATTGATTCAAAAAATAATAATTTGTATTTATATATATATATTTTCCCTTTAAGTAGCTCAATTAATTACTAATATATACAATTTTAATTTAAAAATGAGCATTATACAGATTTTGTATAGTTATACGGTTACTTGTTACTTTAGTCATTGGATTTCAATTTAAATTTCTATAAAAATTAAAAATTTAAAAATTAAAACATAATAACTTTATCTTATATTCACCATTGCAACTATACGGGTCATATACAGTAGCTAAATCTTATAGGACAAAAAGAACATAAAGTCAAATACACATGTACAGACATACAATACAATCATCAAAAGTAAAAACACAACCAAACAGTTCAATATATATTAACCTAATTAAGTAGACCACCTATAATACAGTTACTGCTGCTTGTGTTTGTTTTTGATAGCTTCTTGGTGTACTTGGATAATAGAGCAAATGGCTTGTATGGCATTGAGAATCAAGAGTAAACTTGCAGCAACCGTTGCATTTCCTGTCCAAACATTACTGAAATATACCCTTCTCAATGTGGCCTTGGTGTAGTGTGTTTTCATTTTCTCGACGATTCCATAAAAGCAAGATTCACTTGGTGTAATGCGTGAGCAAAGTGTATTGAACATCTTGGCTATCGCTTCATTGTTGCCCACACAATTGCCAATAATCCCTTTCTCAACAAGTAAATCCACATCCTTCGTGGTATTGATAAGATAATCCATCATATTAGCATAGTTGCATACGTCAGTTTGTGTTGGATAGTGAAACACCTCCAAAACTATCAGATTACGAAACAAACATTCTGTCTCGTCATAGATTTCAATGCGCGGGATCTGTACTTCGTTTACTTCAAACCATGGCAACCATTTTCGACATTTTCTCTTCGCCATACTTATGTCCAGCAAGCATTTTCCTTTGGTGCCTTTAAATCTCAGTCCTGATTCATTCAACTTTGTTGCACTTGGTAAATCAAGTATCACTCCACTTGGTAAATTTGATGTCTCTTTGTTTGGCTGCACTGGTGGTTGTACTTCCAATACAACAGCACGTCTTAGAAAATCAGTAAAATGTTTAGCTTGCGGTTGCTCTGAAAACAACCAATTGAACATCTTCATACTTTGAAAAAAATTAAGAGAAAGAGTAAAGAATGAAGGATTTCCTTGTCCGCTAGGGAAGGCTAACGAGTATAAATCGTTAAGAACAAAGTATGGAAGCTGGTTTTCGAGTAATAGTAGGTCTAGCATTATATAAGTTTTTAGTTGTGATTTGTCTAGCAAAAAGTCGTCAGGGCCAAGCTCAAAATTCCTCACCAGGAGTTCAATGATGAAGACTGCATCGTATAGAATTATTGATACGTACTTTGAACTCGAGAACTTGGAGGATACTGAATAGTGATCACGGATGCGTTTTTCTTGATTCTTGATATAAATCTCAAATTCCTCCAATTTTTGTACCCTTGCTCGTTCACCAAATTTCGTCCAATATCTTCTTTTTTGTTCTTCCATACCCATCAATTCTTGTCTACTATAGTGAAGAGGACCTATTGAAATTAACTTGGGTGTATAAGCTTCTTCATTTATATTGCGAATAAATTGAGGAACCCTATATATACAACAATCTGATGCCGGTTCCAAAATTTCCTCAGAATTGTTTTCCCGATCAAAGCCAATTGACCACTCTCCAGATTGATGCTCATTCTTTCCCATCTCCATGTTCCAAGTTTTGGTACTGAACAAATAACAATAATTATTAGCTAATAACATAAATTGATTGATTTTTTTAGGTCAAGTGGACGTGGTGAATTGGAAAAGAAAATAGATTGATTTAGAAACCCAATAGAATTATACTGATTTTATTCATTCTAATTCATAGATCGAGTAACATTATTACGGTCCCGTTTCTATCAGGGCATTATAATATAACTTTATCAGGATATTGAATGTGAGCCACTCATTTATAAAAGTGATTTATACATTATTATGCAAACACTTTTAATTCACATACATCATGGGATCATAGTCATATCGGTGTACAATTTTCTAGACTATTATAAAGATCATGAGTAGAAAATATTTGTAACTGTAAGATATACATATACATGTATTCAAAGATTATATGATTAATGTTCAAGACACCAATTAATGATTGTTCAAGCACGCCAATTAATCTATAATAAAATGAACCCATGACTAGCTAGTTTCCAAGAGAAAGAAAGAATAAAACATAAAAATGAAACGATGATATCAAGTGTTCGGAGAACCTGAATATTTTGGTCGGAAAGATCGATTAAAGCTGTCTGCTTGATAGCACAAACAGAGTTCCTTCTCCGATATGGCACCTTCACTGTGTCTGTATGTGTGTGATAATGGTTCTTTGCTTCGACTTTCACTGATCACTGTATATTTATATATAAATATACAAAATGTGGTTCCTTCAATATTTGTGTGTGTTTTCTTGGATTTGTGTGGTATTGAAATGATCTTGTGATGTATAAAGATTATTATAAATGAATTGTTAAGATTTATTTCCTTCTTATATGAATCTGTAATATATTTTATCTGAACCAATCCGAAGGCCACTTTGTCTAATTCCTTTCGTGTTGCTTTGAAATTATTTGTTTCCTTTTACTTTTCCTTTATTTTGTGCTTTTGTCCCTAACAATTTATATCTATTATTTTTTTCTCCTTCTACTTTTCTATGTCTATTAAATTTGATTTATTTTTGACAGGTTCATAACAGAAAAAATATGTGGAAGATTCCAAAACCAAAACAATATCATCTCTTTGTCCCACTACTTTCAATATTATCGCTTTGTCCCACTACTTTCTTCTTCAAAAAAAAAAAAAAAAAAAAAAGAAAAGAAAAAGAAAAAACTACTTTCTCCTCTGTTTAATTTAAAATTAAGATTTGATTTATTTTGTTTAGTTTTTTTAATTGATTAACGTGTAGTTAATGTTTTTTATTTTTTTATTTTTTATTTTTTTATAATTAGATTATGCTATTATAAAAAACCAGTCTCAATTTCTTAAAATATATAATAATAATAATAATAATAATAATAATAATAATAATAATAAAAACATCTCTCCCAATTCTGAAATTTGTATTTTGTTTTATAAAAAAAAAAAAAAAATTGTATTTTGTAATAGTATAAAAAACAGGGAAAAATTTTTTATGCCGTCAAGCATTAAGACTTCCATATACAATATTACAAGGTTTACAATTTTATACCAATATCATCTTAACCCTAAAATGCAACCAAAAATACCAATCTACATTGAAATTCAAATACCACCATCTAAGGTGGCTTTTGTAGTAAAGGGAGTTCATTCATTCAAGAAATATGTTCGAATCACATTTATGATATATATATATATATATCAAAACTCAAATCCGAGACATAATTGTGTTGAATACAAATAAAACAACGAAATTAAATATGTCATCAAGCTTTAAGACTTCCATTTATATTAAAAACTTCAAGATTTACAATTTGATACCGAATACATTGAACCCTAAATCGCAACAAAAGTCTAAACTCAAATTGGGGTCACAGCCATGTTAATACAACACAACACCTTCAAAACATTTACAAAACCAAAAAAAAGAAGGTCAAAACACTCCATGAATGAATCTAAACTGCATCACGAACCTTGTAAGAATATTATTGATTTCAAACACAGGCCTGGAAACAAGTTATCGAGTTGTCTCTGCACATTCTTCCGTCTCTTCTTGGGTCTTGACGTCTGTTTCGACCCAGTAATGGCTAGTAGATCAGCCTCAATTTCCTCTTTAGTAAGAGCAATCGAGAAGCTTGATCTCTTCCTCTTCTCCATCGTCATCTCTGCATCAAACCCTAACTGAGCCGATTCATGAAACGGCAGCTGAGCCTTGACCGGTGCGTTTGCACTTGCACGATCTTGATCTTTTCTTGATGACCTCAGGTTCCAAGGCTTGATCTGATTTGAAGAATCCCTGCAGTCGGATGCAACTAGGGTTTGGGTTTGAACCTGTGACGTTGAATCCACGTTCGACACGTACTGCATGTTCCTGATCATCAGCCTTGCTCCCCTTTATACGGAACATGATCTTGAGCTTTGGTTTAGGATGACCCGATGCCGCTGATGATTCTTTCTTCTCCGATGACTCCACCTCTGCGATACCATTTTGAGGAACTGTTGATTGATTATCTTCTTCTTGAGATGGTATTGGTTTCTGGGTGGTGCTACATTTCTAGAAGTTGGGGATGGAAGAGTTATCGTGGAAAGGCTGTGAATCTTATGGCAATGAAACTTTGGACGCCATTGTTGCCATTGCTGTTGAGCTTTTTTTTTCTGAAACAAACATTTGATCAAAGGGGTTTTTTTTTTTAGTATGTTAATTTAATATAAGATGTTGATGAATTTGTATAGACTTCAAATTCTACTCTCAAAAGGGTTTTAGAGCTGAAAATAAATGATTCACTGAATTTGTAGTGAAATGCTGCATCATATGTTTTTATGAGCTTTCAACATTACTTGTGATTAAATGCACGAGATCCCTAAAAGGGACTTCATGATTTTGGGTTTTTTTTAATGCCACTAGTCTCCTAGATTTCACTGGGGTAGAACTGATTACCAGTTGTAGTACTTCAATGTAGTTGATCACCTTGAACCTGCCATTTATTGGATGCAAACTTTTTCATTCACTACAACAAATTTTTGTTTTTGTGACAAAAAAACTTTGTTATTAATTTACTATTCATCACTAAAACTATAGATATAGTGACGATCAATCCTTCTCCTCACTAATTTAACTTAAGTGATACAAACTAGTTACCAAACTCTATTTCATCACTATATTTTTGACACTAATTCATTTCATGTCCGATTAGTTATAAAATATTTAGTGACGAATTTACATTTACTCACTAATAATATAATTATAGTGACAACATTCATGTCCCTCACTAATTCTACCAAAGTGATTTCAATCTGTCACCAGAATCAATGTCATTACTATAATTTTGTCACTAATAATATAGATATAGTGATGACCATTCACATTCCTCGCTAATTCCACCAAATCAATTTAAATTAGTCATCAAAGTCTATTTCATAACTATATTTTTGTCACTATATCTTTTCTTGGCATATTAGTTACAAGATAGTTAGTTATGAATTTACATTTCCTCACTATTAAAATTAATTAATTATTATAATTTTAAATTAAAAGAAAACCTATTGGGGCAAAATAAATTTGTCCCAATAGACTACCTATTGAGACGTAATTTCTTGAACCAGATTTGTTGTTGTACGGACTGGGTCACTTACCGTTTGATATTTATTTTCTGTTGAAGTTTTTTTTAGTAATATTGATTGCCTATGCATTAAACAAGGTTCTTTTGAGGAGTTGGTCACTCTCGTAGGTGGGTGCCCTTTTGAAATTGGTGGCAAGATTACTACTTCTCTTTTGTCCCCGACCACAACTTACGTAGCTTACCTTGTGTTCACTAAAAACTGGGTAGATAATGATCCAACAAAAGTTACTGTTGAACTTGTTATTGTTGGACTTACTGGGAGTAATAATGGCCAAAGTCGAACTGTTTATATTCATCAGGAGCAACAAGACGGAGACGATGGTGGCTTCTACCCAAAAATGAGAGCAGATGGGTGGTTGGAAACTTAACTGGGTGAATTTTTCAATGGAGGTGAAAAAGAGGACGAATTGTTAATAAATATTAAATCTAAATTGATGGAATGTCTTATTGTGAGTTTTTTTTTTTTTTTTTTTTTTCTATCGAAGCTTTTGTGTGTAAATTGATGTTATATTTTAGCATATTTTGCTTTAAAGAAAAAGAAAAAGAAAAAGAAAAAAAGGATCTATATTATTAAGGTCGATTTGGTTCTACATTATTCAACCGACAATTGAAGAAACAATATCAATATCATTACAAGCTAACTTGAGTAGCCAATTTGGGAAAGAACAATTCCAATACACACAGCTTTCTTAGCTAATAGCAAATCATGTGCCAAATTGTTGCAATTTCTTGGGACAAAGGAGATGGCTTTTAGTTTCCGTGATTTCAAGCACTGCCGTGTGACTTGATAGGGAAGCGTATCGGAGAACAAGGCCACACCAATCATGGAAAACTTTAACCATAAGTGTTAATTATTTGACATTTTTCATTTTAGTTTCTCTTTAATTTGTTGTTTTAATTACAAAATGTCACCGATTTAACTAAAGCTTTGTTATTTTAGAGCTTAATTACCGTATTACTTTGTTTAGTGATTGCAATCCTTCAATAAAAAAAAAAATAAATTGTGAAAGTAATGTCAAAAAAAAAAAAAAAAAAACCATATATTAACTGAGTTTTAACTATTACATGGACTAAGAGTATAATCTATAATGTCTCTTTTGAAAAAAAAAAAAAAAAAGCAACCTAGTAGGAAGGATCTTCAACAACTTTCTGTGTTTGGTAAGATGGACAAATGGAGGGAAGGAGAGGGCGGGAGGGAGAGCCCCAATCCCTTATTTGGTTGGAGGGAGGGGAGGGAGGGAGAGAAAATCCTTCCGGGCCCACCAATTTTATAATACACTCTAATTTTTTTGTGATCCACCCAATGATGGGTGGATGGATCACAAAGGAGAGAGAGTGATGGGGGGAATACCAAAATGCCCTCCAATTTTATAATACACTCCAATTTTTTAAAAGGTAACATAGTAATTTTACAAATTAAATATCAATCCATTCATTTAACCATCTTTTTAATTCCAAACAAAATATATGTTATCCTCTCCATCCCTCTCTCTCTCTCTCTCCCTCTTAATTCATCTATACCTCTCATACTCTCTCTCCCCCACCAAACATAGTAAATAATAATAATAGTAATAAAAAAAACAAAAGAAAAAGAGTTTCCTTAAATACCTTTGTCTGATTCGAACTAAATTACCGACCACAACTTTTTTTTTTTTTTTTTTTACTACATTTCCTTCCCGATCTCTCCTTTCTCTTTCTTTCTATTTTCGTTCACCGATTTTTAAGCGGATTTTATTTGTCTTATTTTGGTCGGATTTTATAAATTTCCTTAAATGTGATATCATATCTTTAGTTGCCTGATTCGGTTTCTGCGAAATTGGAATTTTTTGATTTGGTTTCGAGACTAGAGCAAGCTCTGGTTTTCGAATCTTTTGATATAAAACTAGAAGTGGAGTTGTTTGTTTCTTGAATTTGATCAAAGAATGTATATTGAGGAAGTAGAGGATCGGATTCAGGATCTTTCGTGTAGCAGCGGCAACAGTGTTGTGGTTTCGGATGCGAAACGTGTTTTGCTTGGAGCAGGGGCTCGTGCACTTTTTTATCCGACATTGTTGTACAACGTTGTCAGGAACAAAATTCACTCTGAATTTCGATGGTGGGATCGAATTGATGAGGTATAAAATTCACTCTTTTTTACTACTGCATATATAAGTGTGTGTGTGTATATGAATTGCTGTTGAGTTTATATAATTTACAATCTTTAGAGGGAAATTTTTAATTTTGTCTACTATGTGATCTTATTCAGCTTAGTGATTTTATTGGGTTTTATTGTTTTAACCAGTCTTAGGCACTTTGAATTTAAATTTAGCTGCGTTTACGCTTTGTAGGAGTGGAAGGAGGTGGTGTCTTGTTAATTGTTGTTATTTTTGAATCATTGATTTGAATGTTTACGCTTAATTTCTCTTAAATAATATGGTGCGTGTCAATACTGAATGATATTGATTATAGGATCATGTCTGCAGTGAGTTTGGTTTACCGTTCTTCTTTGAAGTTTATGCATTGCTGCTTAGATGACTGTATTGTTGTGTCTGAGTATGTCTCTTACAAGTTTTGAGTGTGAGATTTTTGCTAATGCTTTACCAATCTGTTTGTTATCAGCTTATTTTGCTAGGTGCTGTTCCATTTCCTGCTGATGTTCCGCGCTTGAGGGAACTTGGTGTTTCTGGAGTAGTGACCTTAAATGAACCATATGAGACTTTGGTCCCCGCATCGTTGTATCATGTGAGTATGCACATTTGTGTTGATAGTTATCCATTAAATATTGCTACTTCAAAATGTGAAAAAATGGGAAACTCTAGACCGTCTCCTTGGAAACCTTTCTTCAATAACCAATGTGTTAAATTCTGATTTCCTTTAGCCTTCTCCAGTCATTGCCCATGATTGACTTGACTCTTTTCTTGATTCCAAGAACTTTCACTCGAGTTTTAGAAGGATTTATCTATATATGCATTTTGCGATTTGCTTCTATTTGAAAGTGTTAAATATTTTGCAAGATGCACTCCAAAAGTTCATTTGTATCTATAACACAGAGATGCTCTTTCATTTTTCTGGCATAATATGCAAATCTCTCTCTCTCTCTCTCTATATATATATATGTTCTCCAATACTTGCTAAGATTTGGAATGGTTTTGTCATGGTTTCTAGAGTCATTTCTGCTCAATTTGGTGTTAAACATACTGCAAATTGGTATCTATAAAAACCTCTGTCCCTTTGCAGCTTTCTTAAATATATGTCTCAATGCTCATCAAATTTTGTATTTAATTGTTTCAATAGGCTCACAACATTGATCATTTGGTGATTCCTACAAGAGACTATCTTTTTGCCCCCTCATTTGCTGATATATGCCAAGCTGTAGATTTTATACATGGTAACTTTAACATTCTTTTAAATTAGTTATCTTTTCTGTAGGGCATGTGACATCCAATACTGTGATTGGATACTGGCAGATGGTTAATGGTTGTTGATTGCTGCCTTCTATTCTATGGTAAAAAAAAAAAAGCAATTGTTTACGAGCCATGTCGCCACTGCTGAGTCCTTCATTGATTTAGTTTGCAATTTATTATAAAGTTTGTCGCATTCTCCAAATGACTTTGAAGTAAACAATACCTATGCTATATGATTTGAGTGTGGCAGAGATTTTGCATTCCTTTATTATACAACGAACTCTTATTTTTTTTTACTTTTGCTTTGTGAAGAAAATGCATCTCTAGGGAAGACAACCTATGTCCATTGCAAGGCAGGTCGAGGGCGTAGCACAACCATTGTCCTCTGCTACCTGGTATGGACTGAACAGAAACCTATTCTAATAACACCGGTTATGAATTATCCTTTTAACTTATGCGAGACTGTTGCATTTCATAACAGGTGGAGCACAGACAAATGGCACCTGATACTGCATATGAGTATGTGAGATCTATCCGGCCAAGGGTACTTTTGGCCTCTTCCCAATGGCAGGTATGTTCGATTTTTCACTCTGAAATCGAAAAATAAACTACTTTGAGAGGAGAACCATTAGTTAGCAGTGGTGAACACTGTCCACCATCTGTTTTGATATTTTTGATTAGCATCAAAATTTCTTTTATTAGATTTGACCATGTCGATTTCACGTAATGCAGGCTGTTCAAGAATATTATCATATCAAGGTGAAGAAAACTAGCATCTCTGACTACATGATAGTTGAAAAATATCTAGATCTCCCAGCAGGGCAAGACGAAGAAGCATTTGATAATGACTCTGTAGTAATTGTAACAGAATCGGACCTTGATGGATACGAAGCTAGCTGTGACTCAAGTGTAGCAAGAAACGAGATGTTGTCAGACCTTAGCCTGGCTTGCAAGGTTCAGTTTGCTAGTCAAGCAGCCGTTGCCAGACTCTCATGCGTGTGGCTTCGGTGCCTTACAGACCAAAAAACAAGGAAGAAACTTGGGAACTCAGTGAATACTGATCAGTTGGGAAGCATCAGTGTTGACATCCAGGTTTATTGAGACGTCAATAATATCTATCGTTGGTGAATGGTTAACTTATTTCTCGTTATGTTTTTGTTTTTCGTTAAACACATTTCAAATGGATGTTGGTTGAACGCGTTATAGTTTACGAGAGCGAATACTGTGTCATTTTCCCACTAAAAGTTAGCGAGACGGCACTTGGATATGCAAACATGAGTTGAGTTGTCTTCCAGGAAGAAATGGCGTGAGAATGAGCCATTTTTCCTGGAAGTTATATCTTGTAACATGAGTATTGTTTTTATTTATTCATGGTTGAAACTTGAAATATGCTGCTTTTATGGGAAAAAACAAATTAAATTTTGCTCTCTTATACTACCATTTTCAAGCTTTATCTTAATTTTTCATTCTTTAGCAATGGAAATCAAATTGATTTGTAACTATCAAATGTTTTTTATATTTTTATAAATAAATAAAAAATTGTGTGAAATTGTCTTTAAGGACGGCATCTAAACATTTTAAATCCATATAAAAAAAAAATCACACACAATCATTATTTAGGTTTAGAATGTTAAATAATTGAATGGATGTTCTTTTGTTAAATTAATCAACGTCATCGCCACTATATTCTATTAATCGTATTATAAATTTATAATATGCGAAATTATTTTATCTTAAGAAGAAAACCTGATTAATAAAAAAAAAATAAAAAAAATGGACTGTTAAATGATGATATTAAGAAACAAGAGGGGTACATTATGATATTTACCTTGTACAGTCAAGTTTTATAGATAGCATAAAATAGTAGCAGGTAACGACTAGTTATGCTTTCATTGAAGCTATGCCGATGATTTTTTCAACACCATCTCTTCTTCCCAAGCCTTCGTGTCCTTGTAAGTCTCTCTCTCTCTCTCTCTCATACCAGTACATGTGTATGTATTAATGTATATATACATATATGTATGTATGTAGATGGAAATGTTAGCTGTTTCTGCTCATGACCCAATTCACGTTTTTGCTTGAAAAATCATAATGTGCACACTATAGAATGAAATTGCTAGAATGAAAATGGAATTTTGGGTTTAAAGTCCTGGTTTTGACCATGGCATTTTTCATTCTAGCGAATCTGACTCGATGATCGAGTCAAGCTGACCGGTGGTTTACTTCTTGTTTAAAGATTTGCTAAATTGAGCTAATTAGTGTACAATACGTGACTGAAAATCTGCAATCATACTCGCAATCCATGTAATATCGTCCTAAATTGTTTCAAAGCTAACTTTGGCTCAACCCGACTCAATAGTCTGATTCAATTTTTGATCTCTTGGAGTACTGCTATCTCCTTTTTGATGCAATTGGATGTTTACGATTCGATAAATGTAAGTTTCATTTGTTGATGATAACTTGGACATGTATTCAAGTTCTTCTCATGGAGTGTACTCTATATTTTTATCTGGGTATCTTACACAGTTACAATGTTAATAAATGTTGAATATTTTCCTGGTAATGAAGAATATATATTTTTCATTGGATGATTCTTTTAGTATGTGTGTGTGTATGTATGTATGTATATATATATTTGAAGAAAAAATTTCCCATCATAGTCTTCCACGTTGGTGATCATTAATGTCTGCATCGGAATTTCAGCTAATAACTTTTGGATTATGAGTTGAGTCTGTTGCTTAGTTGTGAATGTTTATCTTTAATAACGTCAGCCTTAAAAACTAAACAGCTAGAAAAGGGTTATCAAGTGTGAACGGAACAGATCACGAAACCAGTTATGTTATGCTTCTTCATATCATCGATCATCATATGTTAATATATCTATTTGCACTTTCTGCTAGACAAAACCTTCTCAGCATGTCCCGCTGTAGGGACTTTTTTGCCTCAGAAGAAGTATATATTGCATTGCTGCTCAAGTCACAACTTGATAGATGATGGGTGAGAATTTAATATTAGCTCCTCATCTCATGACTATATAAGATTGGTTAGTTTCTCTTACAGTTGGATTTATTTTTGGCTAGAGTGCAGACTGGCTACATGTTTCAATGTGAGGAGAGATCGAAGCGGAGGCTTGTCCTTTTTGCTCTGGTCTCATCAGGGTTGTTTCCTACTTCATCTTCTTATGCAAAGACCAAGGGTAAGAACCCATATGACGAAAAGCGTTTGTTAGAACAAAATAGACGGATACAGAAGGATAATAATGCACCAGAAGACTTTCCAAATTTTGTCAGAGAAGGTGAGTTCATGCTATATTAGCAATCTCATTCTTCTGGGAATTTTTTTTTATAATGGAATCGTCATTAGAAGACCCCTTTTCACTGAATAATTTGTCTGATATATGTATTTTGCTTGACAAAAAAAAAAAAAAATCGGTAAACTGCTACCCACAACTGGCTATTATAAATTGTATGGGCAAGAATATGGAATCAGCATTGATATTTGTGAATCTGTATCAGGGTTTCAGGTTAAGGTAGTAGCATCAGATAATTACATTACACGTGACTCTGGACTTATATACCGGGATTTTGAAGTTGGTCAAGGTGATTGCCCAAAGGATGGTCAGCAGGTTTTTCTTTCTTTGGCTTTGGAAGCTACAAATTCCTTCTCTTGAATTTTCTCATGCTTTACGATGTTTCAATAGACGTAGTTTATGAAGTTTTTGATCGATGAGTGCAATTTGTT
Organism: Acer negundo; assembly: GCA_035582765.1. Classification (NCBI taxonomy): domain Eukaryota; kingdom Viridiplantae; phylum Streptophyta; class Magnoliopsida; order Sapindales; family Sapindaceae; genus Acer; species Acer negundo. The sequence goes on from CM069236.1 coordinate 32,399,847, forward strand.
GTATGGCTTTTCTAAGGTCTGATGTGAGAAATGAGTATTTCTCACGGTAGCTAGTTTGTTTTCTATGAATCATTAGAAATACTAGCTTAAAATGGTACTGATGTTGAATCATATATATATATATATATATTTCAATCATGTTGGCTACCCTGTTTACATTGAGAATCTTTGCAGGTGACTTTTCACTACATTGGCTATAATGAGTCAGGCCGGCGTATTGACAGCACCTATATACAGGGTTCTCCAGCCAAAATCCGCTTGGGCACCAAGGCATTGGTTCCAGGTGATTAGAGATAATCTGCATACAATTATAATTATTCCCTGCTGGAAAAATACATTTTGTGCGAAGTAGAAATTACCCAAGTAGAAAACTTTTGCAGGTTTTGAGGAAGGAATTCGAGATATGAGACCAGGGGGGAAAAGAAGGATAATCATTCCTCCAGAACTTGGACCACCGGTCAGTAACTCGTTTATCAGCTTCCACATATGATTTTTCCAAGTTTCAACGTTTAGAGTTCTTTCTTATCCCTCACTAATTTGATCACACGGATATCTGACTATAATAAAAAACAAAACATGTCCATGCTGCTAAACTTTGCTCAAAAAGTCATTATATGTACTTGGTAATGAGAAACCATCCTATTTTCCGTAGGTGGGGCCGTCTACATTTTTCAGCTCGAAACAGTTTGAGGTGTTCGATGTGGAACTGCTTGGCATTCAGGAATGTCAAAGGAGGACCATAGTAGGCTTTTATTCTGATGTTGTGTGCAATTGAGTGTGCTAATTTCTGCCGCATAAATGATTCAAAGTCCTAATGAAGATCCATATTTGCAATTATGTCAAGAAAGAATTCTCTATTTCTCTCCTTGGTTCTTTTGATCTTTTCTTTCTTTCTTTTTCTGTCTTTGGATTTGCAATCATGTTCAGATTTGCATATATCCGCACCACCGATGGCCGCAATCGACTGTGCCATGTCCTCCATTAGCCTTGTTATTTGATGGCATAGCTCGTCTTGCCCTTGAAGTTGCTTACTTAGGCTGGAACCTAAACATATAAACAGTGTAATGAATTGGAAATCATCAAATTGTTGTATCTTGAACAACTTAAAGATGTTCACATTCATTATATTGATTGAGATTTGAGGTCAATACAATCTGCAGACTTTTCTCTATGTTCACAATTTTTTATTTTATTTTTAACATCCTTGACTGGATGTCTTCTTCAAATAGTGCTCCAATGGAAGGACGTAATGTGTTATGATACATTCAGTATGTACAAAACTACATGTTACAACAGGCTACAATCTGTATTGAGATACAAGTTTGGGACGGCCCAGAATGTTACTACTGAGTATCTTCTGGCGGAGCCCTATGATAAACAATTGTTTCTGAACTTGGATCGGCATGATACTGCCCGTAAATTGCATATACAGCAACTGTAACAATGCTGAGGATCACAAATCTCCACCACGCCTCATAGTGCAGCTGCACCAAATAAAATGATGGTTATTACCTGTAATCTTTGCATATTTGATTTTTTAATAATGGAAAGTGTATGGAGGTGCACAGCATAAATTACGGGGCAGTTTATAAGCGTACCTGAGCAAAAAGGAAGATGTTGAAAAAGATGGAAATGGTTGGTACAATGGGAACCCCAGGACAGGAAAACCCCGGTGGATCCGCATAAGTCTGAAACAAGAACATGTAAAAGAGGGTCACACGTTGAAACAACAACCGGGGATGCATACGAGACTCAGAAATGCAGATGAACAATGTAAAACAAGCTAAAAAATGATGATGCCTGCACTACTAAACAATTAGTGTCTAGCTCTTTACAAAGGAAGCAGCCCTTCTAAAACTTAATGAGAACTTAATTCCTTCTTTCAACTCAGTTCAAGCTGTAAACCATATTGATAAAAAAAAAAAAAAAATTTAGGCTAACTCACCCTCCCGATCACTGCTACAAAAAGATTTGTTCAGTGCTCAGAACCTTGCTTTCTAATTATGAGTTTTGCAATGATATTAAGAATACCATAAGATGTCTTAACGGCTAAACCTAGTGGTCCTAGTCCAATTATTTTAATTTCACATTGCAGTATGCAGCTAATTATTAGAAACATCCTGTATATATATATATATATATATGGTACTAATCGATACTCACTTGGCGGAAGAAAAGGGCAGCGGAAGCAAGTACTGCAATAACTACTGCCACAAGCATGAAAATGGATGAAGCATTGAGACGGTAAAGGAGTCCAGTACTGAAACCACAAGCAGCGACTATGACAAGACAAAGTACACCTTCCCGCCAGGTTGAAGTCCATCTAGAAGAAACTTGACTTGCTGCTTTATCCTTCCAACGAAGAGATATGACACATGCTGAAACAACAGAATATCCTGTCTGAAACAGGCCAAAGTACAATGTCAGGTCAATGGATTCCAAATATTAATTAGCCATACATCCGAGCAAATTAGTTCTGCACCAGCATAACATATCTTCTACAATAAATTTCCCTTAAAATTCCTACAGTTACTCATCACGGCATGACATTTTGTGTACTTGTAAAAGTTATTATCTTTAAATGGAACTGAGAGCTAGGGAGTGGTATGATGGGTAATTGCATGAAGCAAGCAACAGTCTTAGAAAATATATATCTGCTTCAGAGCTATTCAGGTGTAACAAATTGATTTAAAATCTAAATAAACCCCAGGCAAAAATTGAATGATGCCTTACCAATGTGCCAACTGAGAGAATATGTGAGAGCACGTGAACGTTAAAAAGCCCTGCCAAAACACCAGCAACAATACCAACCCAGACCTGGGAATGAACAGGAGTGTGGCGTGTCCGGTGCACTTTAGCAAATATTGAAGGTAGTAAACCATCCCTTCCAAGCCCGAGATATAATCGAGACTGTTCACAGAAACATCCGTTATCTAGATAAGAATGGGTCACATGGTGATGGCATATCAGTAATGAAGATGTCTGAACTGACTCACCTGAACATATAAACCAACTAGAAGGGTTGTTGTAAGTCCAGCCACAGCACCTATGCTAATTAAAATAGAAATAAACTTCATGCCCTTGGATGAAAAGGCAGCAGCCAGAGGAGCATCTTCATCAAGGAACTTGTAAGGTACCATCCCAGTGAGTACTAAACAGACACCGATATATAATGCAGCGCATATCAGAAGGCTTCCCAAGATGCCTATTGGCAGATCCCGCTGAAATTTCAAAATTGGGGGTGCAAAAAAGGAAGCAAAGCAAATTATAGAATGCAATGACATAGACACTTACACAGCAAAAGAGACATCACAACTAAACTACTGAGTACTGAGAAGCATCAATTTGAACGTAACATCACACACCTGAGGTCTCTTAGATTCTTCGGCTGAATTAGCAACTGCATCAAACCCAACATATGCAAAGAATACTACAGTAGCTCCGGTCAATACTTCCTTAAAACCATTTGGAGCAAAAGGAGACCAATTTGAAACATCAACCTCAAAAGCACCAGCAAAGATGACGATAATTACAATGACAACCTGCAGCAAATTTAGAGTCCAAAAGTTATTTTGTGTAAATCATGACCAGGGACTTGATATCTTTCTTGTTAATTACCATTAACTATTTTAAATTTCTTCAGTTCCTAATCTGTTTCTTTCTAAGGTTGCAATAAATTTTGAAGATATGAATATCCTTTAACTAAAGCCACATTAGAAATTGGTAAGATGGAAGAAACACCTTTGTTGCAGTCATGCATGAGTTCAGAATGGAAGATTCTCCAATACCCCGACACAGAACCACGGTCAGAAGAGCAAGGAGAATTGGAGCTAATATATTGATAGATAGAGCTCCTCCAAAGAACTCTTCACCACCATGTCCAATCCAGCTTGGTATATTTTCTTTGAAAAAGGGAAAGAGCTCTAGCAATGAAACTACATAACTTGCCAAGCTTCGAGCTATGCTAGCTGCCCCAATATGATAGTCCACCATAAGTTGCGCAAAAACAAGAAAAGCAGTGAGTTCATTAAAAGCTGTATATGCATACAAGTATGCTCCTCCGACAACAGCAGGGATACGAGATGCCAGCTCAGCATAACAGAGAGCATTTAACACACATGCTGCTCCGGCAAGTATGAAACTTACTGTAACCCCTGCAAAATGATGTCAAATAATCAACAAACAACAATCAGCAAAAAAAAAAAATAAAAAAATAAAAAATAAAATAAAAAAATTCAAACATACAACACTGGATACTCAGCAGTATACATCTGTCGGTTTTTGCAAAAAATGAATAAGGCTTGATGTTGTAGACATAGTACATAACACAGTCTAACAATACTCGTATTTTTTACTAAAATTTAATTTCGTGTTAAATTGAAATCAATAAATTTGAGCTGTTGATTATAATGCAGAGTCGCAGAAAATATACTATGGTGCCAAAATTTACAATCTTTTAACGATAAAAGAAGAAAATATCAAAAACCCGTGTCTAGATTTCTCTAAAAAAAACCATCATAAAAAAAACTAGAAATGCAAAAGTCCGCATTTTTTTTTCCTATCAATTTGTGATCATGACTCATTTTCAAGCTCCGACAAGTGGTTTTTTATCGTTAATTTGTTAGTTTTGCAGAAAGCAATAGGCGCCTAGCTCGCCTAGTAGGGGAATAGGCAGCTGGCCGGAAGTTTTTTATAAATATTTTTGTTGTTGTAATTGTGTAAATGTTCGTTCTATTCCATATACTGAACCTCAAATTCCAAAAAAAACTCAATATTGAGAATCAAAGTTCATAAACAAATAAATAAAATCTTACAAAATCAATCAAATTCCAACCAAAATCGATCAAAAAAATAGTTAGCCTAGTCTGTCAACAGTGACTAGTAACCGACTTTGACCGACTAGGCCGAATTAGGCTGTTTATCAACTAGTCGCGGCGGCGCCTAGTCGGGGACTTTTGCAACACTGCAATTTGTGACCTTGACTCATTTTCAAGCTCTATCAAATCCTAAACACGCAATTCAATAAACAGCAGAGAAACATAAATTCAAAATCGAACTCAGCTAAATCTCGATAGTCCAAACACCGAAACCAAACAAACAGACCTGGACCGGCGTCACGAGCGACGGTTCCGGTGATCACGAAAATTCCGGCGCCAATGGACGCGCCGACGCCGATGAGCAGGAGATCAAAAAGGCCGAGGCGTCGGAGAAGCGCGTCGCCATTGTGTGTACTACGGACAGACGGAGAGGTTAGGGTTTTGGCTCTGAGAGCCGATGACCAGAAATGAGAGAGACACGTGGACGGTGACGATGGGGAGTTGCTGCTAGTGCTACTGTTGTATCTCCTGTCCTCCACCACATTTTCACCTCCCATGTTGTTGTTTAATGTTAACGTTGTCTAGAAGCGGAGGAAGAGGTCATGAACATTTCGCGTTTTTCGCTTCGAGTACATTTCTGATTTCTAATTTATACTGTCCGAATTGGAGTTTTTGTCCGGTTCTGCTCAGTACAGTTCCTCAGGTTCGCTATCGTGTCATACTGTCACGTGTTTTTATTGCTCTGTGAACCGGTTTGTGTTTTTACAAAATTCACCTCAACCCGGTCGAGATTAGATAAATTGATTTTTATTTTCTTTTATTTATTTACCATAACCGAAGTCAATTAACATATGGTTACATTTATGATTAATGTCTTATATTAAATTTTCACATCACCCTTGTAGCAGAGCTGGTAGTGTATCACCCTTCCACCATGCACATTTTACAAGTATGTGTGTAGGGTTTTCTTCCTGAGTTGTGGGAGTAGTTATCTCCCGTTATGAGAATAGATATCTGGAACACGTATATATTGTTTAATCTCAACAAGTTCCAGGAGTAGTTACCACTTGTATCGTTGCCACTCAAATTTGAAATAGTGCTACATTAATGATTAATGTCTTATTATTAATTTGTTTTTTTTTTTTCCATATATACAATATATTATATACCACTTGTATTGTTGTCATTTTTTTTTTAATTTTTAATTTTAATTTTTTACTTTCTACGATATTTATCTATAATCTATCCATCTATCTAGACCTTTGATATGATTCGAGCCTTGAAATCATTTATCCAAACCTCAAGTTCATCTACCTACTAACTGAGTTACGCTTCCAAAAGCTTGTATTGTTATCATCTGAGTTTGAAATGTTGTTACATTTATAATTAATGTCTTATTATTATTATTATTTACATTTATACAGTATTGTATTGTTGTTATTTGAATTTAAAACATTGCTAGGTTGATTTGAATTTAAAATATTGCTAGAGTGATTAAGCGTTATAATAATAACAAAGGGAGTGTGATTGATAAAGATTTTTTTTTTTTTTTTAAGCTATTATTGGTTTGTCTTTTTATAGTAGACTTGACTTCAATTTAAAAATCTGAAAGTCTGAAACAATAAAAATAATTGGCTAAAAGGAAAGTTATTTCAGATGGGGAAGGAAAAGTAATAAATACATACCTTTTCCTATATTTTTTAATGTATATGTTTAACATTTTTTCTTAGATATAAATATTTAGTAACGTTATTCAACTTATATGATTTATATACCGTAAAGTTCAATAAATTTTAGTATTGAACTTGTATAATTACGCCACTTACTAAATATATCATAGCATCCAATAACTGCACATCATCTTTTATTCGATAGTATACCTCCCATCCAAATCGGTATTAGTAGTTTGACTTTCACTATACCTATTTTAAGAGTATGTACGAGATTTTTTTTTTTTTTTTTTTTTTTATTTAGACTGAGTCTCACTATGGTGCATTTTACAATCTGTGGAGTTTTCTTTTTTTTTTTGGATGTACATGTATTGTCTAACAAGTAATACTTAAAAAAACAAAAAAAAAATCCAATAACCCTAATGATTGTTTATATTTTTTAAAAATAACTTTCCATTAGCAACACATTTCTAAAACTATACAAAATTATCTAACACAAAAAGAACACGTACCCATAAATTTGAATCAATTTCCATCACTAACTTATATGACAAACACTTTTTTTATCCTGTGTTGTGTATTTTAGGCAATATATATATATATATATATATATATTTTGTATCTTTATAACATTTAAAGAAAAAGATAATAGTTTTAGTACTAAAAGAAATGTTAGATAACAAAAGGAAAAACATTGATACTATAAATATGTACATAGAGATTCACCCAATTTTTTTTTCCATTTACGGTGACAGTAATTCAAATATGAGATATTGTTCGACTAATTCAAATATGAGACATTGTTCGACTGCTTATTATCAACCAGTCACATTTGACGTCTGGTTTTTAAATTGAAGATCATGTGGTCAAACAAACAATAAATACAATATATCTCTTAATAAAATGAGTAAGTAAGATACAAAAATATAAAAAAGAAAAATCAAGATTCTTGAATGTACATCTTGTGTTAAATCAAATAAGAAACAGCTGTAGTTGTTTGACACTACTCATCTCCATTCCAATCTCCAACCTTTTTCCACACACATGCTGAAAATTCTGACCTTTTTCCACACACATGCTGAAAATTCTGTTTTCAATTTATTTTCATGACCCAATTGACATACAAATAAGTAAGTACACTTCACATAATCTCTCTCTCTTCTATTTTTATTATTTTTGGTTGCCCAATAACAAAGAAAGCCAGGAGAAAAAAGTGAACCATATGTCTTGAGGGTTTGGTCTTTTGTTCTGTATCTCTCTCTTATATATATATATATATATATATATATATATGCACCTGAATTCTCTCCGACCCTTCCTCCGCTTTGTCTCTTATATATCTGTTAGTGTTTTTTTATTTGTTTTCTTTGGATATATTGAAGTTGATTTATTGAATGCAATCTCACAAAAAAGGGAAGTGATTCAATCTACAAGCTTCAAGATTTAAGGGTTTACTTGCAAACCCAGAAACCTTGAGCTCTCAGGTTGGATAAATCATTGATTTTGCACTCTTATATGTGTTTACGGTTGCAATCTTTCATGGGTTTTTGATATCAGTGGCTGGATTTTGTTAATTATCAATCTTTGATTATTTGTGATTTATCTATTCAATTTCATTTTTTGTTTGTTTGAGGGTTAGGGTTTTTGAGGTTGGAGAGTAATAGCTTGGTGTTAATTTAGTGGTGTTTTGGTGTTAATTTAGTGGGTCATGAATTGGTTTGGAGGTCAATATGGTATTAATTATTGGGTCATTAAGTTTTCCTTAATTGATTGAAGGATTTGAGGGTTAAAGGTTAGTGGTGTCTCCATATTTGTGTTTTTGATTGAGATATGAATCGTAGAGTGAGGCGTAAAGTGGCAAAAAAAGGGAAAGAAAAGGTTACCGTGGCCTGTTACCCTGAAGTTGAGGATGAGGTTTTAGGGTCTGAGCGGAATGGAGATGTTATTTGGACTAGTTTGCCTGATGACACAGTGATTCAGTTGTTATCGTGCCTGAATTATAGAGACCGAGCAAGCTTATCATCAACATGTAGGACATGGAGGGCTTTAAGTTTTTCTCCATGCTTGTGGAGTTCACTAGATATTCGGGCACATAAATGTGATGCTGCCATTGCAGCTTCGCTCACATCCAGATGTGCGAATCTTCATAAGCTTAGATTTCGCGGTGCAGACTCTGCAGATGCAATAATACATATTCAAGCTAGGAAATTGCGAGAAATAAGTGGCGATTACTGTAGGAAAATAACAGATGCAACTCTGTCTGTGATCGCGGCTCGTCATGAGGAATTGGAAAGCCTCCAACTTGGACCTGACTTCTGTGAAAATATCACAAGTGATGCCATAAAAGCAGTTGCTCATTGCTGTCCCAAATTGAGAAAACTTCGATTATCTGGGATTAAGAAAATCAATGGTGATGCCATCAATGCTCTGGCTAAGCATTGTCCGAATTTAACAGACATCGGGTTTCTTGACTGCCTTAATGTTGATGAGATGGCACTGGGAAATGTAGTATCAGTTCGTATGCTTTCAGTTGCAGGGACATCAAATTTGAAGTGGAACCTGATTTCTCAGGTTTGGCATAAGCTGCCTAAATTGATTATGTTGGATGTTTCAAGAACTGATGTGGGTCCAGTTGCCATTTCTAGATTGTTATCTTCTTCCAAGAGCCTGAAGGTTTTGTGTGCCTTGAATTGTCCAGTTCTTGAACAAAACACCAGCTTAAGTACGGGTAAGAATAAAGGCAAATTGGTAATTGCCTTTTCTACTGACATTTTTAAAGGTGTGGCTTCTTTATTTGTCGATGCTCCAAAGAAAGAGAAGAATGTGTTTTTAGATTGGATGAATTCAAAGAAAAAAGATAAAAACTTAGATGAAATTATGAGTTGGCTTGAGTGGATACTGTCCCATACACTTCTGCGTATTGCTGAGAACAATCCACAGGATTTGGATGATTTCTGGCTCAAGCAAGGTGCACCACTGTTGCTTAGCTTAATGCAGAGCTCACAAGAGGATGTTCAAGAAAGAGCAGCTACTGGACTTGCAACGTTTGTTGTCATTAACGATGAAAATGCTAGCATAGATGGTGGAAGGGCTGAAGCAGTTATGAAAGATGGTGGTATACGTCTTCTTCTGGACCTTGCAAATTCCTGGCGGGAAGGGCTTCAGTCAGAGGCTGCAAAGGTAAATTCTTTCAAGGAAATAATTATGTCCAATGTTATTTCAATTCTGTAAAAATTGGTTTGATTAATATTTTTGACATACATCAAGTACAGAACCTGTTTCGGGCACTTTATTTCATTACAATTTATTTTTTCCTACTAGTAATTCTATTAGTCGAATATATGATATTTGAGCACAATTTTACGTGGATATGTGGTAGTTGGATGTTATTATTATCATTATTTATGGTTGTTGTTATCCTAGTTTTTTCCAAACTGTGTAGGCCATAGCAAACTTGTCTGTGAATGCCAAAGTTGCAAAAGCAGTTGCAGAAGAGGGAGGAATCGATATTCTTGCTGTTTTGGCAAGATCTATGAACAGGCTGGTAGCTGAAGAGGCTGCTGGAGGACTATGGAATCTATCTGTTGGAGAAGAACATAAGGCTAGTTATAGTTTTTCATTGCTTTCATCATGTTATGGCATATGCTTAAATTTTCTAGATGTAATAATTTGAAATTCTTTATCAGGGTGCCATTGCTGAGGCTGGCGGAGTAAAAGCTCTAGTTGATCTTATATTCAAATGGTCCTCTGGTGGTGATGGTGTTCTGGTATATTCTTAACGTGCCCGTCTGTCTGCTCATATATAATGCTTCATTTATTATGCCTTTATTCAAAGTTGTGTATGAATGGTGTTGCTGTTTTACGTTAGCTTATGCTTTGGGCTGGTTCCATTTTTGCCTTTTCAGGAGCGTGCAGCTGGTGCTTTAGCAAATTTGGCAGCTGATGACAAGTGTAGTATGGTGGTTGCGTTGGCAGGTGGTGTACATGCTTTAGTTATGCTTGCTCGCAACTGCAAATTTGAGGGAGTGCAAGAGCAGGTAGTGCTAGCCTAGTTTTCTTGATCACTTGAGTCATTTTTTGTCCATTTCATGTAGACATGTAAAATGGGCTGTGCCAAGCTGGTGTGGTTTGTTTTACAGTGGGCCATGCTGGCCTGTGGCCTGGTTTTTAGAGCCATGGCCTAGCACAGCCCGTAGCCTGGCACGAACCCTATTCGAATCAGGCCAAAAAACCTTTTTTAAACTCTTTTTTAATCTGATTTTGTTGTTATTTAATTTCTCTTCTGATATTTCTCAGGCTGCTCGCGCTTTGGCTAATTTGGCTGCTCATGGGGATAGCAATAATAACAATTCTGCTGTTGGACAAGAGGCAGGTGCTCTTGAAGCCCTTGTACAACTTACACGTTCTCCCCATGAAGGTGTAAGGTAATTTATTTATAATCCAGAAGTTATCTCTAAAGCTGCTCTTGGATTTTCTGGATGCAATTGACCTCATCTCATAATGATTTTTTTATCCTTTGTTCAACTTTTTGGATATTAGGATGCTTGCATCAGCAAGTCCTATTCAATAAAGTTTTGTTATACATTCACTTGAAGGATATCAGGTATTATTTAGTAACTGTGTTATTAAATAAAAAGCAAGAGGTCAGAAGAATTCACAGTTTTTTTTAATAACTCTGAAATAGAAAAATAATGAAGGTTCAACATAATTTATTATTAAGAAATGTGCATGATGAGTTTGTTAGATGGGAAATTGCAGAGTCACTGACAGGTAAGATCTGCAATTTCTTTCATGTTTGACCAACACTTAAGAAAATTTGTAGGAGGCTGGTGGAAAATGTTAGTTACGGTTTATTGTTCAGATTGGGGTGGAAAAAGGATTGAGCGTTGATGGCTCTGAAGTTGATGAAGTGTGAATATTATAGTGGTTTATTGGGTTAAATAGGTCTACCTGGTAGCGACCCAAATATGATTTAGGAAAACTGAAACCCATTAATGTCATGTTAAATTCAAATTGTGTTTGTTGTGTTTGTTGTTATGTCAAAAGTTTTGCCCTCAATCAATCCCTTAGGAATTGGTTTGGCGTTGTCTTGGTAGAACCGAAAGAGATCGCATAGCTCTTTTTATATACAGTTTGTTTCCGTAATCTGTACCCTTATACCTTCATGCCAACCATGGTGGTCTCTGCACATAGCACATTTTAAATTACGGGCCTCAACTTTTGTCCTTGCAAGTAAGTTTGTACTGTTTTTAATGGGCTTTGTACTCATTAAATAGGCAAGAAGCTGCTGGAGCATTGTGGAATCTATCATTTGATGACAGGAATCGAGAAGCAATTGCGGCAGCTGGTGGTGTTGAGGCATTGGTACTGTCTTTCTCTTTTTTAAATGGAAATTATATTTACTTTGTAATATAAGGCAGTTTTCCGCACAAATTAGTATTCTAAAAAAATGCTTCAGGGGAGGTCTTGAATGGTGAAGAAAGGCTAAATACATAGATTCTATCAATAACAATGAAGAAATCATAGGGTGCTCACTTTTTATTTTACTCTGAATAATTTAATTAATTTCTTTATCTTCTAATTAACACTCTTGTTGAGAGATCTACCATGACTGGAACTTGTTGCTGAAAGCCCCCTTACTGATGTTAGAGTTTCTGAATGGTTTGGATGCTGGATGTTGCAATGTAGAGCTGACCTTGAATTCACTGTTCCGAGATTTTGAGATGGATACTTGAGAAGATGGGTGTTTTTAGGGGGGTGATTTCTATGTGCACATATAAGCACCCATGCATCTTTTGTCAAACTTTATATGCTCAGTCCAATGATGTCTGCGAAGAGACATCCACACTCTCTATGTCAAGAATATATGAATTCTAGTATTTTGTTGGTTAGAATATATAATTGTTCTAGTAATGGTAACACTGTCAATTGCCTACGAGATTCGGTAGGCGTAGAGGGGCGGGGCTGGAGGGGAGAGGAGCTTCCCCTTAGCGAGTTAGCGGTAATCTGAATGCCTGTTAGCATAAAAAAAAAAAAAAAAAAAGCATTCTATTCAATCTACATTACAACAAAGGAAGTTATGTGCTATAGTTATATATCCTGATTTATATAATTTGTGATCATGTGTTTCAAATCACAACTTCTAGATGTCTTAACAGTCGTATATAATGGTGAGTTCGCCTCTGTATTATACAACCAATTAGTAGCAAAGCAACAGTTTTTGAGCAATAAAAACATGATCTCTTAAAATTTTCACAAGTAATTAAATGAGGGTCTCTTATTTCTTTCTTTTGAACTTGAAATGGTCCTTTTTAGCTGCTTGTTCACTAAAATTTCTCCATTTCTTATTGGGAAAAAAAAAAAGCCTTATTATACCGACTTCCCAAAATATTAGAAAAGAGTCTCAAATGAAATACTGCACTGTGATTAGAAATATTTTTAGAATTGTTGTATTACTTATATAGTATATACTTATTATTTACTATATTATTTGCAACAAACTCTTTATTTCATAATTTGATTTTGAGTTGTTAGCAACTTCTATTTTTTCATTCGTTTTCCTTTTTTCTTATTTGTGTTGGATTGGAAAATAGAAAAGTTGGTTGAATCAAAAATCCTAAACGAGGTTTATAGCCAAGGGTAAAGATGTTCGAGTAAGGGTTATTTTGGAATGTACCAGTAGAACATGTGTGCATATATCATATATGTTATATGTTCTTCATGTATGTATATTAAAATTCAGCAGTAAACAGTAACGTGCAAGACCAGGACTTTTTATCACGAATTGGATATTATGCACTTTCTTTTTGTATCATACAATACAGTCAAGCTGCGTTGATGATACGTTTTAGTTATAGTTAGTATTTTGTTTATCATTAGACTCGTGCTTTTTTCCAGTTTTGCAAGATATACTGATTACATGTCAGATTTTTGTTGTAACATGATAAAACTTCTTGGAACAATTTGATTATTTACTGTCCTGAGCACTGTGACATCTAAATTGTTGCAAGTTATACCTCTGTTTTGTGGCCAGAAAATGTTTTTTTTTTACTATATCATTAAAATTTTGAGTTATATTTTGTTAGTTTTTTCCATGGTATTTGGTTTGACTACATGTTGAATCTGTGTGTATTATTTAGGTTGCCCTTGCACAAACTTGTTCAAATGCCTCGCAAGGTCTTCAAGAGAGGGCAGCTGGTGCCCTGTGGGGATTGTCGGTTTCTGAAGCTAATTGGTATTTCCATAAATTGCATTTTTGTGCTTATGTGATATGTATGCTTGGATTTACGTTCTTATAATATCTTAATCATTTTCTGTTAGTATACTATTTGATTATAACACAAGCCTTTGATGCTTCTAGAAGTTTTATGGTCTGTGATAAACTATCTACAAGAGGATTCATAGCTTGTTCCCGCATACAATGCAAACTCACCCTGTAGATGGGCTGTCTTCCCACCATGTGACACGATTCACTTTTTGAACCTCATATGTCATTCATATGAATAGATTTGTTCTCTAATGTTATGGAATGAGATTTAGAAACCTCTAAATAAGATATCAAAAGTTACAATGCATGCATGCTTTGACTTTAGATCCAGTTTAAATGTAGGCAATTGTGTAATATCACAATCGTTGATGCCAAAATTTAGCCCATGTACGGGGCGAGGCCGCCACCCATGAGGTATTGTCCACGTTGGCCCAGGGGCCTCAAGATTTTGACCTTAAAAGGGCCTTCGTGGGGTTAAGGCTAGTCTTGCTTATTTATACCATAAACTAGTCTTGACTTCAATCAATGTGGGAGAAACCCCCTAACAATAACAATCATTATGTTAAGATATTGGTAAATGTCAATTAAATTTGAAGTAAAAAAATTTAGTGTGCTAGCATCATAAGCTTGAACACTTGTGTATTATCAAAATAATTTCTGAACTATTTAGGTTCTTCTTTTAAAGTGGGATGTTTGTTTACCCAACATTTTGTGGTTACATATTAATTCCTTATAATTGTTGGTTTTTATCAGCATTGCCATTGGACGAGAAGGAGGTGTTGCACCTCTGATTGCACTGGCACGCTCTGAGGCTGAAGTAAGTGTTTTATTTTACTTGAATCTTTATTTATCTTTATTAGCATTTTGTGTTACCTATACGTGAATTTATGAAAAATTAGTTTTCAGGTATAAGTATTATATCTGTCACCTTAGTAGGAGTGTGTCTTTAGCATCATTGTTATCCAGTCATTTTTTCACTGTTACACCATGATTGCTTAGCACTTCTAAGTTTGCTCACACCAGGTAGCTTCAATGATTTCTTCTTCAGGTTTGGACAAAATCTAGATGATTGGCAAAGTGCCAACTTTTACGTGGATACCTTCAAAGTTCATGGCTGCTTGATTTCTCAGTCACATATGAATTGTGTTTGTGTTAAAGTGCCTGTTCATGCTAACTTTAACACGTATTCAAGATTCATTGTTAATATTACTGGTTGAAACTTAAAAAGTGCATAGTCACTTCTTTTTATTTTTTGTGTCTGCAATTTTCCTTTCTTTATATTCAATCAGAACAACTTTCGTTTTTGTATTTGTGCAAGTCAACTTGATTGCTTATACTTTATTGTATATTTTTATTTTCAGGATGTCCATGAAACTGCTGCTGGAGCTCTTTGGAATCTTGCTTTTAACCATGGTAATGCTCTCCGTATAGTAGAAGAAGGAGGTGTTCCTGCACTTGTTCATCTATGTACTTCATCAGGGTCAAAAATGGCACGCTTCATGGCTGCATTGGCATTGGCATACATGTTTGATGGCAGGTATGACTACAATTTTATCTATTTCTAATTTTATTTTTTTGCCTTAAAAGAATAATATTTTGTATTTGTTTCTTGAGAAAGTTACTGTCAAATAATTTTTAAAAACTTTTACTGTGATTGTTATTTGTGCATGGAAGAGTAGATACCATGATACTGTGATAATTACTATGATGAATGATCTGGGAAGAACACATACATGTTTTTATAATTTTTATTTTATTTTTTATGATATTTGTTCAGAACGGATGAATTTGCGTTAATAGGGACTTCATCAGAAAGCACTTCAAAGAGTGTAAACTTAGATGGTGCCAGAAGGATGGCTTTAAAACATATTGATGCTTTTGTTCTTACATTTTCTGATCCACAAGCATTTGCCACTGCTGCTGCTTCATCTGCTCCAGCAGCATTAGCGCAAGTAACGGAAAGAGCTCGTATCCAGGAAGCAGGACATTTGAGATGCAGGTATTAATTAACTCAGAAACCATAAACACACACACACCTCTGGCAGGGTTGGGGATGGGGATGAGGATATTATTGTTTATAAACTTGGTGTTTTTATTTTTTATGTTCCTCAGTGGAGCTGAAATCGGAAGATTCATCACCATGCTGCGGAATCCTTCTCCTGTACTCAAGACATGTGCAGCATTTGCTCTTCTCCAGGTAATCATAGCGTATTCTCTTCGTCCTCCAAAACTTCCATCCAGGGTTTGTTAGGTTATTCAAATTTTCTTTCAACGTAATTGATAGTTCATCCGCTTACCTTCTTGGATTGCAGTTTACAATTCCTGGTGGTCGGCATGCATCACATCATGCAAGCCTTATGCAGAGTGCTGGAGCATCACGGGTTCTCCGTGCTGCAGCTGCAGCTGCTACAGCTCCAATTGAAGCCAAAATATTTGCCAGAATTGTACTTCGCAATCTTGAACACCACCACAACCATGTAGAACCTTCAATATAAAGCGCACATATCTTTCAGGTTATTAATAATTATCAACCGCAGAATCGAGACTACGTATGCTGAGCTACAAATCTTCTTTGGCAGTACTATAATAATCCATAAGAGAATTTTCGGTTCTCTGTACCTATATATAGATATGAACCGAGATGATGTGCCGAAGCCATACAGCTTAATCTTTTCTCCTCCTGTACTCACCAATTTTTTAGGTATGTAAAGATATTCAGTTAGTTTTGAAGTCTTTTTTCCCCTTTCTAGAGATTTAAGTTAGTAGGGATTGAATTAAGAATCGAGTACCTTGTTATTTTTCCTTCTATTCTTTGTGACAATATCTTCTTATATGATCATAAATGTTAAACATTGTTTGAGACTTAAATGGGCCTGATGCTCTAAGTTCAAGTCGCAAAAAATACAATTCAATAGAATAACCACCTTCATTATTCAAATGTTAAATGAAAATGTCCTCTATCGATCCATACAATGATAGATTCAAGAGACATTAAATTTATGATAAAGTGTGAAGAATAGCTTCAGAGCCCTTTAAAAGGAAAAGGAGATGCTCATTTTTAGTAGACAATGGATAGCAAAAGCTGATCCTCTTTCGATCCACCTAGCTTCATGAAGAAGTTCCACATTGATGAAAGCCACCTATGAGATGATGAAGATCCTGCTGTTGTTGTCAACTGTGATGACGCTTTGTCCTTCAAGTAAGGAACTATGTACTTTTTCATATCGCTTTGAGAGATATCGAGATGACCCCCAGAAACGTTAATGAATTTAACCTTCCCGGCTTCATCCAAAGTTTTCAAACCAATCCAGTCTTCTGTATAGAGCGGGGTCTGCACAACACAAACATATGATATGCCATAAATTTAAACATCTTGTCATTAACTAACATACAAGGACAACAAAAACCAACTTGAAGCTTTTAGGGGGAATAGGAAAAATTTAATGATGATATGAATTGCCTTACTTGACCAACACACAAAAATACACAAGGATAGTCACTGATGAACAATCAGCTAATATTAAGTAACTTTAAACCGTGAAACTATTACTTACCTGTTGTGCAGGTAAAATAACATCAAAGCTCCCATCTGGGTAATATCCAAACCAAGCTGTCTCCTTAGGTATCAAAACAGTGTCTTGCTCAAACTGTCATGGAAGAAAAGAAAGAAAAGATTCACCAAGCTTTCAAGAATAACTGAAAACTACAAGGGTTCAAGGAGTTGTAGGAGAATGATAACTCTTCAACTCACCATGATAAGTACCAAATTCTCCAAGCTAGCAAAACGCTCCTTATAAGTGGAATTTCTTTTACCAGCTATTTCATTGTTAAGTTGTGGAAGGAATTCACACCCTTTTAGATAGGCAGGGATGTCCTGGAGTAGAAAATTTAGAAGGATATTTATCAAGCTCTTAATTCTGAAAAATTAGTCAAAGCAAAATATACAGGAAGTTGCAATTACTTGAGCACACATGCAATTAGATCAGGTGAGAGGTATTGCTAATATATTTACACTTTTAATCTACAAAGTGAAACAATTAACTGAACCATAATTACAAGTCAATACCAAAGGAAAAAAGCTAAATTAAGCTGCCTTTTTTCCCTTTGAGTAATACTACTCTCACCAAGTTCTTGTATACCAATTAACATGGCGACAGAATCAGCATTGCCATGTTACTTGCCACAAAATGAACTTCAGTTTATACTAATGACATAGTAGATTAAAATCAGTTGGTATACCGAACTTGGTTAATATGTTGGTGAAAGTAGTATTAATCTTGTTTTGCCAAGGAAGCTCGTATTCATTTTTTTTTTTTTTTTTTTTTTCTCTTTTTTTGGTTGGGAGTATTGTGAAGATTGAGCACACTGTTATTATGAAATTTGAAATAGAACAGCACAAGCAAATATCTTTTGAGCTGAAGCAAAGCATAATACTCACTGTTGGTATTTTAATATAGCCACTGGGAGCAAAGTGTTCCTGCAATTTCATTAAATGTATGCGTTCCAAATGTCATTACACGCCCTAAGAGATAATATAAACAAGAAAGAAACTTGAAAATAAACTTGGGAGAGAAAAATTTATGCTTAGATGATTCTACCACATCAACTATTACTGGTATGAAATAATTGCCTAGCTTTCTTCCAACTTCCATTTCAACAAATCTGATAAAGATGAAGAGGTGCTAACTTGAAAGCTCAAGTAGAATGTCATACCTGTACAAATTTGCTGTATATCCCCAACTTCATAATACTATCCGCAAGTATGCATATAAAAGTAGTCTGCAAAAGCAAGGCATATAAAATCAGATTGCAATAATAGTCAGCAAAACAAAGACATAGGAGTTTTCTATATCTGTACTGAGTTTTAAACTAGATCTCTTGAGTCCTTGTGTAGTCAAAGGAGCACTTACTGTACAAAGTGGAACCGAAGCTTCACCTGCATGGATACCTGCCAGCGATATAAAATTCTTTACCTGTTCCATATTAATAGAAAAAGGGTATACTTAATGTCAGAATTTTAATTTTGAAAGAGTAGTAACCGGCAAACATACTAAAGGTGACATTCTCAGATTCCTTGAAGACAATTCATTTACAGCAAATCAAAAAATAATCGATAAAGCAATAGATGTTTGCAGCCTGTAGAAAATTGTAGATACTTCTTTCAAAAGGGCAGTGCATTCAAAAATTACCCTGCATAGCAATGACTGTTTCAAAGATTGAATAAAGCAAGGAGCAATATGAGAATGTTAATCATATTAGTTCTTACAGGTGGTCCTCCGCAAAATTCAACAATTCCTCGACCAATCAAGTTACCCTATAAAAGAAAATGATCGTGTAAAATATTTATTAAATTAATAAGTATATACAAACATTTTATTTTGATTGATAATCTTTCATAGAACTTAACTAATAAACTGGTGCAACTATTAAAAGCAGGAAAATATGGGATCATTTGAATTCTCTATATTTATACCAAAAAGCAGTTAAAACAACAATCGGAAATGGAAATTGTGAAGGCCCAAGTATGTTGTAACCCTCAGTAAGTTAATCACCTGAGAAAGGCCGACTAAGTTGTAACCATCACTAAGTTCACTCATATTCTTCACCTGTAAATTAACGAAAATTTGATGTGACGCAAGTTAAACATGAAACGCGGAAACAGTTATGTAAAATCATGTTACCAAATAGCTTTATGACCTTGTCGCATGCAATTTTTGTCTGCAAGAACAATTGAAAAAAAAAAAAAAAGAACGTTATTGTTTAATTTATTAGACATGAAACATTGTAGATGACAAGCACTCAACATATCATCTATTGAAGTGTCACCTGCTCATGAAGGGGCATAACCCAAGAATCCCATGATCCATCTCCAATTTCTCTATAGTGAACATCAAATAAAATTCATAATTAAGTTTTGTTTTTCACGCTAGCATATAATAAAAAGTAATTACCAAAAACGAGCATACACGCAGTATCCTTGAGAGCCGGACCAGTTGCTTAAGAGCTTGGTGAATTTCTTGACTCCTTGATTGCTACATTTATCACTAATACCTGCCAGAAAACACATAGAAATAGTGAATACTGTACAACAAAAGTAGATCCGCAAGGAAGCTAAAGATTTGACTATGATGTGGTTGCAATCAAAGACCTGAAAAATGGAGAAATTGAACAACATATAATAGAAAAGCAAAGTTCAATGAAACTTGTCTCATTTTAACTTGCAGCACCATTCACACCAAGTTGCAATATGTATAGCATTGCTCAAATTTTGGAATTTTTTTCTTCTTCTGAAAATTGCTTCAATTACAAATGGGTATAAGCAGCTATCTTCCATGAAAACAATTGCAAAAGTGAAATCAATTCTCATCAGACAGTATCATAAAACAGTTCTAGAGCAACAAAAAAGTTCCATTTCTGAAGAATGAAACACTGAATTTCACCAATTTAATTACTTGTATAAAAATAAGCATTCTGCATCTAAAGAACGAAAAAAAAAAAAAATCCAAGTCGCACAATTTTGAGTCCCACTAATTCAAGCGAATACACAGAGTTAATTTGACAAACAACTTTCACCCATTTCACATTCAAACACATGGAGCCAAAATGTCAATAAAAAACCAACAATAAACTCTATTCTACTGATCAAGAATTGGCAAAATCCATCAAAGAAAATAAACAGAGAAAGAATAATAAGAGCATAAATGTTAGTTGAGAGAAAATTACCGTGCAAAACAATGAAGGGAAGAGAGTATGTGACTGGAATGATGAGACATAATATGAAGACGATGAAGATAGTGAAGTGCGTGGAGTGAGCCATTGATGTTCGACAACAAAGGAACAAAAAGGGTGGGTACAAGTTAAGATTTTTAGTATATTAGTAACATATGAAACTGCCCAAAAATATATAATCTTAATCTTTGATTTCGTCGCTTGGATTTGAACGTTAGATACAGTGTTTGACAGACCGGTAACATCCCCGCCAACGACTTATTCAGACAACTGCCTAGTTTAGAGGAATCGGTCTTTTTTAGATAAGTCAACTCCACGCTCCTATGCACACAAGTCGCTTTCTCATCTATCGCGAGTTTTATTTATTTATTATTATTTTAACAGTTCTTTGTCGGGGGGTCGGGACTTATAGAGTTTCGATACCAAAAGCTGCAAGCACGGAGTGATGTACCGTTTGTTTTTTTCATTTAAAATTTAATGAGTTTAAATTATAATTATTAAATTATTTTATTTTTATATTTTTTAAATCGGTAAATAACTTAAAAAATACTAAAAAACAATTTAAAATAAAAAGTAAAAAGTTTTGACTTTTCACTTAATTATAAATCAAAAGTAAAAAGTCCTGAATTTTCACTTAATTATAAATCAATGAATTGCATTAAATGCAATCCATAGTAAAAATGAAGTTTGTTTGTAATGGAAAAAGAAGATCATGATCATACGTGTTCATATATAATTATTATTTTTATATTGTTTTTATTCCATATTATATATATAATTGTTTAAAACGGGTATAAATGTAAAATTACTTATTTTCAAACAATTTTACTTTTAAAAAACAAACGTGTTGACAATATATTCAGATATCAGGAAAAAAATAAACAAACATATTATTCTAGTTCAGATTTCATTCCCTATTCAATCTTTCGAAAAATTCAAAATCATTCAATTTTCGGACAAAAAAACAAATAACTCCTTAGTGTTGCCTAGATATCTATTTCCATGTCAGCTCCCAACTGTGGAAGAGATATCTTGATTTTAAAAACAATAATAGTATAATATTCAAAGTATTAAAATTTAAACCCGGATGGATCGATGGAGAGTGCAAGTCTCACGGCAGTTGACCTTATCCATTAAGGGCTACCGGTCACTATTCTTCTTTTTTATATATATATTTTTTATTTGATATGAAATGAAATTTAATCGAATATAATTCATTTTTTATTTAAGTGCAAGAAAACAGTTTCTTTGGTACTTGTGGAACTGAAATCTTAAGATATACATCGTCATCCCCGTGTCTATCCTTATTTATAAGTGCGCGGGGCAGATTTAGATAATACTTAAATAGAGGTAGAGATATTCATTCCCGCTCCGTCTATATCGGCCGTATTCAATGAAAAAAATGTTAATTTTATAGTTTATAAAAGAAAAATGTAATTAACATATGTAATGGTAGTCCATATGGGCGTAACTCAGTTGGTAGATGGACAAGCTTGGAGCTTAGGTAAATTACTCCGAAATCAGCGGCTCAAATCCTACCAATGGCAAAAAGCTTCAAAAAAAAAAAAAAAAAAAAAATCTAGTCTAGATAGGTGGATAGATAGTGTCACCAAAAAAAACATGTCTAATGGTACATTTTATTCTATTTAAAGGAAGAAACAAATACATCAAATAAAGTTCAAATAAAAAAATTTAGGGTTAATATTAAAGACCTCCCCTCACCTTTGAACTATTATTGGATGTCTTGCTAAAAATGCTTTTATTTCAGAAACATCCCCTGTGGACTAACAAACAATGATTCAATTGATTGATTTTTGATGTTAAAAAGTCTATAATGTTCGTATTTAAGCTTCAATTATATTAATTGAACATTATACCCTCTGAATCTTACCAAATAAAGCATTGTTTGTTGGTCCACAAGGGGTGTTTCTGAAATAAAAGCATTTTTATCTAGACATCCAATAATAGTTCAAAGGTGAGAGAATAAATTTTTATATTTTAAAATATTAAAATCTATAATGGATCTGGATGGAGATAAATATCCATAGACGATATCCATCCTCATCCCCGAAAGTAAAATGGATATTATGATGACATTCATCCCTACTCCGTCCCCAAAATAATAGTATCTATTCTTATTTTAAATGAAGCGGATTCTTATAGATATCCATATCCATATCCATATCCATAGATAATTTTACCATCTTTAACCCCAATACAGTATTCTAGAACAACTAGAATATATTCACATTCCTTTTGGTAACTTTTGAGGGGATTCAAAGTTATAATAATCATCAAATATGATTTCGAATGGACTATTTATAATTCGAAATCTTACACATTAAAATCACCATTAAAAATACAGTTAATTTGAATAATGTTCAAATATTTATTGTTATAAAACTGTCATAATGGTCACATAATACATAATTGCTCACATAAAATTATCATTTAGTGACAACAGCAAATTAATAAAATAAAATAATTATATTTTGAACATTAGAATTCAATGCATCTGTAGTTGTGCCTTTCGGGCTATGAACCAACCATTGACAACTGATAACTTGGTGAAACATATAGTTTCTATGAACCAATGTCCCTTTTATGTAAATCAGAGGACCAATTTCCCACACTGAATTCTAAATTTCTAATAAGTTATTCTAACAGTGTGGCGCTTTAATGGTCCTATGTCTTGCTGGTTTTCATGAGTGATCGAGAGATATATGCCTAAGCTCTCATAGGAACCGATCCAGTTTCACACTCATACAGGTGAACCTCCAGCAAGTGTGTATTGCAATTCTTACACACCACTATTCATTTATTGGGCTATGGAGTTCATTAAGAGCATGTAGCTCAATCTCATTCACTGCAACAAACCCTATCTCGCCATAGGGACAGACTCACAAAATATTAAAACGATAGTGCCAACAAAGACACCAAGTGACTTCTTGTTACCCCTGTGAACTTACTTCATGAGATCTCCAATCATATAGGTGTGGTTACCATCACTCTTGCCTTATGCTCTAGGCATGGTCTCATCCTTCTCGACGTTTGAACCACTAACTTCCTACTTAGTAGTCTTTGTCAGAAAATTGGCCAGATTTATTCTGGCTGCACAAAATCTAAGCTCACTTCTAGATTCAAGCAATTGCTATACAATATTAATTTTCAAACAATATCCCATTATTTAATAATTGTATCCTGAAATTGATCTTATATATACGGAGGGTGATCATCAATGGGAAGAAAAAAAAATTAAAAATTAAAAAATGCCTTCTCTTAAGACAATCAACTCAGACTGTTTTGTGGTTGATCGGCCCTTTGGCCTTTTCTATAAAGTGTCTTTTGCTGATGATAAATGAAAAAAATAAGAATAAAATAAAAATAAAAATAAAAACTCGGACTCCATATAGACTGAGTTATATAACATAGATAATTTTCAAAATGCCGCATCTCCACCAAAGTTTTGAATATAACCACCGGTGGATTTATTTTCAATAAAATCAAATTTTAATTATCTTCAACCATTGGTGGAGATCATTTCAATTTCAGTTTAAATCAATGGTATCTATTAAATATTCAAAAATTCACTTTGAGAAAATCTATTCAATATAAATGAAATACATCATGTCAATCTTAGGAACCACCACCGATTAATGTTGGAATTTTCAATTAATTTTTAAAATAAAATGTTGTAACTATTCTCAATGAACATGACTGTTTATAAGAGATACAATGTTTAATTGTGAAGAGATACACAGCTTTTATTGTGTAGAGACACAACTTATTGTAAAGAGATACAACTATTTATAAAAGTGGTATAAATACACTGATATAGTTTGTTTATGTATCAGAACAAAAATACAACTCATTGCAGTACGTTTTATAAATCTTCTTACCTTCTTCTATTCTTTTAGGCATCATCAAGATTATTGTTAAGAATGTTCTAAATGGTTGATTCTAGTTGTATTTAATTTGATATCAACAATTCTGTCTATAATATTGTTTTATTTTGATTTTGACCCGTCATTATATGTAGTGGTTTTGAAATTATATTTGCCAAGTCTTAGGATTCTTAGGATAAATCATCAGAGCATCTCCAACAGTCTCCCGTTGAGACCCCATTCTTTAAGGGTGTATGTTATTGCAAGGGACCATTAAGGGATTATGTGCTCCAACAATGCTCCCTTAAATGGTCCTTTTAATAATTTATTATTATTATTTAAATGTTATATATTGTGTTTAATAAATATTATATATTGTTTGTCAATTATGATAGGTAGAGCTCACTTTAAAATAATCTTAAATAGGTGGAGCCCACTTTAAGGGGGTTGAAAACACCATTTAATTAAGGGAGTGAACTCCACCAAAACACAATTAAGAGAGTTATTTAGGGAGTTGTTGGAGTTGTAAAAATACACATACTCCCTTAATTAAGCTAAGGGATGCCATTAAGGGAGTCTGTTAGAGACGCTCTTAGTGGTTTTAGAAAGAAGTTGTCTTCGGTTGTTTAAATCATCATTATTCAACTGTAAAATTAGATTTATGATGGTGCTTAAGAGTTTTTCTTCGGGAGTTCTGTGTTTGTGTGCATCATATCTTGGTTTAAGACTTTTCATTATGGGACATATTCTTGTGATTCTACATTTGAAAATCATTTGTAGTGGTACTCTCCTATATATTTCTACTCCATCCAAGTCATTACATTGGTCAGAAATGTTTATTTGGAGGCAACATGCTCTACTTTGGTTCTATGGACAATACAATAACTCAATGAGGACGAGTCTGTGTTATATAAATTTTTTTACCAATTTCTTTATCCATTGTGATGTCAAGAACACCTAAGATTGTATTCTACATGTATTTAATCTATTTGTGGCTTATATAGTGCAACAATGGTAACAAAAGTCATATCGGATTAGAAGTAAGTTATCATGAGGCACTGACCTATTTACTCCACTAAGGTGTTCTTATATTAGTTTGAGCAGATGTTGAAACCCTTAAAAATATAGTATTTTTAGTCCTCAAGAGTTTGTGCTTCTCTGATGTCTAACCTCTCAATATCCTACTCTCTTTAGCTAATGAAGAAGGCAATTTGGAAGTAATTTATACACATAATGAAGAACATGTATATATATATATATATATATATTTCAATTGTTTTCTATTACATGTTTTTTATTTTAAGTGTAGTTCTTGGCACATTGAAGAACCTGACTGGCTCTAATTGTACTATAGTGTAAGATTATGATGTTGGCTGAATATAATAAAAGTGGAAATGGTGATGAATGACACTTTTTTGAATTTAACTTTCAAGAGTATCATCACTTTAATAACTTAAGTTTCTAAGTCGTATTAGGTATTTTAAAAATTTTCTAGACTTATTAGACAAAAATGAAATTTTCCAAATTTTTAAATTTTTTCATTTTCTTCTTCCAAGACTTTTGATTTTTTTTTTTTAACTTTTCTTGATTGGAGGTCGATCTAGAAAAGTTTTTTTTAAAAAAAAAAAAATCAAAATAGAACAGTGAAGAATTAATTACTGTGGGGGTATTTTTTAAAGGAACCCATTTTCGGTGCCATTTAATCTTAAGTTATTAAATGAGTGATATTTTTAAAATACACCCTTAAAAAATTGCTAATAAAATTTTGAACCCTATAATAAAATATCATGTTAGGAACTTAGCTCCCTACATGAAAAATAAAACGTGGATTAAATATTAGTGCTGCATGGATATTGTTTTACTAAGCAAAGCGATATCCGGAAGAATATTGTAACGATTCCAGGGTCAAACAAATCAAATAACACAGCAGCCCAAACTAGAGAATGAAGTTAAACAACTCTAGAGATGAATCGATGAATCAAATTCAGTAAATGAGAAAAAAATACACGAAATAAAGATCAACTCAAGAGAGTTATCCTGGTTCGATTGTCATTGTGACAATCTACATCCAGCAAGAGCAAAGATCAGTCCACTATGAATTAGAGAAAGAATTACACAGTATTTGTACAATTTAGCAGTACTCTCACTCACTTTCTCTCAGTTTTTGAGCACACAATCAACACCATCTCCAAAAGAGCACACCTTACACAAATCTCACGGTTACAACATCCTATAAAACAACCAGCTCATCTCACCCTCTAATACTAGAAGATTCTACCAATAACCTGATTTATTTGTGCTTACATTTCTTCTCTTTCCTCCAAGGGGTTCATGGGTCAATACATGCTAACATTGACTTAATTGATTAATTATGTGCCACATCACAACAAATATGTATAAGTGTGACTGTGTGATGAACAAGGAACAAATTGATATGAATTTGTGGAAAAAGGAAAACAGATTTGTTCTTGCAATTTAAAGTTTATTAAATTGCACCCTACATGTCTGTAGTATAGGGAAGGCAAATAGTTGTGGTTTATTACTTTCACTACATTTTTTTTTTACTAATGACCCATACATAACAATCCTTCAAAATCAATAATGAAGAAAAGGATTGCAATCATTCAACATATCAATGGTCTAAGCAATTTCCTTATCATATAATATGGCAATCAAGCTCCAAAATAAAAAAGTTTCAGTCAAATTGGTGACATTTAATTTTGTTATTAAAACAACAAATTAAAGAGAAACTAAATGAAAAATGTCATAAAGAACTAAATTATGGTTCAAGTTTTCCATGATTGGTGTGGCCTTGTTCTCATGAACGATTCCTTGTCAAGTCTCATTGTAGTACTTGAAGTTTGTGCGTAAGTTGCCGTAATAGCATCAAAAGGTTTTTCAAATGAGATAATTATTAAAGTTAAACAAACCATATCAGTATATTTGACTCCGACAGGCTCTTTAAATAATATTTTATTTCTTTCTTTTCAATATTGTAGAGCAACTTCTCTCTCTTCAATTATTATTATATTATTTTTTATATCAAATCATCATTAATATTTGATATCTATATCTTTTTATCTTTTTAATTTAATTCAATTAATATATAATAAATTTTAATTTATAAATTTTATCATCATAAAAGTTATACCATTAAAAAGATCTCATCTAGATTTTTAAAATAAGACTAATATTGAATATTTAATAATAACATATTATTATTTCTAACTTGAATAAAATGGAGGGTAATTAGATTTTTTTTTTTTTTTTGGGGAGAGGGGGGTGGATTTGAGTACTTTTATTAAAATAATATAAACCTATTTATAATCGAAGAGTCTTTTTGAAGGGCTCCTCCTTTTTTGCTCTTCAAATTGCTAAATAAGTAAACAAAAAGGTATTTGAAGAGTGAAAATAGAAAATGCTCTACGAGAAACTTCCCCAAGTAACCTTCCTCCTAATCATATCTTGAAAGTAATGGATGAATTTTTGCTTTTCTTATATTCAGCAACCATTAATATCACCTTATTGAAATCCTTGAACCCACGTAAAGAAAAGAACATAAGATATATCATGGAAATTAAATATAATTCAGTTGCAAGTTATAATAAAAAGAACAGAAAAACGCATCCTTGCCAAAAACTATAACAGCCACATTTTATTCAAACACCATAATATATCCACCATATACTCGGAGCTAACTCAATAATCCACTCGTACGAATAAAAAGAAAAGAAAAACACATCCTTGCCAAAAACAAGAACATCCATCTCTTTTGTGAATTTGGATCCTCTGCTGAGCTAATTTTTATCATGTTTTAAATAGATCTGTTGGCATATGTAATCAATTGCCGTCATTTATTTTTTTTATTTATTTCATTTAAATACAAAGTCCTATTCTCAGATGTCTTAGATCAGTATAGTAAAGAATCATTGTCTAGAAATTGCAAAAAGTTGGCGCATGCTATTACTAGATTTGATATTGACCTAGAAAGTTGTGGATTGGAAATTTTCTTTTACAAATTGGCTACCCAAGTTAGCTTGTAATGATGTTGACTTTGTTTCTTATATTGTTGGTTGAATGAAATTTTTCACATAATGTAGAACCAAAAGGAACCTAATAATATAACAACATCAATTGCACATAAGCTTCGGTAGGAAAAAAAAAAATAACTCACCCAATTCAACCTCCTTCGAAGCTATTTATTTACTCTTTTTTGGGTCTGATCTCGATCCCTTGGATAAGAAGTCCTACCTTCATTTCAGATTTAATGGTTATTAATAATTCACCCTCTTCATTGCCTCCATTGAAAAATTCAACCAATTCAGTTTCCAACCACCCATCTGCTCTCATTTTTGGGTAGAAGCCATCATCATCTTCGTCTTGCTGCTCTCGATGAATATAAACAGTTCGGTTTGTTGGGAAAAAGAGGACAGCACTAAACAAACAAATGACTCCCTTTTCTCCCTTTGTGTGAATCTAATAGGAAACCAAACAAGTAGAACACAATCCACAATGATATATATATGCTGCTAGTAATCCAAAATCACCAACAATAATTAATCAACACATGCACAGAGACACAAGCCAATTTTTACGTGGAAAACCTCCTCGGATTGAGGAGTAAAAACCACGGGACCGTAGTCCACCCAAAAACTTCACTATCAATCAAATTATAAGAGTACAATCTGTCCCTAACTTCATATAGGGATACAAATCTGCTGCAACATCAAGAAAAACATTCTTGGCAACACAAATATAACTTCTACAAGTGAAACAAGAGAGAGAGGATAACAAACTCGGATCCACTGTTCTGGAAGTGTATCTCACTGCAGAAACCTCCGATAAACTTTTCAACCGTTCAGATCGTAGAACTACGAGTGAAGAAGGGCTTGTCCAAATTTCAGATCAATCTGATCTCAGACGAAGGAGATCCACGTGTATGATCTGGACTGTGCAATCCTGAAATTTCTTCACCTGTTTTCTGTCAAGCTCTCTTCGGAACTTCAGAACTCACCACAGGCAACTCCGATCAACATTCCGACCGTTCAGATTGAAGAGCTACAAGAGTAGAATGTCCTCTCCAAATTTCAGCCCAAACCGATCTCAAATGAGGGAGATCCAAGTGTTTGAAAACAACTGCACAATGACTTTCTTCACAATTTCTGCACACACACACCTCTCTTTCTTCTCTCTTCTTCTTCTTTTCTTCTTTTTCTCTTGCAGCCGACTTTTTCCTACCTTTTTCAGCAAGGGTTTTCAACCCTTTTATACAAGCAATAAAATGACTAAAAAGGTCCTTGGGTCTTCCACAAATTTACCTGTGGGCTTTTCCAATATGCCCATTACCTTCATGTGGGCTTAACAATCAACATATCAATGGGCCAATATGTTAATTACTGTGTGTTGTGTTGAATTATGGAGACCCACTTGAATTTGAGTAGAATGATCACATTGAATGGTTCAAATTATCATGTTTGGAAAGGAAAGATGGAGGACCTTCTTTATGTTAAGGATTTTCATTTGCCTGTTTTTACTACAGAGAAACCAGATAATAAATCTGATGCAAAGTGGACCTTGCTTCACCGGCAAGTTTGTGGATTCATTAGGCAATGGGTAAATGACAATGTTTTGAACCATATTAGTGGAGAGACACATGCAAGGACCTTGTGGAATAAACTTGAGGAGTTGTATGCAAGAAAGACAGGGAACAACAAGCTGTTTTTGATCAAACAAATGATGGGTCTGAAATACAAGGATGGGGCTCCTTTGACAGATCACTTGAACACATACCAGGGGATTTTAAATCAGTTGGCTGGAATGGGTATCAAGTTTGATGATGAGATCCAAGCATTGTGGTTGCTTGGTACATTGCCGGACTCGTGGGAGACATTTAGGTCTTCATTGTCGAACTCCGCTCCAAATGGTGTAATCAGTATGGATTTAGCCAAGGGAAATCTTCTGAATGAAGAGATGAGAAGAAAGACACAGGCTGGTTCTGCTTCACATTCAGAGGTTTTGATTACTGAAAGGAGGGGGAGAAGCAAAAGTAGGGGTCCGAAGAACAGGAGTAAACACAGAAGCAAGTCTAACAAGTCTGCAAATATTGAGTGCTATCATTGTGGTAAAAAGGGGCACATCAAAAGATATTGTAGACAATTGAAGAATGAAAATAGAAATGACAAAGGCAAAGAGAAGAAGAATGAAGATGACAACAGTGATGATAGAGTTGCTACCACTTCTCATGAAGACTTTCTTCTGGTTTATGATGATGATTCCATCAATTTTGCTTGTCAAGATACCAGCTGGGTGATTGACAGTGGTGCTTCCATTCATGCCACATCTCGACGGGATTTCTTTACATCCTATACACATGGTGACTTTGGGAATGTAAAGATGGGAAATGATGGACTTGCTAAAGTTGTCGGCATTGGAGATGTGTGCTTGGAGATGACCAACAATACAAGGTTAGTACTCAAAAATGTAAAGCATATTCCTGACATTCGTGTGAATATTATTTCCACAGGAAAACTTGATGATGAGGGGTACTGCAACACCTTCAATAATGGTCAGTGGAAGCTCACTAGAGGTGCCATGATTCTAGCTCGAGGTAAGAAATGTTCTACACTTTATCTATTGCAGGCAAAGCTTTCCAAAAGCAGTATAAATGCAGTGGAGGATGAAAATAAAGTAGAACTATGGCACAAGAGACTTGGACACATTAGTGAGAAAGGCTTGACTGTTTTGACTAAGAAGAATCTCTTGTCTGATGTGAAGAGTACACAGTTGAAGAAATGTGCTCACTGTTTAGCAGGGAAGCAAAATAGAGTCAGCTTCCACAGTTCCCCACCTTCAAGGAAGTCAGGTATACTTGATCTAGTACACTCAGATGTTTGTGGCCCTATGAAGATGAGAACTCTGGGTGGATCTCTTTACTTTGTGACATTCATAGATGATCACTCAAGAAAGACATGGGTTTATACCTTGAAGACAAAAGATCAAGTGTTGGATGTGTTCAAGCAATTTCAAGCTCTGGTTGAGAGACAGACTGGGAAGAAATTGAGATGCATCAGAACAGATAATGGGGGAGAGTACTTGGGTCCTTTTGATGAATATTGCAGGCAACAAGGCATACAACATCAAAAGACACCTCCTAAAACTCCTCAACTGAATGGTTTAGCTGAGAGGATGAACAGAACACTAATAGAGAGAGTGAGATGCTTACTCTCACAAGCACAATTACCAAGATCCTTTTGGGTTGAGGCTCTAAGCACTTCTGTTCATATCCTTAATCTAACGCCGTGTGTTCCTTTGCAGTTTGATGTACCAGACAGGGTGTGGACTGGTAAAGATGTTTCCTATGACCACTTGCGTGTCTTTGGATGCAAAGCATTTGTGCATATTCCCAGAGATGAGAGATCTAAGCTTGATGCGAAGACTCGACAGTGTATATTCATTGGTTATGGTCAGGATGAGTTCGGGTACAAGTTCTATGACCCGATTGAGAAGAAACTTGTAAGAAGCAGAGATGTCGTGTTTATGGAGGATCAGACCATACAGGATATTGAGAAAGCTGAGAAGTCAATACCGTGTAGTGATGGCTTGGTTGACTTGGATTCAGCTCCCTCAACAGACTTGTCAACACAGGCTGAAGGAAATGTTCAAGATGACCACCAGGGCACTGGTGACACAGATGGTCCCTCACAGATTGAGGAAGATATTGAAACTAATGAGCAGTTGGCAGCACCTGATATTCCTTCAGAGGTTCCACTCAGAAGGTCTACAAGAGATCGACATCCTTCTACTCGGTATTCTACAGATGAGTATGTACTTTTGACTGACGGGGGAGAACCTGAGTGTTATGCAGAAGCTACAGAAGATGAGCACAAAAAGGAGTGGTTTGAGGCAATGCAAGATGAGATGCGATCACTACATGAGAATCATACTTATCAGTTGGTGAAGTTGCCTAAGGGCAAGAGAGCTTTGAAAAACAAATGGGTATACAGAGTAAAGCATGATGAGCTTACTACTCAACCACGGTACAAAGCTAGATTGGTTGTCAAGGGATTCAGCCAAAGAAAAGGTATTGATTTCGATGAGATATTTTCCCCAGTTGTAAAGATGTCTTCCATTCGTGTTGTGCTTGGTTTAGCTGCTAGCCTTGATCTAGAAATTGAGCAGATGGATGTGAAGACAGCATTCCTTCATGGTGACTTGGAGGAAGAAATTTATATGGATCAGCCGGAGGGTTTCAGAGTGAAAGGGAAAGAGGACTATGTGTGCAAGCTGAAGAAAAGTCTATATGGCTTGAAACAGGCACCGAGACAATGGTATAAGAAGTTTGAATCGGTTATTGGGGAGCAAGGCTACAAGAAAACAACTTCTGACCACTGTGTGTTTGTTCAGAAATTCTCCGATGATGATTTTGTCATTTTACTACTGTATGTTGATGACATGTTGATTGTTGGTAGGAATGCTTCAAGGATTGATAGGTTGAAGACGCAGTTGAGTCAATCCTTTGCTATGAAGGACTTAGGGCCAGCAAAGCAAATTCTTGGCATAAGAATTCATCGTGAGAGGAATGCTAAGAAGTTATATCTGTCACAGGAGAAGTATATTGAAAAGGTACTTCAGAGGTTTAACATGGACAAAGCTAAAGCGGTTAGCTCTCCTCTTGCTACCCACTTTAAGCTAAACACCAAGCAATGTCCCTCTATAGATATAGAGAAGAAAGACATGGAAAGGGTTCCATATGCTTCAGCGGTAGGAAGTTTGATGTATGCAATGGTATGTACAAGGCCAGACATTGCCTATGCCGTTGGTGTTGTTAGCCGGTTCTTGTCAAATCCTGGGAGAGAGCATTGGAATGCAGTTAAATGGATTATGAGATATCTACGAGGTACTTCCAGTTTGAGACTTAGTTTTGGCAATGAGAAGCCATTGCTAGTTGGCTATACAGATGCGGATATGGCAGGAGATGTGGACACCCGTAAGTCTACTTCTGGTTTCTTGATCACTTTTGCAGGTGGAGCAGTAGCTTGGCAATCAAGGCTACAGAAATGTGTTGCACTTTCCACCACAGAAGCGGAGTTCATTGCAGCAACTGAAGCATGTAAGGAGTTGTTGTGGATGAAAAAGTTCACATGGGAACTTGGCTTTAAGCAACAAAGGTATGTGCTATTTTGTGATAGCCAAAGTGCCATTCACCTTGGTAAGAATTCTACTTTCCATGGAAGATCAAAACATATTGATGTGAGATATCATTGGATCAGAGATATTTTGAATGATAAGCTATTGGAACTTGAAAAAGTTCACACCGACCATAATGGTTCCGATATGTTGACAAAAGCATTACCAAGGGAGAAACTAGAAGTTTGTCGAGTGATCGCCGGGATGGCGAATCCCTCCACATAATCGGGAAGGGGGAGATTTGTTGGGCTTGGGTTCCCTCTTATGTGAAGGATAACCCATCAACATATTGGCCCATTGATATGTTGATTGTTAAGCCCACATGAAGGTAATGGGCATATTGGAAAAGCCCACAAGTAAATTTGTGGAAGACCCAAGGACCTTTTTAGTCATTTTATTGCTTGTATAAAAGGGTTGAAAACCCTTGCTGAAAAAGGTAGGAAAAAGTCGGCTGCAAGAGAAAAAGAAGAAAAGAAGAAGAAGAGAGAAGAAAGAGAGGTGTGTGTGCGCAGAAATTGTGAAGAAAGTCACTGTGCAGTTGTTTTCAAACACTTGGATCTCCCTCATTTGAGATCGGTTTGGGCTGAAATTTGGAGAGGACATTCTACTCTTGTAGCTCTTCAATCTGAACGGTCGGAATGTTGATCGGAGTTGCCTGTGGTGAGTTCTGAAGTTCCGAAGAGAGCTTGACAGAAAACAGGTGAAGAAATTTCAGGATTGCACAGTCCAGATCATACACGTGGATCTCCTTCGTCTGAGATCAGATTGATCTGAAATTTGGACAAGCCCTTCTTCACTCGTAGTTCTACGATCTGAACGGTTGAAAAGTTTATCGGAGGTTTCTGCAGTGAGATACACTTCCAGAACAGTGGATCCGAGTTTGTTATCCTCTCTCTCTTGTTTCACTTGTAGAAGTTATATTTGTGTTGCCAAGAATGTTTTTCTTGATGTTGCAGCAGATTTGTATCCCTATATGAAGTTAGGGACAGATTGTACTCTTATAATTTGATTGATAGTGAAGTTTTTGGGTGGACTACGGTCCCGTGGTTTTTACTCCTCAATCCGAGGAGGTTTTCTACGTAAAAATTGGCTTGTGTCTCTGTGCATGTGTTGATTAATTATTGTTGGTGATTTTGGATTACTAGCAGCATATATATATCATTGTGGATTGTGTTCTACTTGTTTGGTTTCCTATTAGATTCACACAAAGGGAGAAAAGGGAGTCATTTGTTTGTTTAGTGCTGTCCTCTTTTTCCCAACACGGTTTTGGCCATTATCACTCCCAGCAAGTCCAATAGAGACTTCTGCTGGATCATCATATACCCAACATATAGTGTTTTCGGCAAACACAAGGTAAGCAACATAAGTTGTCATCGGGGACAAAAGTGAAGTAGTAATCTTGCCACCAATTTCAAACTGGATCATATTTACACGCTTGACCACGTCGAGGAACCTTGTTCATTGCATATGCAAATCAATATTACTATAACAATGACAGCAACAGAGAATTAGGGAGGAAAACGTACCTGCAATTATTGGGTATGTCAAACTGATCCCACCAGCTGATGCTGACACCTTCGGGTATGGAATACCACCCCCATTCATAAATATCATCACCCTCAACAATATTGAGTTCCCTAGACGATATCATGTAACATTTCTTTCCACTTAGGAGGTCAAACCAAAAGCTCTTTTCAATATAACAATTAAACAATCAAAAATTCCGATAACACCATGAACCAAATTGAATCAATCACAGAACATACCTAGATTAATTTTTTCCAAAATTTGAAATTACCATCTTGCCCTTGTGAATGAGATTGTGACAGGTGCGGAAGTAGAGCTCCTTTTTCGACAAGGGCGACCACGTAGTAGAAGAAGAAGAAGAAGAAGAAGAGGATGAGTATTCAGGAGGGAGGAAGTGGTCCCAAACGATGTCGGAATCGGCGACAGATCTGAAGGTGGTTGTCACGCAAGCCAAGCGGCAGGTGTCGCGAGGGGTGGTGAAGGAGATGACAGCCACTATGCAACCCTCCGGTAAGGCTAGAATCCCAGTCATCACAACCAAAGAAGAAATTGATGGAGAAGGATTTCTTGGGGCTGATCTCTCTATCGTCCACAAAGCCGCGTCTTCTCTTCAACGGCGGCTAGTCTCTGTAGTTGCTGCCTTTTTTTTTTTTTTTTTAATGCTTTTCTATTACCTCTATTGATTGGCTTCAACGATCATAGTAGATGCCTTCTAATCAATGAAAGACGTGTATGGTAATTTAAAATTTCTTATTCTTTTATAATTTATTGCATATTAAAAAGACAGAATAGGTTATTTTTCTTTTTTGAGGTATTAAAATTGTCTCTTTATTACACATAAGATTGGAAGTTCGAATCTTTCTGAAACCCGAAATTTATATAATATTTAAAAAAAATATTTTAAAAAAAATATTTATTTAATTATTATTGTTTTTTATGAATCCTTATATATTAAAAAATATATATATATATATTTTCTAAATATGGAAGTAAGCAATTTTATTTTTATTTGAATTTGTAGTGATACAAATTTTTCTTAAAAAACATTGGGAAAATTTTAAGAAAAAAAAAAATATTCATCCTGTCATCATCACAAAAAGAAAAAAAAAAAAACATTGGGAAAATCTTGAGGACATTAATCCATTGAAATAGAATACTACCAGCTGTTTTTTTTTTTTTTACAGCAAATCTGATTGGTGAATGGTGAGACATGGTTGGTTTAATAGTAATACATTCCTCGCACTGAGTCGCACTTACACACCAGAACGGTGTGGGTTCGATAGGTAGCAAGATCCCGTAAGAAATCACACCAATCCAAATCTCTTTTCTTGTGTAATATGATTACATGTTAGCAATGGCGTATGCATATGATATGATCGTTGAATACGCAGCAGATACCTTTTACGTCTCCCATTTTTCAATTCCAGTCAGGACGAGTATGATCACATAAGCGACCGAGACAACCCCAAATAAATTGAACATCACTTGTAAATGAAACAACATGGACTCTTGATCTAGTCTTAGTTGTTTTTTGTCCAGTTGGCAATATGTTTGTTGTGTCCATGAAGATCCAAAGAGGAAAATTGCCAGACTCATAATCAACGTTGCGGCTATTAACATTTCGTGTTTTTGTTGTACTTGATGATCATCAGCAGTTCCAGGCTGTAATAATTTCCTCTCCTGCAACAGGAATATTTTCTGCTAAAATCCATTAGTAGCTCTTGAATAATTTTAAGATAAAAATATTTAAATGGGTTCTATCATTGGACCGACCTCGTACATGCATGGCACTGAACCCGTCGTGGTTCAGCTCCCATGCCAATGAAGGCTTGTGAATCAAAACTGTTCTCACAAAGTTGAGATGGCCAAACCTTGCCACTATATGCAATGGAGTATCTGCTCTTGTTAGTAGGACATCTTCAAGCAAATCTATGTTTTCATTGAGCAATTGTGTCAAATCACCAGCATTCCCCAAGAAAGCAGCTACATACAACCTTTTAATGTCGTCGTTCCTCACAATCTCATGATGATCATGCAGCATAATCTTATTTTATCCTGAAATAGCAGCTTCAAATAAGCTCACATCCATTTTTGGTTGAAGCAGCAGCAGCAGCTGACAATATTTAAGTTGTGAGAATGAATGCCATACTTTGAGTTGGAATTTATGGTGACAGTATTGAGATGCAGCGAGCAGACAGTAGAACGAAGATATGCGGCAAACTGACACTAGTAAAATTCATCCGAAAGCTTAAGCTGTCAGGTAAGAGCTTAATGATAATATTTAAGATATGATATTTTATATATTGACATACCCCTCTCGTACACGAAATTGGGAAAACCTGTGTTTTTTCTACAGTAAATGGAGCCTTTTTTGTAATTTTTTCCTATACAAGTTTTATATATCTTTAGTGATAACATTAAAATGGGTTTCAAAAAAATCATATTCATAAGAGGTGCTTTGAAGATTTAAAGTAGTGAGAATGACTTCTTCTCAATTTGGTTTCCAAATTAACCCAGATAGGAGTTTAATGGTGCAGACAGACTAAGATTTAATGCACCAGCTAATAATAAGAAAATAATCTGCATTTTGGAATTTGGATCTTGCTTCTACTTATAATCAAAGAAGTTTGGATTAATTTTATATATCTACTTAGTTTGAATCCAATTGTGATTCTCTGGGGGGGTCAAAAGTTAAATCTGCAGACAGGCCAACAAAGGCCAAAATGAATGATATCACTACGTGCTCTATTTTTCCACCAATTAATTTGGTGATTCTTGAATCTGATATCAATGTATGATAATGATGTTCTTAACTAAGATTTGTGACGCGTAGGCTCGATTTTAATGTTACATATAATATGGTGCAGACCCTGCAAACATTGCTCACAGTTGACAGAAATTTAAGAAGAGAGCTACAAATGAACATCAAGAAACAGCTCTCGACGTATTTTACCAAATATCGAGTGAACCAGACGAAGATTTAGGACAAATGCTTCATGGAACTGGAGCATTAAGAGCCAAAGATCCCAGAGCTTCTACTAACATTCAGGTCCATAACAGAATTCCAATTTCAGCAAAATGTCTTGAACCCATCTACTGCCCAGTAGAAAATACGCAAAGTGCTTCTAGTATTGCTTGTTCCTGTTATAATTGTGGCACTGCAAGCTGTCAGCAGCCCTTCTGATTGCTCTCCTCCACAACATCAGGATGGAAACTATGGTGACTTTGAGCGCAAGTACTACAGCATTCGAGAAGTTCTGGGGGGCTATGTAAATTCTTCACAGGAATTTTATACGAGCGCCAATTCTCTTCATGTTAATGGCAGCGGCAATCTATTATTGTTTAGCAATGGCTAGAACACTGCCTCATTTCCTTGTCAAATGGGGCGTGATTCGCATCTCAAGCTACTGGTTTGTGTGGATAGGTGCTCTTACATTCAGTTTTACTGCATTTGTTGCAATCAATCTTTTAATTTGGCTCATCAGTAAAATTCCAAGGAAGCTATTATGCTAGTTGTATTAAATCAAACCAAGATAAATAAATAAATTTCTCTGTGGATAGCTCTTTCTTTTATACCAAGTAAATTCTTGATTCAAATTCTACACAAGATTACAATAAAAGATACTACAAAATTCATTACAGAAGATAAAAAGATGGCTTACAGTCAAATAAAGTGATACGAACACGCTATTCATTACTCCATGAAATGATAAAAGCACATTGAACCATGATAGAAACCCACTCTGGTAAACTCTTTTTTTCTGAACTCCAAGTTATTCAAGGTTCAAACAAAGTTTTTTTAAATAATAGAAGAAGAGGTAAAGGCGAATGAAATCACTGGCTGCTCTACAGTTGGCCGAGAAGCATTTTAGAATCATCGTCCACAAGTTCAAATGTTTATCGGTTTAAAAGCAAAAGATTCAACAAAAAGCTCTTCTCAGTATCTAGATTGGCTCAACAGGTTGCAATATTATGCCGCTGCCATAATATTAGCCAACACAATTAAAAAAAATCCACCCATAGGAATAAAAAGAACAAAAGTGCATCCTTGCCAATAACTATAACATGTGAGAAGCGTATGTTATTATTCTCCCATACTGTTGAACGGAAAGGGCCCTAATATATTTTTTTTTTTGTTGAAAACAAAGCAAACTTTATTAAGAAACAATACGAGACACAGTAATGTCATCCTGGAAAAAACCCTCCGCATACGAGGGGTAACTCTCCATCCAAAAACAGTGGGCAACAAAATTAGCCTTCCTAGGGACATAATTAACAGAAACAACAGCCCTTAAAAGAAGAAGAGATGCAATATCATCAACCACCGGTCCAATATCAGCATAAGTAGAGGTTCCCGAATTTACCAGATTCGCCACACCTAAAGCATCAGTCTCTAACACAGCTGGGTACAAACCAATATCAATAGCAAATTGAATCAGGGCCCTAATAATATAGATATTTTTCTTTTTCTTTAAAGGAAAATATGCTAAAATATAATAACATCAATTTGCACACAAACTTTCTGTAGGAAAAAACTCAACTAATTCAACCTCCTAAGTTATTTATTTGCATTTTTTGGGCCTAATCTCAATCCCTTGGATAAGAAGCATTTCTATTGGTTGACACGGGGCTATAAGTCATGTTATACTGTTGAATAACAAGCTGGTTGCTCCGTTATATGCATGCTAATGGGGCAAGATGTTTCTCATTGTGGTTCACCTTCATATTTTTCGTGGTCTATATCATGCAAGTTATAGCAGTCCTAGGGAATTTGTTTGGTGTCTCGGAGTTGTAACCTTCCTATTAATGATTGTGACAGCTTTTACAGGATACGTACTCCCTTGGGGTCAGATGAGCTTTTGGGGAGCTACAGTAATTACAAGCTTAGCTAGCGCCATACCTGTAGTAGGAGATACCATAGAGACTTGGCTTTGGGGTGGTTTCTCCGTGGACAATGCCACCTTAAATCGTTTTTGTCTCTAGTTTTAATAGTTATTAAAACTTCACTCTCTTTATCACCTCCATTAAAAAATTCAACCAATTCACTTTCCACCCACCCATCTGCTCTCTTTTCGGGTAGAAGCCATCATCGTCTCCTTCTTGATGCTCCCGATGAAAATAAACAGTTCGGTTTTGACCATTATTACTCTCAGCAAGTCCAACAACAACTTCTACCGGATCATCATTTCCACGCCATATAAGGTTTCCAGCAAACACAAGGTAAGCTACTTAAGTTGTCATCGGGGACAAAAGTGAAGTAGTAATCTTGCCACCAATTTCAATCTGGCCAATCTCTCTACACTTGACCACCTCAGGGAACCTTGTTTAATGCGTAGGCAATCAATATAACTATAACAATAAGAGCGACAAAGAATTAGGGAGGAAACCGTACCTGCTATCGGGTATGCCAAACCGACGCTTGGCATCGGGTATGGAAAACCAATCCCATTCATAAATATCATCACCGTCCTCAACATAGAGTTCTCCAGCCGATATCATGTAACAATTCTTCCCACTTGTGAGGTCAAACCAAAAGCTCTGTTCAATACGGCAATTAAGCAATCAGATATTCCGATCACACCATGAACCAAATTGAATCAATCACAGAACATATATACAAACACAAAACCCTTAATTTATTTTTTCCAAACTTAGAAATTACCATCTTTCCCTTGTGAATGGGATTGTGACAAAGTAGAGCTGCTTCTTCGACAATGCCGAAGAAGAAGAAAAACTGGAGACGGATCCAGGGTCCGAGATCGCAGACAAGTATTCAGGAGGGAGGAAGCGGTCCCAAACGATGTCGGAATCGGCGGCGGATCTGAAGGTGGTTGAGACGCAAGCCAAGCGGCAGGCGTCGCGAGGGGCGGTGAAGGAGATGACGGCCGCTATGCAACCCTCCGGTAACGCTAGCATCCCACTCATCACCACCAAAAAAGAAAATAAATGGACCGGTTGAGACTTGTTATCAATGATTGGCAAGGATTTCTTCTGGCTGATCTTTCTGTCGTCCACGACGCCGTGTCTTCTCTTCGACGGCGGCTGGTCTCCGTCGTTGCTGCCTTTTATTTTTATAATTTGTTGCACATTAAGAAGACACTTGAAACCATAATATGTTATAAATTACATCAATGTATATATAGATACTAGATAACTTAAAAGGATAAATAAGTCATTTTAAGCGTAGAGTTAGGGAAAGTTTTTAATTTTTGATCTTTTCAATTTGTTATTTAAAAGATAAAAACATCGACGATTATCAATCCTCAACTTAACCGTTTTTATTTTTTTATTTTTTATGCCGTGATCTAAGGATGGCCAATGGGGGAATGGGGGCTAATATAGGTCACCCCAACCCCAACCCCACCCCCACCCCCATTTTCCACTCCCCCCCCCCCCCCAATTTGGGGGAAATGGGGATGGGGTAGTTTTGGGGGGAGGTCCCTCCATCTCCATCTCCATCTCCATCCTTATCCCTATCTTTATTTCACCATTTTTTTTTCCATTTTTCTCCGTTTTTTCATTTCCTCGTGTCTCCCATTTCTCCATTCCTCTATTTTCCTTGTATCAGTAAAAATTATATATTAAAAAAAAAACGCATAAATACACAATTCATTAAATTCAAATACAAAATAACGCACAAATATGATTTAGGGTTTGATTTTAAGTTATTAAGACGTATATATAGTTAGTAAAATATAAATAATAAAAATAAATATATATTAATATATTATAATATTATAATTTGGGGGGAAATGGGGATGGGGATAGGTCCCCCCATCCCCAACCCCATTTAAATTTGGGGTTAAAAAACTCCCCCGTCCCCCATTTTCCCTAATTTCCCCCAAATGGGGATGGGGGAGCGAGGTTTTGGGGCCCCAGAGGAAAATAGCCATCCCTACCGTGATCTCTAACTTTTCGTAAATAATTACATCAAATAGATTATTCTAACCAAATTTTTAACAGTTAAACATCACAGAAAATCATCTATAATGATATTTTATCCAAAATTTTAATTCATGGATCTCATTTTTATTTTTTTATTCTTCGGTATAATGCTACGAGGTTCCAAGACTATTATATTAATATTATCAAGATCATTTGGCTTCAATGTAATGTAAAATGGAGCACCATAAATGTCCATTGAAGATTTTCATCATCGGCAAGTTCATGATTTTTAACAGTATTTGTTAACTACTCATGTGCATCCACAAGTGCCCCAAGACTGTTTCAATCACTTCCTTATGTAGATGCTCTCTATCTCCTCCACACCGAAACTCACAAACTGTAAAATCAACTTCAATAACACTACAACCAGCTTCTTTTTTTACCCTATTCCTCCTCATCAGTCCTTTAATGTTCTCGGCGTCTCTCCATCTTTCTTCCACGGCATACAAATTCCTCAACATGACATAATTCCCATCGTTCCATGGGTCCATATCGATGACCTTGTTTACTACTCTCTCAGCCCTTGTAACATCCTTCCAGTACCCACATGC
The DNA here is from genome assembly GCA_035582765.1 of Acer negundo. Lineage (NCBI taxonomy): Eukaryota > Viridiplantae > Streptophyta > Magnoliopsida > Sapindales > Sapindaceae > Acer > Acer negundo. The sequence goes on from CM069236.1 coordinate 32,442,423, forward strand.
GCATAGAAAAGAACTAAGAATTATTCCGTTAGCCTCATAAGGCATGCTCTTGATCAACTTCTCTGCTTCGTCCAAGCACCCTGCCCTCCCTAATAAATCTACCAAACAACCGTAATGCTCAATTCTCGGAGTGAGCTCAAACTCCTCCATGGCTTTAAACCACCTTTTTCCTTCCTCTACTAAACCACCATGGTTACACGCAGATAAAACACCAATCATTGTAACGTCATTTGGCTTAATTCCTTTTTGCATCATCTCTAGGAAAACCTCCAATGCTTCTTTGGCACGCCCGTTGACTGCAAAACCATTTATCAAAGCATTCCAAGAAGCCATTTCTTTTTCAGGCATCCCATCAAAAACTCTTCTAGCTTTAGTAATCTCACCACACTTTGCATACATATCAACAAGTGCAGTGCACACATTGACTGCTCTGTCAAGTTTCTTCCTCCGAACAAACTGGTGAACCCAACCACCCAAATCCAGAGCACCCAAATCAGCAATAGCCGGCAAAATGCTCACGATGGTCACTTCATCGGGTTCAAATAATCCGCTTGATTGCAATTCGCGAAACAACTTCAAAGCTTCATGGGGTTGCTTATTCTGGCAATACCCACCAATCATTACATTCCACGAAAACAGGTTCTTCTCCGGCATGGAATCAAACAATGACTTAGCAGATAAAACATCACCATTAGTACAGTACCCATAAATCATACTAGTCCAAGAAATCACATTCCTATCTGCCATCTCATCGAACAATTTTCGAGCTGCACCCATATCTCCTGATTTAACGTACCCATCAATCAACGCATTGTACAATGCAGAGTCTCCTCTTTCGGGCATCTCATCGAAAAGTTTCCTTGCTCGAACCATATCACCAGACCTCGCGTACCCAGAAATGAGAGCCGTCCACGAGATCAAACTTCTCTCAGACATTTCATCGAACAGTTTCGTTGCCCAAAACATTTCACCAAATTTCGCGTACATGTGGACCAATGCTGTGGACACATACAAATCCAAACAAAAACCGATCTTCAAAACATGACCATGCAATTCAAAGCCCTCCAAGATCGTCAAGCTAGAACCACAAGACTTGGCCAGTGCTGTGAAAGTGAAATTATCGGGAACAAAACCAGTGTATCGTCTGAGATGTTTATAGAGAGCGAAAGATTCGGCGAATTGACGCCCACCCACATGAGCTTTGATCATGAAATTACAGAGGAATGTGTCGTCCCTGTGAGGTCTGTGATCGAACACACAGCGAGCGTGGTGGATACCCGCGAGTGAGACACATGCTGCGACGAATTTGGTGAAAATGTTAACGTTGGTTTCGACAGCGTTGCGGAGGATGAAAGCGTGGATTTGGTAGAGAGAGTCTCTGGTGTTGGTTCGATGAAGAAGAAGAGAGAGGCATTTTCTGTCTATTGAACGCCAAAGAAGTAGTTGTTGCGTCATCGATAAATAGACATTGATTGTACATGATTATTACTTTATTACTTTATTTTACATTTCGTTACATTTTAATGAAAATTCCCCCCTTTTTTTAATTATTATTTTTTTTTACCGGTCAAGTTGTAAATATATATTTTTTTACTCACTATATCTAATAATGTTACTCTTACGTGATACAAGTGTTTCATTTGATTAGTTACTTATTTTGCATTGCCTAATATAGTATTAATGAATCAGGGATCGAGAGTATTGAAGAATCTCTCTCGATACAAAATTGTAATAATTCACAAATAATACTAATTATAAACATCAACTCAAAGAGACAATAGAAAAAATGGCATCTTGTTGATAAATAATAAAGCTAAATGAATCATAAAAATGCAAGAACAATTAGAAGTTGTAAATTCATCACAAGCTCATACAAATTCCACCCAAGAAGTGAAAAAAATATATATATTCATGATCAGAACTAGGTCACTTAGAGAGTGTAGTGGTTGTTCATGGCATCAATGTCATAACCCCTTAGCTTGGCAAATGATTCAACTTTTCCTTTCAGGGTGTGAATCTCCCTCAGCCTGCACAATCAATATAAATCATGAATAACACTATACTTCTTTTTCTTCTTCTTGTACAATAACCAGAAATATAGGTAACTGACCTTGAGATCTCTGCACGCCGTTTAGCTTCTTCTGCCATCACATTGATTTCCCCGAAATTGTTCTTCTCAGTAAACCTTCTCATCTCAGAAGGTTGGAGGCCACTTATTGATCGTTGGTCAACCGCCCATGCAGCCTCACGAGCTCCCTTGCCGAAGTCCTTTTTGTCAGTGAATGCAGTCTGTTACAAACCAGTAAACAAGTTTAGCTTACATTGCAATTTTTATTGATTGGAATTTGTGTGAAGACATGAAAAATTTCTTGACCAAGTTTGTACTTATAGTAATCGAAATGATTTGAAGAGAAAAATGACTCACCCTTTGGTTTACAAGTAGACCCCAAGCTCTTCCACTGAGTGCATATCTGACAGCAAATTTGAGAGGATCAAGTACCAAGTAGGTCACGATATTGAACAACCAAATGACCCCTGTCCATCCCCAGCCTATGCTTTTTATCCCTGCGAATTTCCAATTTGCAGTGGCAGATATCACGGTTGCAATCTGCAAAAGGTTAAGATTTTGTGATTGGAATAAGAGGCGGGAAGTAAATTACAAGACATAATATGTGGAAGGTACTGATATAGACACAATACCAATTGAGCAATAATGAAGGCCACGACAAGCAGAAAGCCTGGTCGCTCAGTCAATGACCAGCCCCTGGAGCGAGTCACAAAAATTAAGGCCTGGCTAATGGTGCTGACTTGAAGATATACAGCAGATGCCAACTTTCCATTAAGATCTGTGGAAACTTTATCATCTGACATGTTAAAATGGTGTTGGTTGAAGTCCCTTACATGGAAATGTTTCTGTCAAAAAGAAAAAAAACAAGAGTCAGTCACTCTACCTCCTTCATTGCATACATTAATGAAAGGCAAGCAACTGTGTTGTTAGTGCTGGCATTGGAAACTAATTATAAGATTTGAAGTGTGACATTTTACTTAATTTTCGTAGGAATCGAAGGACTAGAGGACATTATGTTACTGATCCAAGAAGGGAATATACCGTAAAGAAATTAGTTTCATAAGCTGCGTAGAAGAACACAACTGTCATCAAAGCCAAGTAACTACCAAGGACAACTCCAGTTGCAAAAATTTCACTGAGCTTCCAACTGTCAGGGAGTGGAGAAGGCTTGACCCTGTCTTTTGATATGGTCATGATAGTACCTGTATGACAGCCAGTATGAGTTAATAAGCAAGATATGTAACATAAAAATGCGGATTCTGAAACGGAAAAAAAATATATTAAAGAGATAAAAACAGTAAAGAAACTAAAAAGGCTAACCATCATTAAGAATGGCAATCACAAGAACCATGAAAGGTGGAAAATCGAACTTCCAGAAGACCGTGAGCAACATAAATCCGAGCTGTTCCAGAGAAGCAATTGCAAATGAGACGTGACTAACGCAGGATGCACTTCAAGGTTTTTTTTTGTGTGCATAAATATAGAAATTTAGTTTGAAAGGGAAGCTTACCACAATACGTATGGTGATAGACACTGCATAAATCTGGGGTAGAAAAACGAAATTTAGTTTTCCATTGGAAAAATTTAGGCTTTAACTTGATGGTAAAACAGCTTGGATATTGTAATAAGTATAAGATTACCGTGTAGTTTTTCATTCTTTGGAAGATTGCACGGCTTGTTAAGACAGCACTTATGATCACACTCAGTCCAGGTTCTGTTAGAACTATATCTGAAGCACTACGGGCAGCATCTGTCGAATCTGCCACAGCAATACCTATGTCAGCTTTCTTCAATGCAGGAGCATCATTTACTCCATCACCGGTCATTCCACAGATGTGCTTTCTAGCTTGTAATCTTCTCACAATCTCGTATTTATGTTCTGCAGATGTAAAATATGAAATCAGAAATTGGGTGGAAAAATCAATAATATGGGGTTAACAGATTCTTAAGCTGTAAACTCACCAGGAAAGACACCGGCGAAACCATCAGCTTTCTCAATGAGGTCATCAACAAGAAGTGCTGAACTTGCCTCATCTTTACTCTCACCAAGCAAAGCCGATGAGGGGTACATGTTTGTGCCCATTCCAAGTCTTCTTCCTGTTTCCTTACCAATGGCAAGTTGATCACCTGCAAAGGTTCTCACTGAATTAATTGATAATGTAGATGCTTGAAAAATGCTTCATAGTTTCAACACAAGAGTGCAAAGTCACATGCATCCAGACCATCCACCGGTTCACTAGAAGAGGCACACACACACACACACACACACACACCTGTAATCATTTTAACGCTGACACCGAGATCTAAAGCTCTTCTAATCGTTTCAGCACTGTCATGGCGAGGAGGATCAAAGAGGGGTAGAAGGCCAACAAATTCCCATGGACCACCAGGACTATCTTTGGTACCGGCTGGCACTTGCTGATAAGAAAGAAACTGCATTGTTTTAGGATATTGATGAGAGAATTTTGTATATGACAACAAAAATGAAAAAATGATCACCTGGCGAGCAACTCCAAGGGATCTTAGTCCACGTTCAGCAAACTTGTCGATTATTGCATGTGCCTTCTTTTCAATTTCTGATTTGTTGTGTGCCAGATGGAGAATCTACAAAGCATACGATAAAAGAGCTTAGCAGTTTTGGATGCACTACTATGATTTGCTTTAATGACAATAAAATTTTATGTTTTACCTGCTCTGGTGCACCTTTGCTGACTCTATGCATTTTACCAGCACCATCTAAGTAGGTAAGTGCAGTCCTCTTATCAGTCGGATTGAATGGGAGGAAATGAATTTCTTTGATTCCAGCTCGTGCCTTAAAAACAACCATCGAATAGTTTGTTTCAGTGCAAAAGAAAGAAACAAAATCGAATAGAAAATATTAATGAACATAGAAGACCATCAAAATCTATTGCTAACAAAAGCATAGTATAATTTTTTACAGTGACTGAATAACTAAACACTTTTTTCAGTACCTCCTTGGGGTCTGACAACATTGCAACAATGGCACTGTCGATAGCATCTTGGTTCTCTAACCTTGATGCTCTTGCAGCCATAAGTACCACCGTATCCTTGTCAACACCTTTGGCAAAAACCTACAATGATGTATAGATGATATTGTCTTATTTGCAAATTCAAAAATAATCTTTAATTGGTACATTACTAAGATTCATCAGATGGAAATTCTAAACAATATAAAGCCATCAAGAGTGTACCTCAATCATATTTTTGTCCACCGTAAGCTTGTTTAGTGTCAATGTGCCTGTTTTATCACTGCACAGCACATCCATTCCAGCCATTTCCTCAATCGCAGTCATTCTTTTTGTTATTGCACCCTGCACATATACGAAGATGCCCATGATTCGAACAAATTATACAACTATGGAGATTTAGGACATAATTGACAACTTATAAAGTACATATCAGGCCATTCTAAAGTGTGGTTTTGCTTTCACAAACCTGCTGAGACAAACGGTGTGAACCAATGGCCATTGTAACAGAGAGAACGGTAGGCATTGCTATAGGGATCCCACCGATTAGTAGGACAAGTAGGTTATCAATACCAACACGATATGCCCTATGTTGAATCCCATATATTACAATGATTTCAATAACCATTCCAAGAGCAATTGAGCAAATGCAGAAGTTTCCGATTGCTGTTAAGACCTGCAACATCAAAAAAGTTATAGCAGTTAAGACTAAATCGACATTATTATAGTTTTTGTTTTCACATAGGGCTGCATATGTGAACCAACCTTCTGGAAATGCCCAACATGTGTAGTGTTTTCGACAAGATGAGCTGCCTTCCCGAAGAAAGTATGGACTCCAGTCGCAATAACAACTGCTTCAATTTCACCTTGCTTGCACGTTGATCCCGAGTAAACCCCATCACCTGGATTCTTGGTTACCGGAAGAGATTCCCCAGTAAGAGCCGACTGCAAGTAAGAACGAAACTTGAAATTTAGATCACAGACTATAATAGAATCTATATGTTCCCTCTGATCACAGACTCTAAACAAATATGAACTGTGAACTAATGCATGCATACAATTTTGGAGAGTAACTACCTGATCAATTTTCAAAGGATCTCCTTCAAGTAGACGTGCATCAGCCGGAACAATGTCTCCAAGTTTGATACTGACTATGTCACCAGGGACCAACTCTGCAGCATCTTCCTCGCTCCATTTGCCATCGCGTAAGACCTGGAAGGAATAGTCTAAGTTGGTTCTAAGATAAAGATCTAATGCCACAGGCATGGCGTAAATTCTAATAAACAATACAACTAATTGTTAGCGGTTAAGATAAGGTGTAAAAGAGACCTTGGCTTTCGGGGCCAAACGAGCCATAAGAGCAGCAGCTGCATTGCCAGCATTATTTTCCTCTATGAAACTGATTGTAGAATTGATCACAAGCAAGATTATGATGCCAACAAAGTCATGATAATCAGGATCTTTTCCCTGCACAACAAAGCAATAACCTCAGAACACGATCATCGCTAGACTAAAATCAACGACCTCATGATTCAACATCGAAACACTTGATAAATCATGTAGGCTTACGCCTCCATGTGCAAGAGCAATAGCCATGATAGCTGCAGCTTCCATGACCCATGACAGAGGATTCCACATAAAGCCCAAAAACTTCAATATTTTGCTTTCCTATAGAAGAAACAAACAGAACAACCACCTAATTATAAGACTAAGAAATGATCAAACAGTACAAACAAAAAAAGAATATCACAAAAACTAAGAAAAAACCGAGAAATCAAACTGAAAACTAACCTTTTTCTCCTCAAGTTTATTGTATCCAAATAAATCCAACCGGTCTTTAACGTCACTGGAAGTCAAGCCTGACCTTGTGCATTTCAAATTCTCCAAAACTTCTTCAATGGGTATATTTTCCTACAAAGCATTTTGATTGTTAACAAATATACCGTGTCATTATTCAAAAAGCTAAGGATATTTACATTTTGTGTAATTTGCACATGCCATGAAAAGAAAAACTTCCAATAATCACATACCAGATCAACAGCTTCCCTGTTCACGGCATCAAGCCCCATTGTTTGTTATCTCCTTTAGCTTCTGGCGAGTCGTTGGTACTTTGTAGAGAATCTGCACTGTCAAATACTTCATATCATTTTATGAATAAAATTCTCTTCAAATCAAAACATTTTTGCATCTTAAAAGAGAAAGAAACTGAAAAGAACTAACCTTATAATTTAACTGTAGTACAATAAATGTATATTAATGAACTAAGTAGTGTCATTTAACACATAATCCAAAATGAAAATTGTAAACTCACACTATAAGTCTTGAAATCTCTGGTCCAATATATTTCTTTTTTCTTTTTTCAGTTCAAGAGAGACGAGAGTTCAAGGACGTGCAAGGTTGTCTGAACAAGAAGGGTCATATATATAAGGTAGATGAAGAGCCAAATAACATCAGTTTTGAACCAGACAAAGTCACGCACACACACACAAGTAGAAGAAACCAAGAAACTCCATAGAGAGAAAGAGAGATTGTACACGTGGCATTTGGTCAAGCATGTGAAAGTGATAAACTATTCCAGAGATGCTACTGGTGTTAATATTTACTTGTGAAGATCCGTCGGCCGGCCTGCGCCTGAAACGGCTCCAGCTAGTTTTATATAATTATATATAACAATGAGTTTAACTAACTAATTTTTAAATGTTAGTTAATTTGCCGCCAAGATCTTTGGGTTCCACCACCCACATGAACCACGTAGCATGCAAAATTACAATTACCATTTTGTTTTCTCTTTTGCTGTCATAATTTTTTTTCCAGGACCATCCATTGATTGATATTATGGACTATTTTTACATAAATGCAATCCAACGACTTTAAGTCATCATTGAGATCGTGGGTTTTGAATTATATGATTTTATATCTTGTATCTCAAAACTTTGAATTGTATGGAGACTTTTACCCAATGAAAAACGCTATGACCAAGCTTTGATAGTAATTTGTTGATTTTTAAACTCCTTTATTGATCGTGTTTTTCTCCATAGACTACGGTGATAAACTTATAGGATAATGATATACGGATATACAGAATAAAGTATAAACAATAAAGAAAACATGCCCCATACACAACATAAAAATTTACCGATGTTCAGTTAACCTTACCTACGTCCTCGTGTGATCTCTCTTGAGAAATCAAGAGCACTATAAACAAAAACGCTTAGTTACAAGAAACTTATTAAAACCCTTAGTTCCCCAAAACCTTACTAAAATCTCTCTATCACTCTTGCTCTCTACCCCTTGTATGCTTGCTGTTATAGGACTTGGGTTACATTCTTTGTTAGAATAGGACTTATAAATCCTCATAGAATAAGAAAAGTTAATTTATTTCTTAATCCTAGTTGATTTGGGATTCTTGAGAAAATATAATTTTCTAATCCCTATAGGAAATTATATGCACACTTTATTTTCTCCTAATCCAAATATGATTCCTTCTTAAGCCTTGACTTGGGTTTTGATAAGCCATAAAACTTACCCAATATACGAGGAATCCAGGAATTGGGGATGAAGATTGAAGACACATTTTTAACTTATAAACTTATTGTTCTTTGATAGTGCAGCCGTACAACAATAAATAATTCAAGAAAAGAAAGGGATCTAACTCTAAAAATAAATAAAAATTAATTATTTAATTAGCAAGAATAAACCAATCGTGTTAAAATCTCAAGTTGGTGCCATACATGATACATGTTTTCTGATTATTATATTTATATTCACTATTGTCTTTTGATTTCTCTTATTCTCTAACCGGCCAAATTAAGAGCAATCGGCCGAATTCTTAAAAAATAATAATAGCAAAACTAATTTCTGAATTTTGTTGTTCTTATTTATTTTTAAGAAGAAAAATTTTTTTGTAATTGTCCACATATTTTAACTTATAATTTAGTAATTTTTTTTATACTCGCATCCGGCAATGCAAATCATAATCAATATCAAAATTATTATTCATATATATGATCAAACTATAGTGGTGATCTAATTGGATATAGCAGATTGTCTATAAAGCAAACTTGGACCATTTCAATGCCCAAAGGACGGCTTTAGTGTAAGACAGACTTGCCGCTTTGTCAAAAAAATTCCATCGACAAACAAGCAACTACTTGAATTTACAAGAGCAACAACTAACAACACTTCAATTCAACTCCAAACTTCATCATCAATCCATCAATAGTCTTTGGTCAACTAGACAGACAAATATATACTTTTTAAGACCCTTCAAAAGAATTTCCAATTGTACAGGACGAACAGTAAGACGAATGATCCTACATATTATCCGTACGTATATTGTTCTAAGCAAAGATGTCCGTACATACAATACAACGGTATCAACTACAAGTATACACTAACAGCCATCATGCATCAGCTAAACTATGTGCATCTTTACTACTAGATTTAACTGACATCCATACTTTCAATAATTTCAAAATGCATCTGCATATCAGGGGGTCTATCTGCAAAGTAGAATCTCTCACAAACCTGTAAACTCCCACCATTCTTCCGAGCTTCAGATTTGAGCAGATTAACCAATTTTTCTTTCTCGTTACGGATCCTAACTCGCCTGCTATCACACCATTGTCTAGGAGTTCCGTGAAGCATGAAACGGATTACTCTTGACTCCTCTGCAAGGCGCTTGGAGATTCTCTCGATCACATTTCGGTCATTAATGTATGCACCAGCAGAGTTTAAGCCTACATCTACATAGTGGATTTCAGCAATGCTGTTTAAAAGGTTTTCCTTAGTTCTTGGAATGATACGAGTCTCTTCTTGAATTGTAGAAGATTCCCTGTTCATGGACTGTTCCTTTATGTTGTCTGCACTTCTAGCGGAATTTGCTTCTGTAAACCCGAGCTCACTTACAAGCTGGTTAAGTACAGTGCCACCCTTGCTAAACCCCACGATGATTGTTTTGAGTTGATCAAAACATGATTCAGATGAGCTAGCAGCAAATGGTTCTCTCTCTCTTCTTGAAATGATGCGCTTTGCCTGTGATATCGACAAAAACCTAGTGTCAACAATTAATAAATTCCAAATATACTGCAAAATTATTGGGGATCTATCAGAGTGACCATACTCAGCCTATTCTGCAAAATTGTCAACAACGTATTACTCAGTATCCAGACAACCTAAAAGTTTCAATGCCACCTAAAGTGATGTGCTGCAACACAGAACTCAATAGGAAAAATTTGCTCCTAAACCTTCATCAGTTCATACTAACTTGCTTCAGTAAAGAAAACATGTGCATAATCATACCCTTTGCTAGTTGTCGTATATAAATGATAATTCTATACTGAAACCGAGACCCCATCCTTTGAACTAATAAAAAAAACTCCAATACACCCAGTTCCTACTTCAACATGTCGGCTAACTTCTCTTGAAGATATATATGATAAGAGGCTCTTCAGCATAAAGTAACAAATTGAATCAAAAAACGGCAGTGGCAGACCATAATAATGTTTATGCTTGATGCTTCTAACTTGAGGCTGTGTTTCAACATGACCAAATGCATTGCCTGATATTCAAAAGGTGTTCTCTCCCTCACTGATAGAGTTTAAACTGAAAAAGGCCAAAAGCCCTAATTGAGACTAGAAAAGAACTTGAAATGCTTCTCTAAAAGTGCTTTCCAAGAAGCAGCATTTAACCAGCAAAATCGCATACTAAAACAACATTCCCAAAACCGCAAAATAAGACCTAATAACACGTGCAATTCATACAAGTTTCTCACAAATTCAACAAGTAGAGCAGCACAAACAAGTAATTAAATTCCAATTCAATGCATTCGCAACAAAAAATCCAGTGACAGCCAAAAACACTACCTCTTTGAAGCAATTCGATAAGAGAAAGACGGTAGCTGTAGAAGCTGGAAACCCAGCCGGAGAATACGATTCCGGCTCCCCTCTGGAATTCACAGACGGAACAAAATCCTTGTAAACAGCAAAAGGCCCATTGAAATCAGAAGCCTCAATAACCCAAGCATTGACAGAAGAACCGAATTTGGAAACCAAAATCTCAGCTATCTTTTGCAAATCCGATAGCCTCTCAATGACCTTATTCCCGGTCCATTGAACTCGATCTCCATTAAAGAATATCGCATTTGCAGAAGGAACCTGCATTGAAAAATATAAAATTGTTGCGTTTTTTTAGGGTTTTTTTAATGACAGAAGAAAAAGAAAAAATTAAACTTACAGTTAGGGTTTTTGAAGAAATTGAGAGACAGAGAGATGCGCCGACTCTGTAATAAGTTCTGCTGTTAGGGTTCAGTGGAACCTTCAAAATACCGATCCAGCGTTCCATCGATGACGACTGAAACCAACTGTCACTTTAACCATAATTTAACCGTCGTCTTTAAATTGAAGAAAATGTTTTGGGCTCCCGCGAATTCGATTGGGATAGGGGCCCACTTCTGTGCTGACTCAACTGGCACGTCAGCAAGATACGTCATGGATTTTAATTGACGTGCTTGGACATGTCAGTTGCTCATCGCTGACGTGCTTGGGCACGTCAATGGATCATAACTGGGTTTGGGCTTTAAACCGCTTTGTGGATGGGCTTTGGCCTAGTGGGTCACCAGCATAACAAATTGACGTGACCGGTCACGTTTTAAAGCCCGAAAGTTAACTGGTTTTGGACTTTAACCCGCATTGTATATGGGCGTGGGCCTTGTGGTCACCCGCATATCTAACCGCATTACACTTTAGGGCTTTTTTCCATTGCTAATCGATCCCACTGATTCAACCCAAATCACCGATTTTTTTTAAAATAGTATTTGTCTATCCATATATCTAGATCAGGTATTTTTTTTTAAAGCTTTTTTGCCATTTGTAAGATTCGAACCACTGATCTGGGAGTCATTTACCTAAACTCTAAACTCGTCCATCTACCAACTGAACTACGCTCCTGGAGGCAAATCACTGATTTCTTAAGGGTGGCTCTATTGTCACAATGTCCTAGGCTCTATTGTCACTTTAAAATGTTTTTTTGCCATTTGTGGAATTCGAGCTACTGATCTGAGAGTCATTTACCTAGACCCTAAATTCGTCTATCTACTAACTGAACTACGCTCCTGGAGGCAAATCACCGATTTCTTAAGGGTGGCTCTATTGTCACAATGTCCTAAGCTCTATTTTTTTTTAAAGTTTTTTTGCCATTTGTAGGATTTGAGCCACTGATCTGGGAGTCATTTATCTAAACCCTAAACTCGTTCATCTACCAACTGAACTACGCTCCCGGAGACAAATCACTGATTTCTTAAGGGTGGCTCTATTGTCACAATGTCACCCAAAAAACTTCTTGTGGGCTTGTGGCAACCTTTTTTTTTTTTTTTTTTTTTTTAATTTATAATTATAAAACGTTGAAATTAGATAAAATATCAAAAATAACCCTGCTGTTTTCTACTCCCATCAACCAATTTTCCTGCAATTCTACGTCTTATTCATTCAATCTCTAGAACAAATAGGATAATTGGTCAGCAAATTGAAAATTGAAACAATTGTCTTGAAAATTGAGATCAGCTTCTTCTTCTCTTCTACTTGCACAGTTTACAAATTGATATATTCGAGTTACAATGATCCAATTAATATAACTTATAATCTATAATATATATAGCTACGGAGATTCTCCAATCAGGTCGTCCTTAAATTATAATTTTATTTATTTATTTTTTTTAAGCTTTTTTGCTATTGATAAGATTTAAGTCTCTGATCTGAGAGTCATTTACCTAAACCTTAAACTCGTAGAGGCAAATCACCGATTTCTTAAGGGTGGTTCTATTGTCACTCAAAAAACTTCTTTTGGCAACCTTTTTTTTTTTCAATTTATAATTATAAAACGTTTAAATTAGATAAAATATCAAATATAACCGTGCTGTTTTCTACACCCATCAACCAATTTTCCTGCAAGTCTACGTCTTCTTCATTCAATCTCCAATCGAGAAAAACTTCCATGCACCCTAGCCAATGGGTGCGTGCCATGTGGCACACCAACCAATGGATATATGCCATATAGCACACTTTGTGCCACATGGCATACACCCATTGGCTAGGGTGCATTGCACCGGTTGCATCTAAGTTTTTCTCCGATCTTTAGAACTAATAGGATAATTGGTCAGCAAATTGAAAATCGAAACAATTGTCTTGAAAATTGAAATCAGCTTCTTCTTCTCTTCTACTTGCACATTTTCCAAATTGATATATTCGAGTTACAGTTATCCAATTAATAAAAATTATAATATGTAATATATATATATAGCTAGGGAGGTTCTTCTACCGAATCATCCTTAAAGTATAATTTTAATTTTTTTAAAAAGCATTTTTGCCATAGATAAAATTTGAATCTCTGAAGTAGGAGTTATTTACCTGAACCTTAAGCTTGTTACTATATTTCAGGAGGCAAATGTTAAAGATAATACTCCTACTATGATTTAGTTTAATTAATATTAATTAAACTAAATCAGACCTTTAATTAGTAAATCACTCAAAAAACTTCTTTTGGCAACCATTTTTTTTTTCAATTTATAATTATAAAACGTTTAAATTAGATAAAATATAAAAAATAACCCTGCTGTTTTCTACACCCATCAACCAATTTTCCTGCAATTCTACGTCTTCTTCATTCAATCTCTAGAACAAATAGGATAATTGGTCAGCAAATTGAAAATTGAAAGCAGCTTCTTGTTCTCTTCTACTTGTATAGTTTACAAATTGATATATTCGAGTTACAGTGATCCGACTAATATAAATTATAATCTGTAATAAATATATATATATATATATATACACAGTTCTGCTCTCCTCTATGCGTCCTGATATAACTTCATCAGTGCGTTGAATGTGGGCTATAGATTCTGGAGAAGTTTTGATAAGTGCGTACACTTTGAGTCAAAGCATGTATATCTAATGATCCACATCCAACGTACTGATGAAGTTATATTAGAACGCACTAATTTGAAAATTTTCTTATATATATACACCTCAAAAACTCAAAGCTTCTTGTAATAGTGTTTAATTAACTGATTGATTTCTACTGAGATCAACACAATAATCATATATATTTTATAATTATTAATTGATGGAGATGTTGAGAATTCATCGCTGAGTAATCTCAATTTCCATCTGTTGGATAGATTATTAATTTACAATCATGTCAATAAAAAAAAAATTGGTTTCGTCAAGGGAAATATTCAATCAGACCATTGCATCTCTTGGCATAATTAAACGTAAATATACTCATTTAAGTAGAATTTGTACTAACATTATTAGAGAACAACCGATGTATGAAGCTGATGTATGAAGCTAATTAAGAATATGGGAATGAATATCAATGGCACAACTTAATAGAACGGTCTTTTTATTGTCAGTTCGTTCTGACAATAAATATATCAGGACGAAGAATATTGACATAGATTATAGAGAAGTTTTGATAAGTGCATACACTTTGAGTCAAAGTATGTAAATCTAGTGGTCAACATTCTTCGTTCTGATATATTTATTGTTAGGATGAACTGATAATAGAAAATCTGACTTAATAGACTAGTCTTTTATGTTATAAAGTAAAGCTATATATATATATATATATATATATATATATATACAGTCCCGTTCTGGTTAATGTGCATTGATGTAACTACATCAGTACTAATTCATGTGAACCACTGATTATGGAGAAGCTTTGACAAGTGCATACACTTTGAGTCAAAGTATGTAAATCTAATGGTCCACATCCAACGCAGTGATGCCGTTATAACATTAATTATATATGTATATCAGTTCTTCTATTGTCAGTTCGAACTAATATAAAATATATCAGTTCGCACTGACAATATATAGAAAGACTATATATATATATGGTGGTTCTTTAGTAAGGACCGTCCTAAAATTATAAGTTAAGGACGTCCAACCACAGCCACACATTCATATTGGGTATGGGTATTTGTTAGTGTGGATCTATGGGCCTACTGTGAATATGTGGCTGCGATTGGACATCCTCAAATTATAAAATCAGGACGGTCCTGATTAGAGAAATATTATTTATATATATAATATTATATATCACTTATCATCGACACAAAAAATTCAACGATTATGAAAAAATAACAAACATAAATAAAAGATTTAACTACTATATATATATACACTATTTTTACCATCCATTAATTAAGGCAATTATTATTATTTTATTTTATTTTGATAATATCTATTAATTCGGGACTATGTATTTTTTTTTTAAGTTTTCGTCAGGATTCGAGCCACTGATCTGATGGTCATTTGTTCAAGTCCTAAACTCGTCCATCTACCGCCTGAGCTATGCCAATGTTGGCAAGTCAATTATTATTGTTTGTACCATCCATTAAGTCAATAATTATTGAATCTAAGAGTTGTGTGACTTTATAAGATCAACATGTAACTCATAGTTCATATGAAATGTAAAGGTTTTCCTTATTTATCGTAAACAATGTGGTGTGTACCGCATGCAAGTACCGTACATTCAACGCGGATTGTTTTTGAATTTTATTTTTTTTATATTTTTTTTTCCTTCAAACGTTCTTATCAATGTTGAAATTAGAATTTAGAACACGTTTTGTTGACCAGATAGAAGTGTTTCCACTTGAGGAAAATAAGAGGATTTACTCTCACCAAGACCAAAAACAGTAATTAAATTAATATACTTCTCTTTTAATGTGAAAAAAAAATTAAAATTAAAATTAAAAAAAAAAACAAAAAACAAAAAAACAAAAAAACAGTAATTAAAAAACAAATCTGTACCTACACAGGTTACGGCATTTCTTCACCATCCCACTTACATTCTTGTATAAATATTATGATTTTGGATATGGTTTCTCGGTCTGACTTACCAAGTAAATGAAGAAAAAAATGAGAAATATTTAATCACATGTAATAATTTAGTTTTTATATTTTGAAAGTAGCATTATTGTATAATGATTGATATCATTGTAATCAATTCATTTAAATCATATAAATTTAATACAATTTAATTGAATGCATTATAGTGATGCCGTATAATTTGAATATCAAATTTGGGTAAAGTAATGAGTCGTTTTTTTTTTTCCACTTAAAATTTAATGGGTCTGAATCATAATTATTAAGTTATTTTATTTGTTTTTTTAAGTGGTTAAACAACTTAAAAATACCAAAAAACAACTTAAAATAAAAAATAAAAAATAAAAAATAAAAAATCATCACTTTTCACTTAATTATAAATCATTGAATTGCATTAAATGCAATCCAAAATCTTTTCTTTCAATACTATCCTTCATATATAACATATCTATAATTTCATTATAATTATATATTGTATAGAAATCTTTATTTTAATATATTACTTATTTTAAATAGCTTTAAAAATAAAATAGAACCCTAATCACTTTTCATATTGATATTTAATATAAATATTTTATTATGATATTAGGTTGATGTATATATATATATATTTAGAGTGTTTTGTGTGAGTTTTCCTGTTGCCCCTTTTATATTTTTTGAAAAAAAAAAACCTTTTTCTTTTTTTAGTAAAAATAAAGTTTGTTTGTAATCGAAGAAGAAGATCATGATTATATGTGTTTATATATAATTATTATCTTTTGATTGTTTTTATTCTATATTATATGTATAATTGTTTAACATGGGTATAGATGTAAAATTACTTTTTTTCAGACAATTTTATTTTAAAAAAACAAACATGTTGACAGTACATTCAGATGTGAGGAAAAAAAAAAAAAACAAACATGTCATTCAGATTCAGGTTTCAGTCACTATTCTGTCTTCAATAAAATTCAGAACTATTCAATCTTCAGACAAAAAAACAAACGACCCCTAACATTATTATTATTATTATTATTAGGATAATTACCTCGGTGGTCATTGAATTGATGACACACTATCAAAATGGTCACTGGATTGGAAAGTTGTTCCAAAATGGTCATTTTTAGCGAACTTTGTGACACTAATAGTTATTCCATCCGATTCAATCTAATTCCATTTAATTTCATCCAATGAGTGGTATTTTGGTAAATAAAGGGTGACATTAATTTATTTTATATGTTTTTTGGAAAACAATTTTTTAGAAGAGATACGTGTATTGATCTAAACCCTTTTTTTTTAAAAAAAAAAAGAATAATTATATTTAGTAAATGTAAATACATATATACACGTACACTAAATATAATTATTCTTTTCAAAAAAAAAGAAAAAATTGATTTCCAAAAAACATCTAAAATAAATTAATGTCATGCACTTATTTACCAAAATGTCACTCATTTAAAAAATTGATTTCCAAAAAACATCTAAAATAAATTAATATCACACAAAAATGTCACTAATTGGATGAAATTAGATGGAATATGATAGAATGACCATTAGTGTCACAAAGTTCGCCAAAAATTGTCATTTTGGAACAACTTTCCAATTCAGTGGCCATTTTAATAGTGTGTCGTCAATTCAATGGCCGCCGGGGTAATTATCCCTTATTATTATTATTATTATTATTATTATTATTATTATTATTATTATATTGAGAAATATATATTAGTGGATTGCATTATAATATTAACCTATAAGATTAATTTATTGAGTTGTGATTTCTATAATAATAATAAATAAATAAATCAACTTTTTTATGGTAGAGTTTACTAACTTCTCTTCCAAGTCACATATGAAGTTTTTTTTTTTTTTTTTTAACTATTCCCAACAAATCGATCAAGAGAAAATGTGGAATGAATTGAGGTAACCTATTTATTATATATATATATATATATATATATATATATAAAGGGGAGTGTATTATCACATGTGCTAAGAGATGATTTGCACTTATGTTGATGGGGTTTTCAATTCAAAGATTATTTATCAAACATTTTTCTTAGTTACAACAAAAAAAAAAAAAAATTATTATTTTAAAATCAACAACAATCTCAAACATACTTTTAGTTTAACAAAAATAGTTAGACAAAATTAAACAAGATCCGTGACTCATTTCATGCCCAAACTTGGATTTATTTTTAACATAAATGGAAAAAAAAAAAAAAAATCAGAGCAAACATTACTATGTGTCAATATAATTATCTCATTGCATAATATTAAAATTGAATTAAATCCATATTTAGAAATTTCCTCACGATTCATATTATTTTTAGTTCTCTCCACATACAGAGAGAGAGAGAGAGAGAGAGAGAGAGAGAGAGAGAGAGAGAGAGAGAGAGAGAGAGAGAAAGAGAGAGAGATTATATAGTAGGTAATTAATAATTTAAACTCCATTTCAGCTACAAAAGTTTAACACAATTACCACAACAAATAATACTATTAACTTCAATTATCATCACGCATCAAAAATCTCTGTATGTATAATTGAAAGAGCATGACAATATTAAAACCAGTTTATCACATACTGATCACAGTTAGCTGAAGATGCGACGTCGTTTGTTCTCCTTTTAGGGTTTGGCGAGTCATTATCCGATATGGACGAGGAGGACGATAAAGAAGAGGAAGTCTCAGGCGAGCGGCGCCGTTGACCCACCCTGACAGGCTCCCAGCCACGTGAGCCAACCAAGTGAGGGAAATTCAGCTTGGCTTTCGAGCCATGGAGCTTGAAAGCAGCTCGATCATAAGCCATTGCAGCATCCTCGGGCGTCTCGTAGGTCCCGAGCCAAACCCTGGCACCGTTCTTCTTCGGATCCCTCATCTCCGCTGCGTACTTCCCCCACGGCCTCCTCCTCACTCCCCTGAACCCCATCCCCTTGGCAGGCCTCGGAGGCACGTTGTTAACACGCCCCACATCAAAATCACCACTCCTCGTGACCATCTCCACTTGATCATGATCATCTTTCGGCTTCGGTTTAATCGCATTATTCACAGCCACGACATTAGAATCCGCCACTTGATCCAACGAACCAAACCCATTAAAGTTTTCACTCTGGAAGAGATCATCACTCCAATTCTCAGTCAAAAAAAGATTACTAAAACTTGAACTCCGGCTATAAACCGGAGCATTATCGGAAAACAAAGCTGGGATCATCCCTGGAGCTTCGAAACCCACCTCGTCAGCGAGGAGGTACTTGTTGATGGAGTCTAAAAGAGAGAAGTCAGAATCTGAGGTACTCAATCCGTACATTTTCTCTAGGGTTTGATTTTAATTTGTTAGGGTTTTGTAAAAAAAAAATGCTATGGAAAATATGTATAAAGTACATGTAATATATAGTATGGACTTTTTAGAGAAACAATATAATTCATTGAATATTTTACTTTTTGACTTTTTGTTTTTTTTTTTTTTCCTCACCGTTTCTATGAAATTTCCATGGAGAATCCACGTTTTTAATTTCTTAACTGTTGAGAATATTAAAAGCGAGAACTATGTGTTTTGTTTTTGTCAATTGCAACTTTTTTGAGGCATTATTGGATTATAAGATTTGGAACGTGGTGGGAAGGCAATAGGGCATAAAGATAGAATTAATAAAGGTCCATGTGGCTCCATTGTTTATTATTTTTCTTTTTCTGTTGAAATAGTTTTTTTTTTTTTTTTTTTTTTTGCAATGTTGAAATAGTTAATTGAAAGCTAGTGCACTAACCACAGTTAGAGCATCTCCAATGTAAATATGCAATTTTGAGTTTCTAAATAGTGTCACATCAGCATTTCTATTTATTATGGGCCTACTTTTGAAAAAAAATTAGAGAAATGCATATTCACATCTCCAATGCAATTATCTAAAGTCAAATATACATCCATTTTATTTCCAATCATAATAATACAATTATTACACTCTCTCTTCTCTTTTATTTTACAATTAAATGAGATTTAATCTTATTGGTGGAAAGAGTTGAAAGTTTTAATCTTATTGGTGGAAAATGTTAGAAATCCTAGTCAGCATTTCTAGGAGAGTTTCTAGAATTAGAAACTCAACTCCATATTCTCTAACTTTTTTTTGTCCACATCATCTCCATATTCAACTTAAGTAATAGCATTGGAGAGAGTTTTTCTAACTTTTTTAAAATCTATTTTATGCAGCATTCCATTTTCTCCAAATGCATAATAGCATTGGAGATGCTCTTATGTCATTTGTTATCCACATATTATATTCATTATTGTTTTCTATGATGGCCTAAATATATAAAATTTCCCACTTGTGCAAAATTTCAAGATAAGGAATTTCAGTTCTCTTATAAGAATATATATATATATATATATATTAGGCAGAAACCACAACTATATAAAAAATTAAAAAATAAAAAGAAAACAAATAGTAGCATAGACCAAACTAGACACAGAAACACCGTGAACAAATCTCTCTTATAAGAATATATGGCTTTACTCCTTAAATTAAAAAATATATATATAATTTATTATAAATTATTTGTTTTTCCTTAAAATTTAAGTTTAGTTGAAATTTATTTCTAAATTTTTGTAATGTATTTAAAGTTGAATTCTCTATTGCAACAATAAATTATTACATTTTGTATTATAACAATAAATTATTTAATACAGTTGATGCTTTGAATTCTTTATTAATTGTTTGTAAGTGTTTTATCATCATCGACTTCTTCATTAACTATGGTTATTAATTTATAAAGATTATATGTAAAAGATGATAAAGAACATAAAATGAAATAAATATATACTTAAATATTTAATTAATTCTTCTACAAATGTAATAAATTTGAATATTGTCGGTGTCAACTGTTGCATGGTATTTTATATATGCAGGAACCGAGGAAATTACTTTAAAAGAAAGAAAGAAAAGAATATAAAATTACTAAAGAAAACAACGCCGCCCCCACATGGTCATGACTCATGACTCGTGTACAAAATTTATAAGTCTAAATTTCACATGTTTCAACATATAATAAATAAATAAACCTATAAATAGGTATTTTGTCAGAAAATGTAGTCAAAAGAAATAATTTATTAAACATGGCAGCATCTCCTGTCATCCCGTGTCTATTTTTAATAAATAAACTAATTTAATTATTCTTTTTTGTTTTTTCTTTTAAGGAGTTGAATATAATTATTTGATTTTTCGAGAAAGGTCATTCTATACCAACTTAAATTTTTAACTCAATTGTTTAACTTTAACATTTCAACAATTGGATTAAAGAGCATGTTAGTAAATTGATGGTTGAGATATTGAAATCAAAAAATTGTATCATAAATTTAAGTTAATATAGGTTGAACCTTCCTAAAAATTCGAATAAATTAAAATCATGGATATTAATTGTTACTTTATAATTCCGCTAATATTATTCGACAAGTGATATCTACCAAATAGTGGTGGCAAGCTTCCGGTTCAATTTCGGTTCCAGTTCAGTTTCGGTTTGGATTTCGGCTCAGTTTCAATTTCAGTTTCGGTTTCGATTCCGGTTCCGGTTCCGGTTTCGGTTTCGATTTTTTCGGAACTGACGGTTCTGTACCGTTTATTTATTTACTTATTTATTTGAAAGAAAAAAAAAAGACTTCTAAGTTGTAATTTTAAATAAAATAATATATATATGACAAATTACAAAATAAAATAAAATAAAATTCATTGGGTTGGGAGTTAGGTGATTGTATTGGGTCACTCAAAAATAAACAAATGACAAAATACAAATTACAAAAGGAAATTAAAATAAAACTAAACAAAATGTCAAATGTCAAATTACATTTCATTAGATATTTGGGAATTGAGTCACCCGAAATTTGAAAATAACATAAAATAAATAAATGATAAATTACAAAATTAAATTAAAATAAAACTAAAAAAATGTAAAGTTATTAGTCTTGCACTTAATTTTTACCACAATTAAGTTGCCTACGTATCTTCTTAGGGGGTTTAGAGGAATCAAATGTCATGTAGTTCTCTTACCTTTTATTGCAGGTTTGTTGATGGCGTGGACTTGTGATGACGTGATCTCCATCTTCTATTCCGGGCCCTTTGTACTTGTTACTCCACTTTCATGTTCTTCATCTTTAAAGAAATCGTATGTTACCTCATGTTCGATTTCTTGTTGTCTATATTGTGCCTTTATCTAGTCATCTACACAAACCTATATCTGGAGTGCTTTCGGAGTCAAGCACGAACGCCTTTCATCCAAGATATTCCCCCTGGCGATGAACTCTTGTTCCACCACCACTGTAGAAACTGGTGTTGAAAAAATATTTTTGGCTATCATAGTCATGATTGGATAGTATTTTACGTACTCTTTCCAATATTGTAATATATCAAATTTTCTTTCTGGCATATCTTCTATAAACTCATAAGAAGTATTTAGATAAGATTCAAGCTCGGAATACTTATCAGTGCTTGATGAAGAAGAAGATCTAGGTTTTTTGGTTTTTTTTTATTTTTATAATAGACTATACCCTAAATTCAAAAATCCGGAGGATGATGATGTGGGCTGTGCAGTTTGTGTTTGTGTAACATCTAAATTCAGTGAGGATCCATAAACTAAAAGATATTCATCATATTAAACATACAATAATTTCTTAATTCTATAATAACATACATCAACATTATATTTTATTTTTAAACCTTGGGGCTCATAATAACCATCGAGATAATAACAAAAATGTTCTAATTTACAACGTGGGTCAAAAACCATGACAATCAAATAAATATCTGGCAACTCCTGATAATAACGTAACCATTTTTCTTTCATAGCATTAACGGCTTCCTCTATTTCTATATCGGATTCACAACAAGCAAATGCACTAGCAATATTTAGACTTTCAATAATAAATAAATGAGTTGTAAGACAATAAACACCAGATAAATTTGTTGTAGCAGTATAAAAGACTTTTAACAAATTGAAAATGTTGTAACAAGCATCTCAATGAGCTTTATAAAGTTCAATGTCGGTAACATGAAATTAAATAAAAAAAACTAATAAATCCATATACTCATAACTTTGAGCAAGCAATTTATAAGTAGAATTCCAATATGTTGGAACACCACGAGCAAATCTAACGGCACGTCTACTATTTTATTTACAATATTTTACCCATGCATTCATTATAAAATAATGTTTCCATAAAAACTGAAGGGCTTGTTTAATAGGTAGAATATAATGATCAAGAGTTTCTAATCCTTTTTTAACACATAAATTTAAAACATGACATGCACATCTTTGATGAAAAAATGCGCCACCAACAAATGGTTTGTATAAATCAATTAAAGATATAATAGCAGCAGTATTGCTAGAAGCATTATCAAAACCAATTGCAAAAATTTTGGTTTCAATTTTATACTCTACAAAAATAATTATAAGCATTCTAAAAATATTCTAAGTAGTGTGTGAATCATCAAAAACTTTAAATGCAAGAATTATTTTTTGGATATTTCATGCATCATCCATAAAATGGCAAGTGACGCCTAAGTATGAATGCGATAACCTATGGTCACTCCATATGTCGGCACATACGGAAACACGACTGTTATATTTTTCAAAAAAAAATTTTTTTTACAAAAATCTTTTCAAGTGTAAATACAAGCGTGGATCTAGGAACAAGGCATGCAGCTAGGTTTAATGCTCGTCGACAATAATTAATAAAACCAACTCTTTCATCAAAACCGAATGATAAGTGTTCTACTGCTACCATTCTAACTAATTCTTCCCTATTTTGTTCATCAGTATAACGAAAATAATTGTTTATTAGGAGTAGCGTACCTGAAAATTTATGTTTGTGACCTCGATCTAGTCTTTGCTCTGGATGTTTGGCTTGAATATGCTTCTGATAAGTGTCATATCCTCCGGATTTGGACCACTTATATACTTTTTTTGCAATAATTACAAGCTGCTAGATAGCTTCCATCGTCTTGCCTAACTTTCTTCATATGTTTGATGAATATATCAGATTTGCTCTGCTTTGGTTCCGGTTCATTATCCTCATCTGCTTCCGGTGGATCAAAATCATAATCCGAAGGTGTATCAATATCAGACATATTTTTCTGACTGGCTTGTCAAATTGGGGCCGGGGGATATTTGGGATCAGGTTCTGAAATTGTTAAAGGGGGGGTCGAAATGTTTAAGCCTAGGTCTTCAGCATAGGCCCGGTGTTACAGATAATCGTGATATGTAGTGTCGTTATGACCGAGATTATCGACCATTTGACCCTTACCTTTCATCGAAATCGAACGCCTAGGACCGTCACGGCCGTGACCCCTTCTATTTCCACCACTTGCCATTTAAAAATAAATTTTGGAGAGAAATAGATAATTGGAAACTTAGAAGAATAATACTATAATAGTAGTAAGTAGCCTAGTAAGTAGTAAATAGTAAACTAGTATTTGCAAATAAATGAAATTGGAAACTTAGTAATTGGTTAATCGGAAATTAAATAAATTAAAAATAAGATAAATTGCAAATAAAATATATTGGAAATAAAAATTAATTGCAAATAAAAAAAATTACAAAATGAAATAAATAATAAAAACCTTGGAAACTAGGAGAGTTGAGAGTTGAGACTTGAAAAACAAATTAGAATTAGAGATTTAGAGAATTGAGAGAATGAGAGGAAAATAGGAAATATTGGGGGGGGGGGGGGGGGGGGGGGGAATGAAATAAATAATAAAAACCTTGGAAACTAGGAGAGTTGAGAGTTGAGACTTGAAAAACAAATTAGAATTAGAGATTTAGAGAATTGAGAGAATTGAGAGAATGAGAGGAAAATAGGAAATATGGGGGGGGGGGGGGGGGGGGCCCCCCCGGGTTGTTTATTGATAAGAAAAAAGAAAAAAAAAATTTAAAAAGGGGTAGCCGTCGGTTCTAGGCCCAACGGTCAAAAAAAAAAAAAGAAGATAAAATCGTCGGTTCCAGTCCGGTTCGAATCTGTCGATTCCCTAAACCTTGGAACCGGAATCGGAATCGGGTACCCCCCCCCCCCCCCCCCCCCGATTCTGGTTCCGGTCGGGGGAGGGGGTATTTATAGATAAGAAAAAGAATAAATAAATAAATAAATAAAAAGAGGTAGCTGTTGTTGGCGTCAGCATACCGTTGGGCCTTCAACGGTCACCACAAAAAAAAAAAAAGGGAACCGTCGGTTCTAGTCCGGTTCAAACCGGTCTGTTCCCTAAACTTTGGAACCGGAACCGGAACCGGAACTGACCTTCCCCGATTTTGGTTACGTTGCTTGAACCGGAACCAGAAAATCGATTCCGGTTCCGGTTCCACGGTTGGAACTGGAACTGGAACTGTGCTAGGTTTAATACCAAAGTTTAATTCAAATATTTTAAGAAGATAAAACATCTAAAACTAAGAATTTAAAATTTTGTTATGAACTTTTTACTATATATCTTTTTTTTTATCTTTTTTCTAGAAGAGATGGTGCGAGCAATTAATAAAAGAAATCATACCTTGTTCTATGCTTTTCTTGATGGGTTGAAATTAAACATTTTTTTTTAATGTTAATAATTTATTTCTCTCTCGCTCGTGTAGTTGTATTTTCATAGACTACATCACTACAGCTAGCATGGACGTGCTATAATAATATTGTATTAAAAGAAAAAAAAAATCAACACTAAAATAATATAAAAATAATTATGTGCGTTTGAAATCAGCTAAACAAAATTTATAATTAGATTCGCATAATATCTTCAGATTCATATTTGGTGATTTGGAAAATTGTTTTCCAAGTCTCTGACCCTGATTACAGTAAAAAGTTAATAAAAAATATTGAAAAAAATTAAAAGAAAATAAAATTAAGCAAAGCATATGTCTTGGGGTCCGTGTCTAAGTGTCTATTGTGTAAAAAAAACAAAGTAAATCTTACATAGTAAATATTTTAAACTTAAAAAACTTGTTAATATATAGCCTTCATGACTGTAATCATAGTCAACTTACTTCTTCAAAAGCCAAATTCAAACAAAACTTTTAAAATCGTCTCAGATTGATAGATACTTTTTTCTTTGCTTTTTCAAATATTTTATTGAAGAAAGATAGATAGATACTTTTGAAGAAAGATATTTTATTGAACAAAACTTCAATGCAGCTATTAGAAATCGAGTATATTTCTATTATTATTTAATTTCAACCATTCTAGTAAATAAAAAATAAAAGCGAAAACGTGGAGTAATATGAAAAAATTCAAAATTAAATAACCTAAAATTTGTATGATTAGTTTTTGTATGACTTGATGACTACGATCACCTTGGCACCTACTATTCTTTTGTTTGTTTCTCATTCTATATCTTAATCAAGTTAGTGGTTGAAACAATAGAATTGGCGAAGAACATCACCCTTTTGAGTTGGAGTTGGTATTTTACGAGTATCATAATTTTAGTAACTTAAGTTTTAGAGACATCGAAGTAAATGAACTTCCAAAAATACCTTTATATTTTTTTTTTATTTACTTTTCAACTTTTCAGTTTTTTTTTTCATCTTCTTCATTGGCTTCCAATGGAGGTTGAACAAACCTCCAATGGGGGTCAAAATCGACCTTTAAAGGAGGTCGATGAAGAAGAATATGAAAAAAAAAATGGAAAAATTCATTTTTGTCCAATAATCTCGTACTTTTTGTGTTTCCAAAACTTATTTTGGTGTTTCCGAGACTTTCTTTATAATTTCTAAGAATTGTCAGGTAGTTTCCGAGACTATTCAAGTAATTTTTGAAACTTTTCATATAATTTTCGAGACTTATCATGTATTTCTAAGACTTTTTGGTAGTTTTCGAGACTTTTGTAATTTTCGATACTTTCTACACTTTTTTTTTTTTTATCATCTTCTTCATTGAAACCTCCATCAATGAAGGATTTTGAAAAAGAAAAAAAAAATCAAAATAGTTATTAATGGAGTGATAGTGTTGTATTCTTAAAATTCAACCTAAAAAAAAGTGCTAATAAATTTTTTAACCTGGTTGAAACAAATGTAATAATTAGTTTTTTTTTTATTATTTTATTATTTTTATTTTTTATTTATGTTTGACAGTATGTAATAATTATAGTTAATTAGACAAATAATGACTGAATTTTTTTAAATATATATTGGTGGGCTAATTAACCTGTTCTATTGTTAAATAAAGTGAAGCAATACTACAGTTATGACTTCTGACTCATGAAAGTCTCCCGAATCTACCTCATCATCTTTACCCAAATATAAAACAATTTCATGTATTATTAAAAAAGTAATACTAGGTTTCCCAAGTTTTTTCTCAAATTCTTTCATAAATGAGGTTGGCACTTGAGGTGCACATGAGGTGTCAACATCACATCATGCAACATATAATTTAATGATTTATAAGATAATGACACCTCACGAGTTAAGTCAACATCATTTGGGAAATAATTTAAGAAAAAATTGAAAAGCTTAACATTACTCTTAATCAAAAAAGCAAAAAAATAAATAAATAAATAAAATTGGAACATATGCTTTTTAAATTACACAAAGGTTATGATAAGTTGATTAATTAATTTATCACAACAAATATATAAACACGTGACAAAATTATATATATAAATATACGCATTTACATAACACACCTGTCCTCACTTGTAGGGACATGAACCTTCGAAGAAATACATAAAAAGCTTGCATTCTTTAAAATAAAAAATAAAAAATCATGATGGTCTCTTGTATATAAGCCAAAAATATATGTTGAGTTTTCTTATCAGTTGAAAACAAAATCTCAAATTTTTAAAGGTTTTTTTTTTTTTTTTAAAGATCAATATTCAATAGTAGTTAAAGAAAAAAAATGAACAGAGAAGCAGACTCGAATTTGTTTGGGTCAATCGGCCACCACCTTGTCAATGATTTTGAGTTTCCAGTTGTTAATTCTGGAAACAATAATATTAATGAGCCATTAACATATTGCAGAAGTTCAAGCTTTAGTGGTCTCTTTTTGACGGAAAACTGGAGTGACTTGCCGTTGAAAGTGGAGGATTCGGAGGACATGGTGGTGTACGGTGCCTTACGTGACGCCGCTAACAGCGGATGGAATCCGTCAAGTGAGGTACTTCATACAACAAATGTAGCTGCAGCTGCTTCTACTTCGGCTGATGCACGGGAGATCACTACACGAGATGATGTTGGGGGAAGTAGTAATTTGGTGGCACCGAAGCGTGCGCCGCCGAGTGATGTGCGTTATAAGGGGGTAAGGAGGAGGCCATGGGGGAGGTATGCAGCGGAAATAAGGGACCCAAAGAAGAACGGGGCGAGGATTTGGCTCGGGACCTACGAGTCAGCTGAGGACGCTGCGCTGGCTTATGACCAAGCCGCTTTCAAGATGCGCGGCGCAAAAGCGAAGCTCAATTTTCCTCATTTGATCGGCTCAGATCACCCGGAGCCGGTTCGAGTGAGCCCTAAGCAGCGCTCATCAAAGTCTCCGTCTTCTTCATCATCAAATCCGAAGCGGAGAAATAATGGGATTGGTTCTGTCGCGGTTGAAGAGATGAGTTTTGGTCCAGAATTGGAGATCAGAGAACGCTCTTGGACCTTCCAGACCAATTCCAGGTTATTTAACTAAGTAATTATTCACTTAAAACAAATCACGTGATATGAATATATTGATTTCAAGCGATTCCACACCATATAACGTGTGCATTGAGATCAAAATTAGGATATAGACAGTTAATAAAATGCAAGTGTTTGTATTTCGAAGATTGTGTATTTGATTTTGAGCTATATCATATATGTATAACTTTGGCGGTTTATTGGTGGAGATATGCTTGGTCTCTCTTAACGTTAATATTGAAATCAATGAATAACATGCATGAAAACAATGTCACAATAACATGCAGTACGTGATCATATGAATAAGTGATAAATTTGTCAAATAAAATGATGAAACAATAATATTGTGATGATAATTGTTACGTTATTTATTACACAGTTTCAATAATTTTTTTTGAATAGTTAATATATATATATATATATATATATATATATATATATCCACGCATTGAAATCTAAAAGTTAAAAAATAAAAATGTCTAGTACATTAAATTGAAGAGATCATATATATAAGGCTCACAATACGAATAGGATATTTATATTCCTCTGCAGATATAAAAATAACACTACATTTACAAACGGGTCGTTAAATTTTAGAATTGATCAAACGGGTATAACTTCATAACATTAATGGAATTTGAAAATTACACAATCTTAATTTGCATTCACAAAATTATAAGCTTTTAAATTGAATGATTGATTTCTAATAACAATTTCACGAGGCATCAAGGCGTTCTTGTGGAAAGTCATTTTCATTCCACCTACCCCTAATCCCTTGTAAGGGTAATTTAGTGATAGATTCTATAGGGAACTAGCTGGACCCTCCCTATGCCGTGGCGGAACCAAAAATACAAATTTTAAAAATTTTAGGAGGACCAAAATGAAAAACTTGTAAAATATAATGACAATATCATAATTTTTATAACATTTTTTTTTATAGATTTATATATATATATATATATATATATAAAGAATGGAGCCCTTGCACCTATTGGCCTCCCCTTCCTCCTTCCCATGATCCCATACCTATGGTGAAATATATACCTACAACAAATTCTTATGATACTTTCATTAATTACAAGCAGTATTTTTGAGTTCTTTCCTCTTTAATTACAATTTTATTACGTATCAAATTATTATTTAATAGACTTAATAGCACTAGACCCCTAAAGTGTACGTGAATTTACAATATGTCCCTGAATATTTTTTTTCGACAGTAAACCCATTGAACTCTTTTTTTCTTTGTACCTACTTGTTTTATTGCTCCTTGAGGAAGGGGTATCTCTATAAGGGTGGTGCAAAGAAAAGGAAAGTTCGAGGGGTTTACCGTAAAAAAAAAAAAACATTCAAGGGGCACATTGTAAATTCATGTACACTTCAAGGGGGTCTGGTGCTATTAAGTCTATTTAATATTTACTTACTAGTGTTCTAATTTACATAATTTTAATCTCAATTATGTGAGGCGAGATTAAAATGATCTTAATTAAGTTTCATCTTCAAAAGTGATTGAAAAAACACAATCATATGTATTCAAGATTAGGGCATTGTTTATTCATTTAATTTAATTGTAAGGATACTTTTAAAATTTTAATTATTAAACTACACCAATATGTCTTACAGTAATGCTACATATCCCATCTAAAATTTCACATTTTTCATCCTACTACATGTGACATGTGAGGTGTTAAATGATGGTGGATACATGGGGTAGGTGAGATAAATCATTATTAATGTGTACCTACTCACAATTTGACACCTCACATACCACATGTAGTGAGATGAAAAATATGAGATTTTAGATAAGATGTTTATCATTATTGTATGACTTAATAGCAAAGAATGCCTGAACAACGATAATGTTACAAATTTGACTCGTTATAAACGCATGTGTTATATGAAAAAAATAAAAAATATATATAAAGGGTATTGATCATTACTTTACACATAACCCATCTGGCCATCACATCAAAATATAGATTCCAATATAGATAAGTACAATAATGTAACGGTTCTTTCACTTTTATTCCACTTAATTCTCACTCCACTCAAAAATTAGAAAAATATATATTAACATTTGTACTTAAATCAATAAACAAACAAAAATAATAAAATCAATAAATGCGTAACTAACCCTCAAGTCCTCAACTACATTAAAATACCAAAACGTGGTTAATTAGTCTATTAATAAAATACTATAGAACTCCACAGCTGTGAAATTTCCAAGAAAATGTCTCTTCAAAGTCTCAAAACACAGTTCATATATAAAATAGCAACAGCAGAGAGATTCTTCAACTCAAAACAGTTTCAACAAGACAACCGAAATATACACTTCACTCAAAAATGTATGCGGAAACTAACCCAGATTCGGATTTGCTTATCTTGGAGTCTATTCGCCGGCATCTTCTCGATGACGATTTCAAAATTTCCGATACGTTGACAGCACCCAGCGTTGGTGGTGGTGATTTGGAATTGGAGGCTTACAAGGCTTTGCATGACGCCATCAACGTGGGGTGGGTTGCTTTTGATGATCAACTCCATGCATGTGGAAATTACGAGGCGACACTTCCTGAGGCGGCGGCGCGGGAAGATCACACGCCTCCACCGAAGGCGGTGCATTATAAGGGTGTGAGGAGGAGGCCGTGGGGAAAGTACGCGGCGGAGATAAGGGACCCCAAGAGGAACGGGGCACGTGTTTGGCTGGGGACCTACGAGACTCCAGAAGACGCCGCGTTGGCTTATGACCAAGCCGCTTTCAAGATGCGCGGCTCCAAAGCCAAGCTTAATTTTCCTCACCTCATCGGCTCGGCTAATGTCGAGCCAGTTAGGGTTCGCAATAATAAGCGTGGCTCTCCGGAGCGTTCTTCGTCTTCATTTTCGTTTTCTAGCTTAAACGATGAGTCTCCGACGTCTAAACGGAGAAAGAGTGAAACAAACTACGCAGCTGAAGCAGGGTTGGAAAATGGATCTGTTTTGGATTTGTACCAACAGAGCCGATTGGGATTGATATTAACATCCAACCAGATTTGTTAATTAATCACTAAAATTTTTCATTGTTCTAATTAGGCAAATTATTTGTTATTAGTAGAAATTTCCACATTTTCTCATAACTCATTTCTCGTATCTATTCATTCGAATTTTTTCTTACTATTAAACGTCTTGAATTCTCAAAAAGCATGCTATTCAGTCTTGATATAATTTTTTATACATAGAAGAGAAAATATATATATATATATATATATATATAATATGATTGATCGGACTTCTTGGGTCAAGGATCCCGGATATAGTTATGTATGATTTCTAAGATTAAAATCAGGATCCCACGTATAATGCTAGAGATGTGGTTCTCCAACATTACATAACCGAACATATCATATACCTAAAAAAACAATATAGTTGATAATATTATGGGGTTTATACAAAGAAATAAAACCCTCATATTCTGTTTTATATATTCCATTTGGTGTGATTCGAATCTGAACATTACTAAACTTAATAACGAGACTATTTATCATTAAACTACATTAGACTGCGGCAGCTTTTTATCTTTTGAATTTTTTTTTTTTCAATAGTAATAAGATTGCTGTTAATTTTTTTAATCAAATTAAATGCCAAATTAATTGCCAACTTTTATTTAACTATAAGCATCTCACCCACTAAGTTAAATTGGTTGGTGTAATAGTAATCTTTATATCGCTGCATTTTCCTCTAAAGACAGAATCAATAGAAATAAAAAATGTTCGATCTACCTTAATTAGTTGGGAAATAATAAACTTTGATGCTCGATCGAATATAAAAATATTCCGTACATCTCCCTTGAGCTTTTTTTCTTGATTTGAGTAAATTTTGTGAGAATGTCAGCTGCTTTTCATACAAGAGAAGGAGTGAGAAGTCCTTCAAGATAGGAACAATTAGTCTACAAGAAGATCGAGAAAAAACCGAATCATGTGATATATGTTACTCAATTTTCATGCGAGCCTCAAAGATTTGTTAAAAAAAATAAAAATAAAAATAAAAAAAATAAAAAAAAACTGAAAAAGAAAATTTTAGGAGGAAAAAAATTACATCCGATCCGAAAAGAAGACTTCAAAGAAGCTAAGTGAAGTTAAAAAGCAAAGAAGGATTCTAAAGCACATGAAATTTATAAAGATAAGGATCATCTGCTAAACTTTATCTCTACTGAACTATACTGTCATTTTTAGGATGGGTTGCCACATGGATTTAATAAAAACGTACGATTGAGATTTGATTTTCTAACTTATCTTTTAACTGAAATTAAAACTATGTGGTTTTGTAAAACAAAACCCTAGGCTAACATACGCTAAACATCTTCTCCTCCATGCAGGCAATTGGAATTGTGATTTGTGCTAAACTGTTAATTTTTTGATAAACTAAATCTCTCTTAAAATCCGATTAAAAAAATCTCTCTTAAAATCCCAAATAATCTCCATTTCTTTTTCTCTAACTTCGAATCGCAGTCAAACTTTCTTCTCCTCCGAAATTTCAGTGTAATTTGGGGAATTTTTTGGTTCTGATTTCAACAGATTTCCAATTCTCACATGGTAACAGAGCATAGCCTAATTGTAAACAAAAAGCAACAAAACCATGGGAGTAAAACAGATTTGCAGTTCTCACATGAAGTGGTTGGTGTCCATGAGAGTTGATTTCCTGGCAACTTTTTTGGAGATTTCCTTCCGGTGGATTTTCATGGTTTCTAACGAGCCATCTCAAATTTGAAGAGTGACCAAATTGTCATTCTTCTTCTTAAGAATCTGAGGGGAAATCAATGAACATGGTTAAAATACATATGATTCCCAATGGTTGGTTTCCTATTTTGAAAAAAAATATATAATAAAAATTCCAGTCGCTAGAATTTGCAAGAGAACTGTAGAGTATAGAAGCAAGTAGAGAAGTCGAGGAGAAGACGAAAAGACTGTGATGGTTTTTGGAGTCAAATACAGCTATTTTGGTTAAGGAAATAAAGTAAAGTAAAGGATTTAAAAAAAAATTTGAGGTAGGAAAAAAAATGAAGAAGTCTGAGTTTAAACTTGGACATTTCTGGAGAGAGAGAAACAGGGTATTGGAAGCAAAACGGCATCGTTTAAATTGGTTAGGGAATTTAAAAAAGAAGAAACAAAATCTGGACTATTCATTTTTATTAAAGCCAAATGTCAATAGATCTCATAAAGCTCAGTAGAGAAGAGTTTAATAGAATTTATAAATGTCATCTCTGGGAAGAAAGAAACTTTACTATTACACCACAAAAATAAATGATCAACTATTCATTCCGTATATATAGTGTTATTTAAATGGAAGACTTATGTTATATGAAATTAAGTTGAGTATTGAGATTGTCAACGGGGGCGTAGTTCAGTTGGTAAATGGATGATGGACGAGTTTAGGGCTTGAATAATTGACTTTCTGATCAGTTGTTCGAATCTTATCAATGACGAAAACTTAAAAAAAAATATATGGTCCTGAAATAATAGATATCGTTTTTTTGAGTATTGAGACTATATATATACACCCTCTTGTAAATTTATAATATATATAAATTAATTATCAACAGTAAATTCACGTGATGATAAATAGTTAGGGAAAATATTTTTGGAATCTTTGGAACATGATGATGTCTGGAACCTGTACAAAAAAAATGAGGCAGTGCGTTATTGAATCCAAATATTAAAAACAATATAGAAATAATTAAAGGCACATTTGCCCATAATTCAAATTTCAAACCAATATGGAAAAGAGGGTGACACTTTCCAATAATAATATTTATACAAAGTAATAAAGTACACTATTAGTTTATTTATCGAACCTAATTCATATATATATATATTCTCAAGATAAGTATTAAAGCATGCAGTTGTATATATACATACATTAATACATATAATTTTATTTTTTTATTTGTACGCACTACATTTTATTTTTATATATTAATAATTAAAAATAACAAAAAAAATATTGATTAGTGTAGATCAAGTGTTGTTATCGAACTCATGAACATGCTAATATATACTATTACTGATTACATGTGCTGGTTTAAATTTGATTTAGTTTTTCTTCCTTAAATGTGCACGTGTTTCAGTGCATAATAATATATATATATATATATATTATATACATATTATTAATCACTCCCGATCTGCTCGGTGTATCATGATATAACTTTTTCAGTATATTGAATGTGAACAACTAGTTTTAACAAGTGAATACACATTTGAGTCAAAGTATGTAAAACTAATGACTTACGTTCAATATCATTACGAAATTATATCAAGATGCACTGACTTGAAAATTTATGTATTATTAATATGAGAATATATTCATATTGTAATAGATTAATTAAATCAATGATAATTAAAATGGACCGTTTCCTAATAAAATATTTGGCATATAAGCCTTAGTTTAGATCCAATAACAACTACATTCAAAAACCATGAATATATTGTCAAAAAAAAAAAAAAAACCATAAATAAATAAATGTTTGAAACCTCAAAATAAATAAATAAATTGTTTGAAATATTAAAAACAAAAAACCATGCATGGTTTAAATTAGTTTTATACTTGTGATGACATCAAGAGTTATTCTCATCCTATGCTTCATAGAATGTTCACAGTTCACCTAATTCCTATTCCAATTAACTCTCGCTCCACTAAAAATTAAAATATATATTTACGTTCTCTAATAAACAAACAAAATAAAGAATTAAATAATTAAATATCCAACCATATAAAACATGTGATTAATTAATTCAATTAATTAACTAAGTAAAAAACTATACCCCTACTTGCGACAATTAATGAAATTTCAAAGAAGTGTCCCTCCAAAGTCCCAAACTAAATATAAAACAGAGACACACTTCCTGCCCTAAATCATTTATTTTCAAAACAGTTTCAACATACAAATTAACAAACAAACAAACCTCCTTCTGGTTAATTTTCAAGTCTACACTTCACTCAAAAATGTATGCACCAAGTAACCCAGAATCGGATTTCGTTCTCTTGGAGTCAGTTCGCCGGTATCTTCTCGACGATGACCTCGACATTCCTGATACATTTATTCCTCCGGAAACAACCAGATTTGGTTGTAGTGATTTGGACGCTGACAAGGCTTTACACGACGCCATTAACGTAGGATGGATCACTTTTGATCAACTTGATGCATGTGAAAATGATGAGACGCCTCCTGTGGCGGCAGCGCGTGAGTCTCACACGCCACCAATGGCGATGAGTTTTAAGGGTGTAAGGAGGAGGCCGTGGGGGAAGTACGCGGCGGAGATAAGGGACCCAAAGAGAAATGGAGCACGTATTTGGTTGGGGACCTACGAGACACCGGAGGATGCAGCCTTGGCTTACGACCAAGCCGCTTTCAAGATGCGCGGCTCCAAAGCCAAGCTCAATTTTCCTCATCTCATCGGTTCTGCTAATGTCATGCCGGTTAGAGTTCGCAATAAGCGCAGCTCTCCAGAAGATTCTTCGTCTTCGTCTTCCACATTGAACGATGAGTCTCCAACATCTAAACGGAGAAAGAGTGAAACAAACTCAGCGGCTAAAGTCGGGTTGGAAAATGGACCGGTTTTGGATTTGTACCAGCAGATACTAAGACAAACAGATTTATTAATTAATCATTCTTCTAATTAGGCAAAATTCTTTTATTATTAAATTTTAACATAGTTACTCAAATCTCTACATTTTAAAAATCAAGATCTCATGACTATTATTAGGATCATTACTAATGAGTGGTCAAAATTTATGTTTTCTTTTTTTTCTTTCTGTTATGTTGTTGACGATCAGTATTTAAATGTGGAATTTGGATCCTCTACTGATCTAATCTTTTTCTTGTCCCCACATATGGGTAGTTAAGATATGATTTGTTTGGATCAGGATCCTCTGCTATGCTAATCTTTTTAATGATCTAAAAAACTTGAGAATAGAACTTTGTATTTAAATGAAATAAATAAAAGAAATAAATGACATTCATTGATTACACAAGTCAACAGATCTATTCAGAACATGACAAAAATCAGCTTAACAGAGGATCCAAATTCGATTTGTTTTCACAACCACTTTATAAATAACCAATCATATGTTTTAAAAATTGTCAGAAAAAATATTAGATCAGCAGAAGATCCAAATCCTTAAATGTGTTGAATATCATTTTAAAAACTCAAACAAAGACTCCTGTTGGATTTGTTTAGATTGTTAATTAAATGTAAACTTGAACATAAATTAAACGGAATACTCTCCAATAGCTCATTTTCACGTGAATTTGCAAAACTTCAAATTGAAGAAATTGGTAGTAAATTCACACATGAAATCAATTAGTTAAAAATGATCAACCACTATTCTTTTGTTTGTTTCTCATTCTATCTTAATCAAGTTAGTGGTTGAAACAAATGTAATAATTATAATTAATTAGACAAATAATGACTGAATTTGTTTAAATATATATCGGTGTGCTAATTAAACTGTGCTAATGTTTAAAAAAAAAAAAAAGTGGAGCAACACTACAGTTATGCACATCACTCGAATCCACCTCATCATCTTTATCCAAATAAAAAATTTCATATATAATATAAAAAAAAGCCAAAAATGGAAATTTTGCTTTTTAAATTACACAAAGGTTATGATAAGTTGATTAATTAATTTATCACAGCAAATATATAAACATGTGACAATATATATATATATATATATATATATACACATAAACACCTGTCCTCACTTGTAGGGACATAAAAAATAAAAAAGCTTGCATTCTTTAAAGTAAAAAATAAAGCGGACATGCTTGCCAAAAAAGGATCCAACATGGGCGGGGATATCTTTGTGTGAGGCATGTTTAGTTTCTGAGTTGTGTTGTTGTGTGTTGCTCTGTTTTGTCCAGCTTTGTGTGTCTCTGCTGTTGTTGCTGTTGGGGCTTTTGTCTCTGTTTTGGCTTCTGGCCTTGTGTTGGCTGTTGCCTCTTGTTGTGTATCGCCTGGCTTCAGGTTTCTATCAATACATCTTCTTTGCTGTTCAAAAAAAAAAAAAAAAAAATCGTGATGGTCTCTTGTATATAAGCATAAATCGATGTTGAGTTTTCTTATCGGTTGAAAACAAAATCTCAAATTTTCAAAGCTTTCCATAAAAAAAAGACCAATATTCGATAGTAGTTGAAAAAAATGAACAGAGAAGCAGACTCGAATTTGTTTGAGTCAATCGGCCGCCACCTTGTCAGTGATTTTGAGTTTCCGGTTGTTAAATCTGGAAACAATAATATTAATGAACCATTAACATATTGCAGGAGCTCGAGCTAGCTTTAAGTCTCTTTTTGACGGAAAACTGGGGTAACTTGCTGTTGAAAGTGGAGGATTCGGTGGACAAGGTGGTGTACGGTGCCTTACGTGACGCCGCCAACAGCGGATGGAATCCGTCAAGTGAAGTACTTCATACAATAAATGTAGCTGCTGCTGCTTCTACTTCGGCTGATGCACGGGAGATCACTACAGGAGATGATGTTGTGGGGAGTAGTTTGGTGGCACGCCTCCGAGTGATGTGCGTTATAAAGGGGTGAGGAGGAGGCCGTGGGGGAAGTACGCGGCGGAGATAAGGGACCCAAAGAAGAACGGGACGAGGATTTGGCTCGGGACCTACGAGTCGGCAGAGGATGCTGCGCTGGCTTATGACCAAGCCGCTTTCAAGATGCGTGTCGCAAAAGCGAAGCTCAATTTTCCTCATTTGATCGGCTCAAATCACCCAGAGCCGGTTCAAGTGAGCCCTAAGCGGCGATCATCTGAGTCTCCGTCTTTTTCCTCGTTGAATCCGAAGCGGAGAAATAATGGGATTGGTTCTGTCGCGGTTGATCATGAAATCGGTTTTGGTCAAGAAGTGGAGATGGGAGAAAGATCTTGGACCTTCCAGAATCCAGACCAATCCCCGGTTATTTAATAGACAACTATTCACTTGAAACACGTCACATACTCACATGATATGAATAGATTGATTTCATGAGATACACCATATAACGTGTGCAATAAGTGATAATTGTTTTCAAATAAAATGAAGAAACAATATTTCGATGATATACGGATTCAATAAGTTTTTTGAATAGTTAATAATAATATCGTCCATTCATTGAAATCTAGAAGTTAAAAAAAAAATGTCTACTACAATATGACGAGATAATATAAGGCTCACGATATGACGAATAAAAATAACACTACATTTTCAACCAAAAAAAGGGCAATTAATTGTTTATATCATAACATAGAAATTTAGGAGAAATGCCTAGACCAGATTCTGGTCTTTAAATTGAAGAATTGATCAAACGGGTGTAACTTCATAAAAATAATGGAAATTACAAAATCTTTGCATTCACAACATTTAAGCTTTTAAATTGAAATTTCTATTGACAAATTCGCAAGGCATCAAGACTTTCTCGTGGATTCGTGGGAAAACATTTTCACTCCGTCTAACTCTATCCTCTCCTAAAGGTATTTTAGCTAGAGGAATACTATTTACCTTTCTCATTTGTCTTTCACACTCATCATTTGGCACGTATACACTATTTTATTTAATAAATAACTCTCACTTTTTTCTTATAAAGTTTGTTTACATCATCACCCTTTATTAATAAAAAGATAAAAGCAGCCATTACAGGTAAAAATGTAAATGAGCTTTGCAACAAAAAGTGAGAGTTTTTTATTAAATGAAAAAATGTATACATGTCAGGTAATGAGTGGAAAAAACAAATGGGAAAGGCACCCTCTCATTTGGTCAAATACCTAGTTACAAACTCCTATGTTCGTCATTTTAATACTACTTTTTGAGTTCTTTCCTCTCTAATTACAATTTTAATACAGGTTTAACTACTATATACTGTTCAACGGCGAATGTTCTGATCACATAATTTTAATCTCAGTTATGTGAGGCAAGATTAAAAAGATCTTAATAAAGTTTCCATCTTCAAATTAAAGTGACTGAAAATCTTAACATGCCCATAAAACGTCTAACATATATGCTTCTAACAATTATATGTATTAGAGATTGGGGGCTTAATTTGTTTATTCATATAATTAAATAATTAAATTAGTAAGAATAAATTTAAGCTTTTAAAATTTTAATAATAAAACCACCAATCAATGTGTCTTGGTATCAAAGAAAGTTTATTCAGTCTCCTGATATCCCAAATTTGAGTCTCTTAATCACATCTACACACGGGTATATTATATGAAGAAAAAAATTATAAAGGTATTGATCATTACTTTACATTTAACCCATCACATCAAAATATTCTCAACAAATAAGTACAATAATGCTAGGAGATCTCTCTCATGGTATAATTTTTTAAATAAATATTATTATAATTAAATAATAGAGGGTTAAATTAGAAATGGTAAAAAATATAAAAGCATTGATGTGATAATTAAAATAAATAAAAAAATAAAAAAATAAAAAAACATTTGATATTATGAAGATTGTTACACCAGATTAGGTATAATAGTGTTCATTATCACCAATTTTTTATCTTGAGAATTGGAATTAACACCAAATTAGTGTAACGTTGGAGATACATTCTTAAAGCCGTTGGCACATGAGATAAGATGAGAATCGACTTATTTTTAGTCTTATTCCCATGTTTGGTTGACCGGTTGGATGGGATAAATTAACCCTATTTAAATTTTTTATCCCATCAACATTGGATAAAATAGTCCGGCTAAAAATGATGAGATCCATTTTAGTCTCATCTTCATTCTTCTAACTTTATTCTCTCTTTCTCTCTCTCAAGTGTATATATCTTCAAATCTAAATTTTAGATTTGAAAAGCAACAATATCAAATTTCAAAAATATAAAAATATCCAAAAATAAATAAATAAATAAAAATAAAAATAAAAATAAACTTTCTCCAATTGAATGCATACTTCATTGTCATTTATCAGATCACATAAACACATAAAAGAGAAGGTTTTCCAAAAAAAAATTATTGACCCATTTTGATTTTTTTTTACTGATAATCACAATAAAAAGTCAATAACCAACGGACAAAACACACACACATTGATTTATCACCATAAATTAAAAATAAATAAATAAAAAATAAATAAATAAATAAATAAAAACTTAAAATGAACCCCACTTTTTTTTTTTCTATGTAGTGGTGGGTTTCAACAACTTGGCTCGTTTTTCTTCAGGTTCATCTTGGGTTTAATTTGAAGGTTTGAGAGAAAATAAAGATCAAAGAGAACTAGAAGAAATTTGAAGGTTTGAGGTTCTAGAGGAATTAAAAAATGGAGATCTGGATTTAATTTGAAGATTTGAGAGAAAGTAAAGATCAAAAAAGAAGAAATTCATTTCTAAAAAAAGGAGGAGAAATTTGAAGAAGAAGAAGAAGTTGAGAGAGAGATATAGAGAGAGAGGTGGGCTACATGAAGAAAGATTTAGATCTTAACATATCTCTTTTTTAAAATTCCTATTCAATTTTATTTTTAATAGAAAATATTAAAAACTTGATTAAAATGACGAAAAATACCTTTAATTTTGTTAAATTTGACTAAATTTAACTAAAATAGGAGAGGTGTGTGTAATTTCTTCTTCGATTTTTAATCCTATCATATGTTACACCAAACACATGATTACTCTATTTTTAATCATATCCTATATTGCACCAAACATATGATAACATTAAAATTAAGGGATAATATTAATTTCCCCTGTGACGTTTCAATCAACATCCTTTTACCCCCTCGGTATTCAGAAATCCCCATTTTCTCCCCTGTCCTCTATCAACCATTAAAAATGTTAGTGACTAACATGCATATTGAGCATAAATACTGAAATGCCCTTATCATTAAAATTTTAAATTTGACTAAATATTTAAAATTTTAAATTTTAATACATATTTAAATTCTTTTTTAAAATAACAGAAATTAAAAACAAAATCAAATCAAATCCACCACAACCTCCACCAAATCCACACTGATCCAGCACAAATCGACCACCAAATCTACACCACCTCCAAACCCACACCGCCACCACCATCTCTCACACACCAAACCACTATCTCCCTCACACAAAACCCCCTATATTAGGTTTCGATTTGGTTTTGGTTTCGGTTTTTGGTGGTTTCAACGTCGGTTTCGGTTAGGGTTTCGATGGGGGTTTCGGTTAGGGTTTCTAGGTGGATTGGTGATGGTTCAGGGTCGCGAGAAGAAAATTGTAGAAGAGAAGGGAAAAATCTCTCTCTTGCTGGAGAAGAAGACTGGAGAAGAGAAGGAAAAAAAAAAAAAAAAAAAAGAAGTAGACTATGGTGATTGTGGGTGGTTGACAGTGGGGGTGGCGGTGTCTATGGGTGGCTAGGGTTTTGGTGATTAGGATTATGATGAATGATGAATGATGAATGAGAGAGACATATGTTTTAATTTTTATTTGATTTTTTTTTAAGAGTATGTTATTGAAGTACCAAATTGCCCTTCAAAAGTAACGTTCATAGCATCATTTTAACGGTTGATAGACGGCAGGGAGGAAAATGGGGATTTTTGAAAATCGAGGGGGTAAAACAATGTTAACTGAAATGTCAGGGGGGGCAATTAATAATATCCCTAAAATTAATCTCATCATATTCAATCCAATCACATCCTATTCTATTCTATAAAAATAATTTTATCCTATCCCACGTACCAAACAGACTCTTAGGATACAGACTTCACTTTAAAACCAATTAATTCTCACTCCACTCAAAAATTTTATATATTAACAATCGTACTTGAATCAATAATTGCGTAATTTACCTCCAAGTACATTAAAATAACAAAAAGTGGTTGTATTTGGGCTTTTACCAATGTGGCGTGACTCTCCATAGGAAGACTTTGTCACCACGGTTCAACTTTCGGTACGCACATGTATATATATACACTTTCATTCATTGTCCCACCTTTTGTGTGGGTGCCCTTTTCCCTTATGGGAGTCGTTGTCCAGGCTCTACTAGTAGAGTCCAATTTTCCCAAGATCCCGGCAGTTGTTGTACATTAAATAAAATAAAAAAACGTGGTTAATTTAACCTATTAAATTACTATAGCACTCCACTTGCAGAGTTGCAGCTGTGAAATTTCCAAGAAATGAATGTCTCTCCAAAGTCCGAAAACAGTTTATATATAAAACGAGAACAGCAGAGAGATTCTTCAACTCAAAACACAGTTTCACCAAGACAACCAAAATCTACACTTAACTCAAAAATGTATGCAGAAACTAACCCAGATTCGGACTTACTTATCTTGGACTCTATTCGCCGGTATCTTCTCGACGACGATTTTGACATTTCCGATACGTTTGGTGGTGATTTCCATGACGCCATCAATGTGGGGTGGGTTGCTTTTGATGATCAACTCGATGCATGTGAAAATTACGAGGCGACGCCTCCTTTGGCGGCGGCATGGGAGGATCACGCGCCGCCACCGAAGGCGGTGCATTACAAGGGTGTGAGTAGGAGGCCGTGGGGAAAGTACGCGGCGCAGATAAGGGACCCCAAGAGAAATGGGGCGCGTGTTTGGCTGGGGACCTACGAGACACCGGAGGATGCAGCGTTAGCTTACGACCAAGCCGCTTTCGAGATGCGCGGCTCCAAAGCTAAGCTTAATT
The DNA here is from genome assembly GCA_035582765.1 of Acer negundo. NCBI lineage: Eukaryota > Viridiplantae > Streptophyta > Magnoliopsida > Sapindales > Sapindaceae > Acer > Acer negundo. The sequence goes on from CM069236.1 coordinate 32,485,566, forward strand.
TTCCTCACCTCATCGGCTCGGCTAATGTCAAGCCGGTTAAAGTTCGCAATAATAAGCGCAGCTCTCCGGAGCGGTCTTCTTCTTCGTCTTCTTGTTCGTCATTGTTTTCTACCTCAAACGATGAGTCTCCCACGACTAAACGGAGAAAGAGTGAAACAAACTCAGCATCTGAAACCGGGTTGAAAAATGGATCTGTTTTGGATTTGTACCAACAGAGCCGATTGATGTTAACATACAACCAGATTTGTTAATTAATCAGTGAGTATAATTTTTTTTCATTGTTCTAATTAGGCAAATTATTTGTTATTAATGGAAATTAACATATTTTCTCAACTCTATATGGATTCGAATTTCTCTCACGGTTAAACCTCTTGAATTGATCTCATGTATGCCATCCGGTCTTTATATATATATATAATCTTTCTATTATCGATTCGAACCGATATAAAATATATTAGTTCCTTATATATGGATCATTGGATTTAAAAAATAATTTGATAAGTACATGCAACTGAGTCAAAACATTTAAATCCAATGATCCAAATTTAAATCCAATGATCCATATGTAAGGAACCTATATATTTTATATAGGTTCGAACTGACAATAAAAAAAACTATATATATATATATAATATGATTGATCGGGACTTCTTGGTCAAGGATCTCAGATATAGTTATATCTGGAATCACGATTCTCAATCTAATATAAAGATTCATTTCTCCAAGATTAGCAATCATATAATGCTAGAGACGTAGTTCTCTAACATTATAGAACCCTCATATTCTGTTTTATTTTTCCTTAGCCGATCGAAAAACTTAAACAATTTTTCACAAAACAAACATGTAGATTTGATTGGGTAATTAATCTGCAACAAATGTCATCTCTCACATAAAGAGATTTTACCGTATTTCATTTAAATCACACCATGTAATATAAAATTAAATGATTTAAATCTGGATTCCGTATAGTGTTATTTAAATGGAAAACTTATGTCATATACTCATGAGATTAAGTTGAGTATAATTGAGACCTCTTTTAATATATATATATTATCAACAGTAAATTCACGTGATAAGTAATAGTTAAAAAGTTAGGGAAAATATTCTGGGAATCTTTGGGACATGATGATGTCTGGAACCTGTACAAAATAAATCAGGCAGTGGCGTTATTGAATTCAAATATAAAAAAGAAAATAAAAGCATATTTGCCCATAATTCAAACCCACATGAAAAAAAAAAAAAAAAAAAGGGTGACACTTTCCAATAATATACAAAGCATTTGTTTAACCTAATTCATATATATATATATATATATATATTCTTTATTAAAGCAGTTGTATTTTTTTTTTTAGCCAACATAAACGTAGCTAAATAACTCCCAGATGAACAGCTCGAATCCTATTAATAACGAAAACTTTCAAAAAAAATGAATGTTCTCACATTAATAGATATTATATATACATTTATTTTCTTCTCAGTGCGTCCTGATATAACTTCATCAGTGCGTTTGCATGTGGACCATGAATTATGGAGAAGTTTTGACAAGTTCATACACTTTGAGTCAAAGCATGTAAATCTAATGGTCCACATCTAACGCACTGATGAGTTATATCAGGACGCACTGACTTGACAATTTTCCATATATAAAGCAGTTGTATTTTTTTTACGCACTACATTTTTATTTCTATGCATTCATAATTAAAAATTACAAAACAAATATCTATTAGTGTTCTTATCGAACTCATGAACATGCTAAGAAGGAATATATATATACAGAAATTTTCTTATGAGAATGCCCTGATAGAATTATATAAGGACATTGAATACGAGCCACTCGTTTTGCATACTTTGACTTAGTATGTATGCACTTGTCAAATCACTTTTAAAAATGGGTGGCTCATATTCAATATCCTGATAAAGTTATATAAGGATGTCCTGATAGGAACATGACCGTATATATATATATATATATACGATTACACGTGTTGGTTTAAATTTAATTTATTTTCTTTATCTTCCTACAAACAAAATAGAATTGTGCTCGTGCATACATTATATCAATAATTGAGAATATAATCATATTATAATAAATTAATTACAATGATGAAATAGACCGTTTCTCTAATAAAATATTGCCAATGGCCTCTTGCCATGTGGTGTCATTTTCCAATAGAAGACTTCACCACTACTGTTCAACGCCCGTCATATGTATATATATATATATATACACAATTTCATTATTTGTCCCACCTCACCTCCCTTTTGTGGGAGTAGTTGTCCGGGCTGTGCTAGTAGAGTCCAATTCTCGCAGGGTCCCGACAGTTGGTAAATTCAAAAAAAAAAAAAAAAAACTATATAAGAGCTTTAATTATTTTAGATCCAACAGCAACCACCACATTCAAGAACCATGAATAAATAAATGTTTCACATGTTAAAAACAAAAAATTGTAAATTATTACGTGCAAATTAAGTAGTTTTTTATTTTGTTTTTTTTTTTTTTAAGAAAAAAAATTAAGTAGTTGAAGTGCAATGAAATTTCACATAAATGATGAAATTTGATTAAAAAAAGTGACAATTATATATACTATAGCTATTTTTTTTTTTTTTTTGAACAGCTGAAATTTATAACGGTTCATCGAAGAAGAAACCTTTCTCATCCTATATTATAAACAATCATATCTCAAAATTTAACACACACGAGTACGTACAAAACCTTTTCTCCTTTTCACCTTTTTGTCAACTCACCATTTTAGGCTACACCTATCAAATTTATGTAATATTTCGACGAAAAAAATCACCCAAAATAATCGTCCAGGATTAGATTCACTTAACCAACCACATCTTATTTACTTTAATACAACGATTTGTTTTAGATTTGTTAATCTAATCTTTAAGTTTGGAGACATTTGTTTATGTTTATTAAGGACAATCAATTTAGGTAATGTTAGGTTGTGGTATGATAATTTTTTGAGTTCTCGGCCTTTATTTGCTGAGTTTCCGGAGAGAGAACATTCTCAAATCAGGTTGAAGGATTTAGTTATCGATAATGTGTGGGATGTTGAGGAATTACAAAGGCTTTTAGGTTCGGAAAAAGCGGATGAAGTTATGGGAAGGATTGGAAAGTTTAGAAATTCTGAAGATGTTCTGTTATGGCTCCCTGAGAAGGATGGTTGTTTCAACACTAAATCTGCTTGGGATGTGATCAGAGTTAGACTCTCGAAGTTCGGGTGGGCTAAATGGATTTGGCACAAGTGTTTACCGAAAAAGATTGTTGTTTGTATGTGGAAGACTGCGTTTAATTGTTTAAGTGTTGATGAGAAGGTGAGGAGTGTGGGGGTTCCTATTGTTTCGGCCTGCAATTGTTGTAGTAGTAGAGGCATTGAGGACTTGAATCATATCTTGAATAATGGTGATTTTGCGTCCAACTGATGGAGAAAGGTTTCAGCTGAGGTGGGAGTGTCATTCCTCGCCCATCGAAGTTGGAAAGAGAGAGTCCAACAGTGGTTTAATAGAGCTGATTGGTCTTCCCAATTGGAAAATTTGATGGGGTTAATCCCTTGTTTAGTTATTTGGAGGTTGTGAAGAAGAAGATGTGCGGCTAGGCTGGAAGGGAAGTTGGAAAGCATTTCGAATGTCTGGCTTTCCATTAAGCACTGAGTTCAGATTTTAAGTAATTATTTAATAGAGGTGCGTCATTAGAATTATAGTAATGATCGTGTTCTGAGAAACATGGAGGTGCAGATTTTATTAAAGAAACAAAAGAAAATTCAAGTTCTAAGATGACTTAAGCCGGCTCCAGGTAGATTAAAACTCAGTTTAGATGGGAGCAGTTTAGGAAATCTGGGTCCCACTAGTGGAGGTGGTGTGCTTCGTAATAGTTCAGGTAATTTCATTTTTGGTTTTTCAAAATTCTTTAGCTCGTGTTCTAATAATGAAGCTGAGCTACAGGCGTTGGTGGAAGGAATTTCTATTTGTAAGCATTTGGGCCACGATGGTATTGGATTTGTAATCTTTGGTATTTATAGGATTTTTGGGACCAACTTATAGATTTATTGGAAGGATTTGATTTCTCTATTCATCATTTTTTATAGAGAAGGTAATAAAGTGGTTGATGCATTGGCGCGTTATGGTGCTAGTTGTAGGAATAATATGTTTTCTAGTTCTAGTCAGCTTCCTGGAGTTATTAAAGTTGTTCTTCATTTGGATAAATTGGGTACGGCTTATGTTAGACATGATTAGTTTTATTTTCTTCCCTGTATTGGTTATGGTTTGTTTTGTTTGTTTTCTTTCTTGGTTAGTTGTTTCTTGGGTTATCTCTGGCTTCCCTTTGTGTCCGTTTGTTGACTCATCGGTATTCCTCCGCCTTAAGTTAGGGCTTTTAATAAATCTGGGTCGGGGCTGCTTTGTGGGTGGCTTCTGGCTGTTTAAATATATATATATATATATATAAATAAAATAGAATAAAAAATTAATAAGGATATGCTGTAAGAAAATAAGTTTAAGCCTATTTTATTTCCAAATTTAAATTATAAAGGGCATCACTCACATGCATGGTCTAAATTAGTTTTAAACTTATACACATGACATCAACATATTGTCTCAACCTATGCTTCATAGAAACTTCACCTAATTCCTATTCCAATTAACTCTCACTCCACTCAAAATTAAAATATATATTTAGGTCTCAAATAAACAAACAAAATAAATACTTAAATAAACATCCAATCATATAAAACATGTGATTAATTAATTAAATTAAAAACTATACCCCCACTTGTGATAGTGAAATTTCAACGAAGTGTCTCTCCGAAGTCCCAAGATATATATAAAATAGAGAGACGCTTCCTGCCCTAAATCGTTCATTTTCAAAACAGTTTCAACAATTCAAACAAACAAACAAATCTCCTTATAGTTTTTCAAGTACTCTACTCTTCACTCAAAAAAAATGTATGCACCAAGGAACCCAGAATCGGATTTTGTTCTCTTGGAGTCTATTCGCCGGTATCTTCTCGATGACGACCTCGACATTCCCGATACGTTTCCTCAGGAAACAACCAGCTTTAGTTGTGGTGTTTTGGATGCTGACAAGGCTTTACATGACGCCATTAACGTGGGATGGATCACTTTTGATCAACTCGATGCATGCGAAAATGATGAGGCGCATCAGGTGGTGGTGGCAGCTTGTGAGACTCACGCGCCGCCAGTGGCAGCGAGTTTTAAGGGTGTGAGGAGGAGGCCCTGGGGAAAGTACGCGGCGGAGATAAGGGATCCAAAGAAAAACGGAGCACGTATTTGGCTGGGGACCTACGAGACGCCAGAGGATGCAGCCTTGGCTTATGACCAAGCCGCTTTCAAAATGCGCGGCTCCAAAGCCAAACTCAATTTTCCTCATCTCATCGGCTCAGCTAATGTCGTGCCGGTTAGGGTTCGCAATAAGCGCAGCTCTCCAGAGCTGTCTTCTTCTTTTTCGTCTTCGTCTTCGTCTTCCACATTGAACGATGAGTCTCCAACGTCTAAGCGGAGAAAGAGTGAAACAAACTCAGCGGCTAAAGTCGGGTTGGAAAATGGATCCGTTTTGGATTTGTACCAGCAGATACTAAGACAACCAGATTTATTAAGTAATCCATGTATAAGTACTCATTCTTCTAATTAGGAAGAATTCTTTTATTATAAAAAATTCACATATTTTCTCAAATCTCAACATTTATAAAATCAAGATCTCATGAAATTTATGATCATTGCTAATGAGTGGTCAAAATTTATGTATTCTTATTCTTTCTGTCGTTAACAATCAATATTTATATGTATTTTTGTTCAAAAAAATATTTATATGTATTCTTATTCTTTCAGATTGATTTTTTTTTTTTTAATATTACAACTCGATCTAGTTGCTGCCATTCAAGTGATATATATATATATATATAAACAATCAATCACAATCATCAAATGTGTTCAGTTTAATAACTCAAACAAATACTCCAGTAGAATTTGATTAAATTGTTAATTAATTTCATCATATCAATTGCAGGAACAACCATGTTTCTAAAATGAACACATTTGATGATTAAGATACCAACAGAAAAAGTGTACCATTTTTCTTCGCACACATCGGTCTCATTATTCTGCCCATAAATACACCTGAACATAAATTAAATGGAATACTCTCCTATATTTTTGCGGGGATGATTAATTAAAGAGATTGATTATTATATCTTGCTCAAGTACTTCAAGAAATCCAATCAAATATTCATATTCAAAATCTGAATGGACCTAATAATTATCTTCTTCCCACAAAGCAAAACCTAATTTGTGATCAAAACCTAAGAGATGAGTACTACAAATTGTGTTTGAACAAATTCCATTTTCGTTTATAACCTGTAAGATTTAATTTTGAGTATTGATTCATTATTCAGCCCTTACCTTTTGCTTTTATAACTATCAATTCAAGAAAGATAATTACACTTGCTTTCCATTTCATGAACATTGGCCATTGAAATTAATTAACATATCATTGTTGTATTTTTATTTTTTGAAAACATTATTGTTATAGCTAGATCTAAACAATTATTCAATTTATGTTTAATACTTAAATATAATATAAGCTATTGAAATATATATATATATATATACATTTAGTTTCAAAAAAAAAAATATATATATATATATATATATATATATAAATATAGTGCCGTTCACATCAGTGCGTACTGATGTAACCACATCAATACCAATGCAGTTGAACCACTGATTATGGCGAAATTTTAACAAGTGTATACACTTTGAGTTAAAGTATATAAATCTAATGGTTCATATCCAAATCAGTGCGCACTGACGAGGTTATATCAGTGCGCACTGACTTGAACATTTCTGTATATATATATATATATATCAGTTTGACTTGAACATATATATATATATATATAATATAAGTTCCTTGCATGTGAGTCATTGGATTTAAAAGATGCTTTGACAATTGCATGATAATAGAATATATATATATATATATATATATAAATGTTCAAGTTAGTACGTATTGATATAACTTCATCAGTACGTTAGATGTGAACCATTAGATTTACATACTTTGACTCAAAGTGTATACACTTGTCAAAGTTTTTTTATAATCAATGGTCTACATGCATTTGTACTGACATGTTGATGTAAACGAGACCGTATATATATTTTGAAAAGTTAAACTTCATTCAGCCAGAAGGCAAATATATATATTGTTAACGTTTGCTGTAATTATACTCTTGGATTCATTTTAACTACGTTATTGGAAACAATAATGTTAAACATTCCATCTAAAATCCCACATTTTGTATCCCATTACATGTGACATGTGAGGTATTAAATTGTAAGTGAATATACATTAATGATGATTTATCTCACCTACCCTCATGTATTCCTCCGTAATTTAACACCTTACATTACTGTATTGGAAAAGAGGTCAAATCAAATCTTACATTTTTTATAGAACATTAAAGCAAACTTCAAGAAAAAGAGAGGGCAAAAATAAAAAAAGAATTTAAAGAAAATTTTCCTCGGAATCTTTGTACTTAATAATGTCTGGAACCTGCACAATACAAACGAGGCAACACGTTATCGATTAAGACTCCATTTTTTTTAAGGCATCCCTACAATTCAACCCATAAGAAAAGAAGGCAACTAAGACTTTCAACTTTCAAGTTCCAATAATGTAAATATACAATAAAAAATGTTACACGTGTACTTGACAATAAATGTTAAACTTTTTAGTTGAGTTTGTTATGTCAAATCAACTCGTTCATTTTAAATGTGGGAATTCAAAACTCGAATCATTTTAATTATCGGTAAAAAAGAATTAAGTATAAAATTACATCTCTTATAAAAATAACTATTTACGATGACATAGGAAATTATCACATCGATGCAAGGTATTTTGTTAAGATTTCAAATAAAGTGGTATGCATGCCTTTTCTCGTATGCAAGTCTTATTTGAACAACTGTATTCCAGTTTATATATATATAGAGTAATTTTTTAATAAGGATTTTTTACTATGGATGTACTTTAAACACTTTTAATGAAATTGTATAAAATATATTAAATTTTTATTTAATTTTTTGTATAGAAGGTGAAAACATTGAAATACATTTATAGAAAAAAAAAAATTAGGTGTAAGAACTAATTTTTTCTGATTATTTTGAAAATAAAACATTTAAAAATAATAAAATATAGTAAAAAATAGTTCTCAAATCTAAAAAATTTCTAAATTTTTACCAAATATGTATTTTAATTTTATTAGGATGTATATAAAAAATCTCATCGAAAAATATTTGATTACATATAATTTCATCAAAGGTGTTTAAAGTGTGCATTATAAAAGTCCTTATTATAAAATTACTCTATATTATATATAGAAAAAAAATTTCTATCGGTGCACACTGATAGAATTATATAAGGACATTGAATGTGAGACACTCGTTTTACATACTTTGACTTGATATGTATGTACTTATCAAATCACTGTTTTAAATTAGTGGCTCACATTCAATATCTTGATAAAGTTATATCAGGATGTACTAATAAAAACGGGACTAATATATATATAGATATATATATTTGAGTTGTTATATTTCATTTTTATTGATATAAAAAAAATAAAAAATAAATAAAAATACCGCGTGTGTGGTGGCACAAGGCCACATCCCACAAGCAACTTGAACATGTGACATCCTTAGACTAAGGCAGTATTGATATTCATATATATATATATATATATACGATCCCGTTCCTATCAGAATATCCTTATATAACTTTATCAGGATATCCTTATATAACTTTATCAGGATATTAAATGTGAGTCACTCATTTATAAAAGTGATTTAACAAGTACATACATACCAAGTCAAAGTATGTAAAACAAGTGATTCACATTCAATGTCCTTATATAATTCTATCAGTGCATCATTATAGGAAAAATTATGTATATATATATATATATATATATCACAAACATGTTTTTTTTTTTTTTTTTTTTAAATTTTTAATATTACATAAATTTGGAGTTTTTTTGGGGAAGGAAGAGGACCTCATGACGCAAGTGTGAGGGGTTTACTACTAAACCAATCTCTTTTCTCCTTATCACAAACATGTTAATAAGAAGGAATATGATTAATTATTTCCTATCTTGAATATTGTATTTGTGGCCTTCTTTCCTCTACATACATATATCAATGGTTTTATAAATTAGATAAATCATATGATAGACATTGAAAAATTGACAAAATATAGGAAAAAAAAAATAGCTGTATTGCTTTAAAAATTCTCAAATTTTATTCACATGTAGATTTTATTTAAAATATCATCCCAAAAAAAATTTAGATCAAAATTCAAAAAAATGGATTTGATTTCATCAAAGTCTTCACCGAAATTAAAATAAAGGATCCCTTATGAGAGAACCACTCATATATATATATTGGAAATTGCTAAAAATAACCACATTAAACATAGAAATTTTTTTTGTAACCACAAACGAAAAATTAATTGTTAATAACCACTTTTTTGAGAAATTACTGCAAAGCCCTCATATAAAAACCATCTCCAAACACACTCTCTCTCTTTTCCTCTCTCTCTCTCTCTCTCTCTCTCTCTCTCTCTCTCTCTCTCTCTCCTCAACATCCTATCAAACATCGTTGGAAGCTATCACGCCATTGCTGGAGGTCGCCGCGCCGGACGTCGTTGTGCAAGCTTCATGAACCATCATCGCCGTGGTTTGTCAAGCATGGCGCTGCTCGTTCTTGAAGCTTGCGTGAGGACATCTGGCGCAACCTAGAAGCTCGGCAAAGACCAGGAGTTGACATCCGGCAACCGTGCTTCCCTTTTGCCGGTTGTGATCTGCAGAAAAAAGAAAAAACCTAAATTAAAAAATATATAAAAAATATAAAAAATAAAAATAATTTCAATGGTATTCTTGTAATTTATGGATATACACTGAATTTTTTTTTTAAATTGGTCATTAACAATTAAAGTTTCAAAAGTGATTGCTAACAAAAGTTTAATATTTCAAATGGTTACTTTTGGTTTTCTCTATATTCTACTAATTAAACACCACTCAGCGGTCTAAATTCTTTATTTACATTATTGAGTACACGTGACAATGTGACATCAAGTAACAGGATAGTTCTTCGAAAATGAACTTCATTTATAATCTAAATTTTATTCTCAGTCCACTCAACCATAAAATAAATACTAACAATTGTATTGAAATCTAATTAATACAAACAAAATCAAAAAAATAAATAAACATCCAACCATATAAAACACGTGATTAATTAATTATTAAAAAAACGTACTTAAAATATTGTATTATTGAAAACCCGGTACCACTAATGAAATTTCAAAGAAACATCTCTTTACAAAGTCTCAACGATAACAGTTCCAACAACAAAGAAATCAGAGACTCAAAAAATAAAAACGTTATAGAAATCAACACTTAATTAACTCAAAAATGTACGTAGAAAGTAACCCAAAATCGGATTTCCTTATCTTGGAGTCGATTCGCCGGCATCTTCTCGACGACGATCTCGACAATCCCGATGAGTTTTCTCCGGAGACAACCATCTTTGGTGGTGATTTGGAGGCTTACAAGGCTTTACACGATGCCATTAATGTGGAATGGATAACTTTTGATCAACTCTATGAATGCCATACGAGTAGAAACGATGTTATGGCTAGTGCTGCGGAGCGTGAGGATCAGGCACTGCCGAATGGGGTGCATTTCATGGGTGTGAGGAGGAGGCCGTGGGGGAAGTACGCGGCGGAGATAAGGGACCCTAAGAAGAATGGATCCCGTGTTTGGCTGGGTACCTACGAGACGTCGGAGGACGCAGCGCTGGCTTACGATCTAGCCGCTTTCAAGATGCGTGGCTCCAAGGCTTGGCTAATGTTGAGCCAGTTAGGGTTCGCAATAAGCGCAGCCCTCCGGATCAATCTTCTTCTCCATTTCCGTCTCCGTCTCCGTCTCCGTCTTCCACGTTCAACAGTGAGTCTCTGACACCGCCTAAGCGGAGAAAGAGTGAAACAAAGTCGGCGGCTAGAGCCGGGTTGGAAAATGAACCGGTTTTGGATTTGTATCAACAGATGGAATTAACATACAACCAGATTTGTTAAGTAACCAAAATATATATAATATTACAAAATTGTTTTAATTGAGCGCTTGTTATTCAATGAAATTAACAAAATTTTCACAAATCTATGAATCTTCTGTTTTTTTTTTTTTTTTTTTTTTTTTTTTTAATCAAGTTTCTCTAATTTATTATTATTTTTTTTTGAGAGAAAATTTCTCTGATTCAATACAATTATTAATTACACAAAAAAATTGTTTTTTTTTTTTTTTTTTTTTGATATATAGCACAAAAAAATTAATAGAATTTTTTTTTAAATTTTTTTTCTTATCTTTAAAAATTGCCAATTCATCATAAATAATCAAATGACATTTTGATAGGAATTATTTATTTCTGACAAAGAAAAAAAAAAAAAGGCAGGTTGGCATGATTTTCAAATTGTTTTGGAAAGCAGGAATAAGAAGAAGAAAGCAAGATACATTTATATTATATCTTGTAATATATATATATATATATATATATATATATATATATATATATTTATATAAACAGCAAAAACACATGTGATATGAGTTTATTAAAAAATTTAAAATATTTCGAGAATCTTTGAACATGATAATGTCTGGAACCTGTTAAAAAAAAAAGGCAATAATACATTATCATGCCCAAAAAAAGTTAAAATGCACGTTATCAAACCAATAATAATAATAAAAAAGTTAATAAATAAATTCCCAGGCTAATATGGTAATTATAAAAGTAGATATTGTTTTTTGGGTTACTGATTCCAACTCATTTCTATTTATTATTAAAAATGAAATGGTCACTTGACATAATTAAGTTTGCAAAAATAATGAATGATTATTTATGTTGTTTTTAAATTCATTAAACATGATAAGAAGGAATATATATATATGATTACGTGTGTTCGTTTTAATTTAATTTATTTCCTTGACACCCCTGCTTTACAAATACATTATATGATCAAGTCATCAACAAGCTAGAAAACATATAATAATGAAAGGTTTTGCAAGAGAGATTCTTTTATATATTTTTTGTTATTACGTAAACCAATTCTTTTATTATTGACTCACAGATTAATTTTGACTAATCTCTTTTACAACACTAGACTTGATATCACAGATTTTGACTAACGATACTAGTCAACCAATAAATTAGAAAGAATCACACTCACAAACATAAATTCATTATTGGTATCGATTTAATGGAGTTTTCGGGCCATGGTATGGTCACACTGCAGCTGGACAATAACACAGATTCGACCATTGCAGTGGTATATCAAATACAAATACGCTAATTAACATTCAAATCTATGTTTGTTATATATGCATGTATAGAAAAACATTTAAAGCTTTTAACACTTCAGCTAACTGATGCTATATATTAAACATCATAAGAACAAATTTAAAAAACGCTTTTTATTGCTAAGAAAATGTCTAGGGAGTTTAGGAGCGCGTTTTGTAACGTTTTTCAAAATTGTTTTTGTTTTTGTTTTTGTTTTTCGAAAATAAAAACGAAAATGAAAACAGTATTTTTTATTTCAGTTTCGAAATCCAAATACGCGTCTGGTAGCATATCATGAAAGCTGAATTCCGAATCTGAAAACGTAAAAAACACGTTTGTTATTATTTTACAGGCCAAAATTAATGAGTTGAATTCTTTTTTTTTTTTTTTTGTCAGATATGGACAACGCCCAGGACAAGAAGAGAAGAATTTCCCTGATTTCTCTTTCCATACACAACCAAGGCCTAAATTGATCCAAAATATCAAAAATTGTCATTAATAATAAAAATATCAGAATTTACCGATAAAGTTATCCGGAAGATATTTATTATAATTTTTTTTTAGCTTAATTTAATTGAAGTACCAACTAACAGCTTTCTCAATTAAAAGTCTCGGTCTCTCTCTCAATTTCTCAGATTCCATTTTTTTCTCTCTCTCTCTCGCCTGTCCTCTTTTTTCTTTTTGTTGAATTTATCTTTTCACAGCTTTTTGATTTGGTCGAATGTCCTCTCTCTCTAATCTCTAGCTTCATTTAATTTCTTTGATTGTCAATTATTTTATGTATTTATTTTTCCACTAGTCATAGGCTCATAGGCGGCACCAAGACCAGAGGAGTTGAGATCCTCCTACGGCCTTGGAAGAGCAAATATGAGAAGAAGAGTGAAGAAGAAGAGTCGAAGAAGAAGAAAAAATGAAAAAAAAAAAGAAGTGAGTTTTTTTATTTAAAGTGAAAAACAAAATGAAAAATATCTAAAACTTGTTTTTCAAAATTTTCACCTTTAATAGTAGTGTTGTTTTTCATTTTGTTTTTGTTTTGAAAACAAAATGAAAAACGGTAACAAAAGCTTATTCGAAATCATTTTTAGAAAATAAAAACAAAAACAGCCTTGTAAAACAGTTCTCCAGGGGTTTTTGGTTTCTCTAGTCTCCGGTCTTATGTTGCTTGCTTTGCCAGCTTGTTTGTCCCTGTTTTGCTTTGCCTTTTTGGCTTCCTTCAATGTCATTACCGTTCAAAAAAAAAAATGTCAAGGGAGAGATTGATATCTTTTTAAAGAAACAAATGCGGATTAAATAAAAATTTACTATTTAGCATAATACAAACCACACGATCAATAATAATAATAATAATAATAAATCTTCTAATGGCTCCAAAGTAAATTCAACCTTTTGTCAGCTTCCAAAGAGAAAGACTAGTCATGAACGTATAAAGACTAGTCGTGATATCATTTTACTACATGTTACAAATGTATGAAAAAACTAATTTAGTAGTCTTGCTTGTTTTTCTAGCATTATTAAATCCATTTTCAAGTATCATAAAGACATAAATTAATAACATTTTATAGTTTTCTTTTTAAATTAATCTTTTAGTGAATGAAATCATATACATTTCTGTTTTTTTTTTTTTTTTCTCTCAAGTTCTCTGCTTTGTTTGAATATATATAATATAATATAATATACTACCCGCGTGTATGACCACCTCAACTTAAAACATTGTCATATTAAATTAATATTTTTTTACTGTCAAGCTGCATTTAACGATGGTTCCATCAATTTATTATTAATTAGTAATTGTTGTTTCGATATAGATATAAATATATATATATATATATATATATATATATCTACTTGATATCAATCAACTTTCAAATATTTGAGCGTATAAATAAAACACTAAATTCAGTTTACGTTGATAGTTAGTACACTCCTTTTATACGTATTTATAAAATTATAAATTTAAATTTAAATTTAAATTTAATTAATGTAAATTTCAATGTAGTTTGTAAGAATCTAGTGATGCTCATATGATATTAATTAGCTAATTTTGTTAAAAAACAAAAAAAAAACAAAAAAAAAACTGGTGTGGTATTTATGAATTATGATATTATTTTGATTTCAATTTATGTTGTCATTTTGACCACACAATATGATTCTCTTACAATCAAATTAGACTATCTCCAAATCATATGTCATGTCAATACCAAATTTGATGCGAAATATAGTAAAATGTTATATTTGATATATTATTTTAACATTGTACTTCAATACGAAATTCTATTTGATTTGTTATTTTTTATTTTTAATTATTTAAAATGATAAAAATTAACAAATACAACCAATACATTAAATATTTTTTTTGAATTGTTTCAATCTCAATTTTTCCTATAAAATTTGTTAAATTTTTATTATTTAAAATTTAAATGTCAACAAATACGGCTGTATTTATTGCTGTGCAGTGTATAGCATATGTCAAATTTGGCATGAAATATGGTAAAAATGTTATATTTGGCACATCATTTTAGCATTGTACTCCAATACAAAATTCTATTTGATATGCTACTTTTTATTTTTTAATTATTTAAAATTATAAAAGTCAACAAATACAACCAATGCATTTAATATTTTTTTTTAGAATTATTTTAAGAGTGGTGCTATTGGCACACCCCCTACTTGTCTATTTATGCCTCACTTTTTTAATTATGCAGTATTTTTTTTTTCCTTTATCAAAATTACTTAAAAGGACATACAATTTAAGGAAAAAAATATTCTACAAAGTAAACCTATTAAAACCCCACATTCCTTTTCAAAAAAATAAAAAATAAAAAAAATAAAACCATGTTCTTTTAAACCTTTTTTTTTTATTTTTTTTATTTTTATTTCTTTACTCGTAAACCCTAAATTTTGCTTCTTACACACATACAAAAATATTATGAAATAGTCTTTGAAAGATATCAAATATATGGAAGAATCGTTCTTTAGAATGATATTAAGTTATCGTTGTGTTGAAGCAAACCTGTTATTTATTTATTTTTTTCTCTTCCACCATGAAATAAGAAGAAGAAAAAAATTCAAAATAAAATAAAATAATAAGAAGAAAAAATAAATCATTTAATGGAGGTGAGAGAAAGATGTATACAGAGATCAAAGATGGGGTGGATTAAGTTTGAAAAATAAGTAAATCGGGTAGTTTTGGAAATAAATCAAAACAATTAATAAAAACATTTAATTTTATTTTATTAAGTCAAAATTTTAAAAAGTGGGGCATAAATAAATTGGTAGGGGGTGTGCCAATAACACCACTCTTATTTTAATCTCAATTTTTCTTACCAAGTTTGTTAAATTTTTATTATTTAAAATTAAAAAGTCAACAAATCCGACTGTATTTATTGTTGTGACAAATTTGGCACGGTTTATAGCATATACCAAATTTAGCACGGCTTTTAACATTGCATTGAAATATGCTTTTTTTGCTTTATGCTAAATTATAGCATTGACACATTAATTTAGTATTGCATTGAAGATGCTCTTACTTATGCTATTACAATAGAAAGAAATCATTTAATATGTATCAGTAAATGTCTGAAACTATGATTACCTTTCAAAACTTCAAAGATGATTTGCTTTGAAAAATGAAGAATTGTATTTGCATTATTGTAAATATTTATCACTCTCCAAATAACACCACGCTTATATACAATTCCTAAAAGAAACATTTAATTTTACAAAAAGTTGGTGGCCCTCACCCTGGGTTTAAAATTTTTTTGTCACTATTTGGGCTTGACTTTGTAAGAAAGTCATCGGTTTAATAACTTAAGTTTAAAAGATACCTATTATGGTGAACGGACAAAAATACCCCCCACAGTAACCTTCTTCACCATTTTGTTTTTTTTTTTTTTCTTTCAAAATCCTCCATCAATGGACGACGGTGGACCACGACCAAACACAATAGCGACTTTTTTTATGTCCCAGCCTTTGTTAGTTACATCTGAGATACAAACCGTCTTGTTAGTTGCTTTTTTCTTTTTCTTTTTTTTTTTCAATTTAAAACACTCTTTTGTAAACCTTAAACAGATTGTACAAAGAAAAAATAAATTATTAAAAAGGCTCGAAAAAGTCTCGGAAAAAGTCTCGGAAAAAGCTTAGAAAGGCTCGGACAGTTCATTAAAAGTTTCGGAGAAGAAATGAAAAGGGTCGGATAGTTTATTAAAATGCTCGGATAAGAAATGAAAAGGCTCGAAGATTCAAAATTAACAAAAAAAAAAATTGTTGAAAAGTCTCGAAAAAAAAATGAAAAGGCTCGGAGAAGTAATGAAAAGACTCGGATAGTTCATTAAAAGGCTCGAAGAAGTAATGAAATTAACAACAAAAAAAAATTGTTGAAAGGTCTCGGAGAAGAAATGAAAAGGCTCGGAAAAGTAATGAAAAGGCTCGGACAGTTCATTAAAAGGCTCGGAGAAGTAATGAAATTAACAAAAAAAAAATTGTTGAAAAGTCTCGGAGAAGAAATGAAAAGGCTCGGACAATTCATTAAAAGGCTCGAAGAAGTAATGAAAAGGCTCGGAGAAGAAATGAAAAGGCTCGGACAGTTCATTATTACTTCTCCGAGCCTTTTAATGAACTGTCCGAGCCTTTTCATTTCTTCTCCGAGCCTTTTCATTACTTCTTCGAGCCTTTTAATGAATTGTCCGAGCCTTTTAATGAACTGTCCGAGCCTTTTCATTTCTTCTCCGAGACTTTTCAATTAGATTTAAAATTCATATAACCAGAGAAAGACTTACAAAAGACTCAGATAACAAATGAAAAGGAACTCGGTTAGGGTTTTGAATTGAAAAAAAAAGCTCTGGGGGCGCTGCCCCCTGCACCCCCGCGAGCTCGACCCCCGAATGCGTCTGCGTAGCGTTACAAAATTAATTATCCAAAGGAGATGAATTGATAATGTTATGATGTTCAACCTTCATCCTCCATTGAAGGTTTGTTACAGAGGAATATGAAAAGAAAAAATATCAGAAAACTTTAAAGTAAGAAAGAGAATGTGTAAAATAAGGGCATTTTGGGAAATCACTTACTTTAGTGCCTTTTAAACTTACGTTATTAAACCATCACTTTGTCACCAAGTGAGTTGGAAAAGGTGATATTTTTCACCATTTCCTCCCCTGACAATACATTAAGAGACGGTGGTTCGAGTCTTTTCCTTTATCTAAATTCATAATATTTTTTAAATAAAATTCATATATTATTATTATTATTATTATAGCTATCAACAAGCTGGTGAAAGACAAAAATCACTCTCTGTAACCGACTACCGACAAGGTTGCACATAGCAAAAGGTGAGGAAGATTTTCGAAACTTGATAACCCTATTTCAGTATTTCAGATAAATCTGATATGGGTTAATCCGTTAGTCCAATTTATTGATTTTTCTTACTAACTTTCCTTTTTTTCTTAGTAGAAATCTTTTGCTGCACGTTTAGTGAGCCCAATATCAAAAAAACGAAGGACAAGTTAGCCAATATCAAAAACTGATATATTAAATGACTAGAAAATATAATTTGGAATTCATTTTTATCTGTTTCTTCCCAATCTTGGACAGTCAAAGCCCTCCAAGAAAAAAAGAAGAAGATTATTTGCAGAATTAATGGTCATTTTTTTTTTATTTAATTGATGACAAAGAGAAATCAATAGAATCACAATATTTATAATCGATTATATTAGAGTAGGCATATACATTTACATATATACATACATATACAGTCCCGTTGAAATCAATGCATAATGATATAACTTTATTAGGATATTGAATGTGAGCCACTCATTTATAATAGTGATTTGACAAGTACATACATACCAAGTCAAAGTATGTAAAACAAATGGCTCATATTCAATGTCCTTATATAATTCTATCAGTACATACTGATATGAAAAAAATTCCATACATATGTACAAAATTTTTAAATGAAGACGTCCTGATATAACTTCATATTGAATATGAACCACTAGTTTTATATGCTTTGACTTAAGTGTGTATGCACTTGTCAAAACTAGTGGTGATTCACATTCAATATCCTTATGAAGTTATATTAGGACTTCAACATGGGAACGGGTATATATATATATATATATCAACAAAGAATCAGCCAATTAGGTGGTCCCCTACATCCAAACAAAAAAAAGAAAGAAAATAAAAAGACAAAAATTCGCCTTATTTACTTTTCAATTCTTTCTAATTATAGAGCGTGTTTACGGTCTTTATCGATTTATCCCACCCCACTCTCAAAAAAATAAAAAAAAATAAAAAAATATTTAGATACCGATCGATTACTACCCAAGTATATTGACCACCTAATAGGGTGTTGTCACGTGACCAAAACTTTTTCACCTTCTACAATTTTCTCCTTGTTTTAGATTATGTGGCAACCAACTATTGAGTTGGTCAAGGTACTGACCAGGTGCAAGATACTGACCGGTCAGCGTCTAATTGTTGTCCATAAAAAATAAAAATAAAAACAAAAAGTGCGTTGTCTTGTTCTTGAATATGGAGAGAAATAAGTGAAAGTAAACCTACCTTCATACAATCTGATATTTTTCAATTTTCACCAACCTTTGTATTCAATTTGAACCTCTGAAGTCTTTTAATTTTCTAGAGAGAGACGAATAGTACTTTTCCACATGCGGGTTAAAATGTTAAATTGGCCAAGGTTATGTGAATTTTGATCTAAAACAGATTTAAAATATTTGTTGTACGTCGATCATCACTTTTCCAATACCTATACCCAAAATACGAATCTTTGTAATTGATTAAACATTTTAAAGTGGTCCAATTATTCCTAAATTAAAAAATAGTGGTACATTATTGCAAGAACTTTAACATTATTAAGTCTTGACTCTTGAGAGAGATGCACATAAAACCAAATATTGTTGTCAAGAAAATGTCTAGAGAACGATTGGTATCCAATTTTTTAAGAAACAAATGCCCTCCAAATAAAAATTTACTTTTTAGTTAAATTCAAACCACTGGATTGATCATAATAATAATAATAATAAGTATTCAAGGGCTCTAAGATAAATTATAATCAAGTTTATGGATTCTGCGTACCCACCCCCAAATATCATTAAAGACATTGACCCTGTCAAGTTTCACAAAGGTCTGCAGAATTTTAGTGTGAATTTCTGACTTACATACTAAGATATCTTATAAATTCATCAAAAAATAATTATATTGACAAATTGAGTTCATGGAATTTGGATAACAATGGAAACAATATTTAAAACTTTAGGAAAATAATATCAATTAATTAGGTGTGATGTTGGGTGGCAGTGTAGTTCCCAATTGCTTTCAAAAATAGAATGAGCAGACAAACCCACACATATTGATAATGGAGAGATAGGATATTCATGTGACTTGAATGAACTACGTGTATCTGGCGACTCTGGAGATTTATTATGAAAAAATGTCGCAAAAGCTGGGTTTGTAAAATCATAAATGTTTCATCTCGGCTGGTTTTGTATCCTTGTAACATACAGTTCCACCGGTGGCGATACGGAATGTACTCGGTATGGAAACTCCAGCCCCACCACCCATAGTAATGCCATTCAAAATGGCTACCTACAAGGAAATTATTGATGCAACTATTTCACTATTATACAGATTATCAACTATATACATAAATAAGCAAAATTGCACTAATTTTGTTATAATTTCAGCCAAAATTAATGCAGATCAACAAAAACTATTTCCAACCCATAAATTAATGAAAATCATGGTTCAATCTACCATGACATTAAACTAGTAATAGATTAAGAAATTTTCATGAAGGCAATCATATATCGATAGTTCAACTATAAAAACGTAATGTGTTCAAGTGTAATAAATAAATAAACTCAGACCTCAATTGCTTGACTCCTCGATTGCTACATTTATCACTAATACCTGCCAGAAAACACATATAAATAGTGAGTACTGTACAACAAAAGTAGATCCGCAACTTAACCACTAAAATTCCAGTTGCAGATTTCTGAATAGATGTTCAACGAATAGAAGTAAAGATTTGACTATGATGTGGATGCAATCAAAGACCTGAAAAATGGAGATTGAACAACATATACTAGAAAAGCAAAGTTCAATGAAACTTGTCTCATTCAACTAGTAGCTCCAAGTTGCAATATGTATAGCATTGCTCAAATTTTTTGAAACTTTTCTGAAAATTTCTACAATTACTGAGGTTTTATCTGTATAATAGATCAAAATTTAACTAAATGGGTATAAATAGCTGTCTTCCATGAAGATAATTGCAAAAGTTAAATCAATTCTCATCGGGCAGCATCATAAAACAGCTCTACATCAACAAAAAAGTTCCAATTCTGAAGAATGAAACACTGGATATCACCAATCTAATTACGTGTATAAAAATAAGTACTTTTGCATCTGAAGAACCAAAAAAGGACCCCAAAAAAAAATCCAAGTCGCTCTATTTAGAGTCCCAAAAATTCCAAGTGAATACACAGCTAATTTCACAAACAACTTTCACCCATTTCACATTGAAACACATGGACCAAAAATGTCAATAAAAAACAAACAATAAACTCCATTATACCGATCAATAATTACACAATCGATCAAAGAAAATAAACAAAGAAAGAATAATAAGAGCATAAATGTTTGTAGAGAGACGATTACCAAGCAAAACAACGAAGGGAAGAGAGTGAGGGTGGGTACAAGATACGATTTTTAGTCTATTAGTAAACATTAAATTGCCCAAAAATATAATCTTATCTTTGATTTCGTTGAATGGAATTGAACGTTAAATGGGTTTGAGTGTTTGACAGATCGATAACACACAGCCAACGGCTTTGAAGAATCCATCTTTTATAGATAGGTCACTCTCACGCTCCTATGCAGGCTTAAAGACGTGCCTCACAAGCTGCAATGTGTACCATGCAAAACGATACCTAAAGAATATGTACCTGCGTGTGTATTAGTTGAATTGAAAAAGGAAGGAATACATACTATATCAAATTGACATCAATTTACGGAAAAAAGAAAGCAGATGTGTTCTTCAAGTTTATTAATATGATTTAGAAAGCAGAGTTGCACCCTGGTCTGTAGCATAGGGAAGGCAAATAGTTGTGGTTTAACATAAAGCAAACATGGAAGAGCCATTTACTCTCACTACATTTATTTACTCTTTTTTGGGCCTGATCTCAATCCCTTGGATAAGAAGGAGTTCCTTGTTATAAGATTTAATAGTCATTAACAATTCACCCTCTTCATCACATCCGTTGAAAAAGTTACCCAATTCACTTTCCATCCATCCATCTGCTCTCTTTTTCGGAAAGAAGCCATCATCGTCTCCGTCTTGGTGCTCCCGATGAAAATAAACAGTTCGGTTTTGACCATTGTTACTTCCAGCAAGTCCAACAGCGACTTCTGCCTGATCATCTCCAATACGGTTTCCGGCGAACACAAGGTAAGCGACGTAAGTTGTCATTGGGGACAGAAGTGAAGTATTAATCTTGCCACCAATTTCGAACTCGTTGATCTCTTCACGCTCGACCACCTCGGGGAACCTTGTTCAATGCATGGCAACTAGGCAATCAATAATCAATATTACTATAACAAGAAGAGCCACAGAGAATTAGAGAGGAAAACGCACCTGCAATCGAGTAAGCCAAACTGGTGCTTGTATTTGGCGTCTATGGAACCCCAATCGCACCAACCCCACTCATAAATATCATCACTATCTTCAATAACGAGTTCCCTAGGTGATATCATGTAACAATTCTTCCCACCTGGAAGGTCAAACCAAAAGCTCTGTTTAAAACGTCAATTAAGCCGATCAAACCATGAACCTAATTGAATCAATCACAAAACAAATATACAAACACAAATCACTAAATTTATTTTTTACAAAATTTGAATTTACCAATTTGCCCTTGTGAATGGGATTGTGACAGGCGCGGAAGTAGAGCTGCTTCTTAGACAACGCCGACCACGTAGTAGACGACGAAGACGAACTGGAGACGGATCCAGGGTCCAAGATCGCAGACAAGTATTCAGGAGGAAGGAAGCGGTCCCAAACGACGCCGGAATCGGCAGCGGATCTGAAGGTGGTTGAGACGCAAGCCAAGCGGCAGGCGTCGCGAGGGGTGGTGAAGGAGATGACGGCTGCTATGCAACCCTCCGGTAAGGCTAGCATCCCAGTCATCACACCACCGAAGAAGAAAATGATCTCTGTCGTCCACAACGCCGCGTCGACTCTTTGACGGTGGCTGGGGCTGGCGCTGGTCTCTGTTATTTTATAATTTGTTACACATTAAAAAGATACTTTTAACCTTAATTGATTATAAAATTACATCCAAGCAAATATGTATACCGAAAAGCTTAAAAGGATAAATAAGTAATTTAATATGTAGAGTTAGAGAATTTTTTTTTTAAGTAATCTTCTTAACCCGTTGAATAACGGTAATCGGTAATTAATCGTGAAAAATAGAAAATGTTTGTTTTACCCTAGCATCTATATGTAATGAATTAAAAATAATTAATATATATTATAATGACCTCTCTATAGAGAGCCACATTGTTGATCTCCATCATTACCAGAGATGATGATCATATCTCAAGTTTAAAACAATTAAAAATAAAAAAAACCCTGCACTTTTAATTTTATTCAAAATTTTAAATTATTTTAATTTGGATGTTTGGGTGATGAGGAGAAAATTTATGTTCGGACAATAGAAGAATTTTTTTTTTTTAGATATACTTTCAAGAAGAAGTAGAAAAAGATGAAGGGTTTATTTTATTTTATTTTATTTTATATATTTTATATTTTATATTTATTTATTTAATAAATAAAAAATTAATATTATATTTAATTTATAAAGGTTTTATGGTTTATATGGCAAAATTTAATAGAACAACTTATCTTTGTTTTATTTATTTATTTAATAACACTGCAAAATTTGTAAATTAACCTTAATCTATTAGTGACAACAATAGTAAACGGTTTACAGATGTTTGTGTAATTATACATATAATCAGGGTAATTTAAAAAATAAAAAAAAAATAATTTCAAAATAAAGTCAAAAACAACACTCCAAAGTCCAAATATGAATTGTGTTTGAAGTTTTTGGCAGGATTTCATTAACAATTACCAAATTGTTAATGTACAATCCCCAACTAATTAAACCAAAACAAGTAGCAACCTAAAAAAATAAAAAATCTAATTAGATTAATACGTCTTTGCTGCTAACTGTTAGTATCGGTATAATTGGATTCTTATACAACCTAAATGCCGAAAAAATTATAGTGAATTAATCCATAACTATTGAGTCAGCCTGATTCAATGATCAAATAAGATTGACTCAAAACTTAGCTAGTTTCAGTTATGAAAAAATCTAGTTAAACCTTTTATGTTTCTAATTAAAAAATAAATAAATAAATGCCAATCTAGTTTCAATCTCTATCCGGATAATTTCGAAGCATTAATATTTGGCTTTATGTGCATATCTTTCGGTTATGCTATTTCTAATATGTTTCCTCGATAATAATATAGCCATATAG
The DNA here is from genome assembly GCA_035582765.1 of Acer negundo. NCBI lineage: Eukaryota > Viridiplantae > Streptophyta > Magnoliopsida > Sapindales > Sapindaceae > Acer > Acer negundo. Next base: position 32,509,527 of record CM069236.1, read on the forward strand.
GTACTAATTTTTACAGGAAAATCTGCTATATCTTTAATTTTATTTCAGAATCATAATTCATTTATAAAATTTTGTAGTATGTAAATTTCATAATCCTATAGAATTTAACCTTTAAAAATGTTGTTATGAAGATTTGGACAATGGTTATATATTGTGACCAAAGCCGGATATTCATATATGGAAGCAGTTCCTGAAAACAAGCCCACACCAATCAGCTTACCTCAACACATCTACCGGAACTTAATCGGGCACAATTCAGGGAACATACATAGACCATTCAATTCAGATATGGTCGATGAGTAACAAAGTGTGCACCACAAGAAATTTGATTTATTATGAAAAAATGTCGCAAAAGCTGGGTTTGTAAAATCATAAATGTTTCATCTCGGCTGGTTTTGTATCCTTGTTACATACAGTTCCACCGGTGGCGATACGGAATGTACTCGGTATGGAAACTCCAGCCCCACCACCCATAGTAATGCCATTCAAAATGGCTACCTACAAGGAAATTATTGATGCAACTATTTCACTATTATACAGATTATCAACTATATACATAAATATGCAAAATTACACTAATTTTGTTATAATTTCAGCCAAAATTAATGCAGATCAACAAAAACTATTTCCAACCCATAAATTAATGAAAATCATGGTTCAATCTACCATGACATTAAACTAGTAATAGATTAAGAAATTTTCATGAAGGCAATCATATATCGATAGTTCAACTATAAAAACGTAATGTGTTCAAGTGTAATAAATAAATAAACTCAGACATCAGTCCTAATTAGATGAAAGAAAATGCAAGTATTAGAGAGTGGGAGCCAAGAAGATCCATAAACAACACAAGAGAGTCATTAAATAAAATCATATTTTTCTCCAAAGAAGTGTTCTATAATACCTTTCAATCGTGCTCAATTACAAAACCTATTTAGTATAAAAATTGATACCTACTGTTATGAGTGAAGCCTTACATGCAAATAGGTGTAACTGAGTAAACTAACTCATATATATCTGGCAACATGTGTAACTATTAATGCATCAAAAGTAATGAATACTCACATGTGGCTTCAAATATGTACCTAGTAAGTATATGGAACTATAAACTGTACTATAAAATTCCTTGCAGCCTTCAAGCTTCCCTGCATTGAGTGAACCAAAAGTTTAAAGACCGACTAGAATCATGCAGATTGCAGAACCCAAGCGAATAAGCAAAGACATAATACGATGAGCATATTAATACTGGCTCTTACCTTGATTCATCATATTATATACTGCAATGTACAATATCTTCACCAGCACAGATCGCCCTACCACTGCCCTTCAACAATTCAAAACGATTTATAAGTACGAATTTAACCACAGACATCATTAAAACAGAAACAAAAGCTTGTAAAAAAATATATATGCATCCAACAAGTGACAATAGTAACAAAGAATTACCTTCATAATCACAAAACCAATATCGGGATCGTCTCCCCAGGATCTATACAACTTTTTCAACCTGCCCCCCTGGATACACCAACAAAGACCTCCTCACACTAAAATTCAATATCAGGAGCAATAACAATAAAACTAAAATCCAAATCGCACTATTCTGAATCCCACAAATTCCAAGCGAACACACAGGGTTAATTTCGCAAACAACTTCCACCCATTTCACATTGAAACACGTGGAGCCAAAAGGTCAATAAAAAACCAACAATGAACTCCATTCTACTGATACAGAGAAAGAAGGATAACACTTGGGTACTGACGGTACTGACCAATCCAATAGTTGGTTGCCACGTAATCCAAAGTAAGGAGAAAAATGTAAAAAGTGAAAGAGTTTCGACCACATGGCAACATCTCATTGGGTGGTCAGTATATTTGGATATTGACCGGTAAGTACCCAAGCATTTTCCGAAAAAGAATAATAAGAGCATAAATGTTTGTACTTTATAGGGAGACAATTACCGTGCAAAACAATGAAGGGAAGAGAGTACGTGACTGCCAACTGGTCACAGGAATGATGAGACATAATATGAAGACGATGAAGAGTGAAGTGCATGGACTGAGCCATTGATGTTCGATAAAGGAACAAAAAGGGTGCCAGAGAGCTCTGTGAGCCCATCTAGCCCAAAACTCCGTACCCACCTAAAAATTTTCATCAAAAATCAAACTTCTGAAATTGTTTGCAAAATTTTCATTTTCAATAATCAAAACATTTTAAAGAAAGCAGAACTTACAGCAGCTCCAAAAGACAGAGCAAATGTGCCAAACATTTCAGTCAAAGGCACCTTTCCGGGCCAACTTCTCGGCCAGTCGGAGACCGAGACGGCGCCGTCGTCCTGGCGGTGGTGGGGCTGGGGCTCTTCCGCGAAATTATCGATCTGGGTGGTGCTCTGTTTTTTTGTCTTCCACCGACCACAAGAGAATGAAATGGATGCAGACCACAACTTTTAGTAGATTGGTAAATATAATCTTATATTTTTTGATTTCGTCGCTTGGGTTTGAGTGTTTGACAGACCGGTAAGACTTTTTATCAAGCAACTGACAAGGCTTTGAAGAGTCCACTCTTGTACAAATAGGTCAACTTAAACAAATAGGATAAAACAAATTATTAGTCAACTACTCTCGCACTACTACACGTCTACACTTGTTCTAAAATTTTCACGTTTTAAAATTACGTATTTATCCTTTCCTCTTTGATTTTATCGATTTATCTTCTGTAGAAAAATAATTAAACAAAACAAATAGGATAAACAAACTATTATTCATATACTTAATTGGTAACAAATTATTCGTACATTATTCTCGGTAACAAATATAATGGCCTAGCCATAATTTACGAATCCGGTGCCACAGTTTTCTTTTCCACGCTCCAAAGGATTGCATCCTATGAAAGTGGTAGATGCTCTACCCACACAAATCCGGACCTCTGAAAGATGAAATGTGCCGGCCGGTTCTTCGTAGCATTGCATCACTATGCTGTCTATTACACCAGTTTCTGATTCCATAGCGTCCCGGTAAGCGGCTATTTTGTAGGAGCCTCCGGGAATTATATTATATTTTTTCAAAGATGCCGTCAGATCTGCACCAGGAATCAGTTTCCTCACGGCAATGGTCATCCTGAAATACCTTACGGCCTGGTTGTTTTTGGCTGGATCCGCACTGCCATGTTTGCCCACTCATGATTCCAAAATGTAAGGTCGTCGTATGGTACAAAACCACCATTCATATCTGGCCAAAATTTGTTCATATCATTGAACAGCGTAGGATCAGCCGTCTGAAACAAAAATAAAATAAAATAAAATAAATAATAATAATAATAATAATAATTAAACTAAGAATAATACTAGAATAAAAATGAAAAACTAAAATGAAGGTAGAAACTTATAATTACGATATCAGTTATGGTAGCAGGTGTGGCTTTAGACAATTTTCCATTCAGAGTTTTTCCTCTGCTGTCTGTCGGCCACAAACCATGAATGCTGAACTCTTTTTCGCCTGCCCTACTAGTGTTAAGACAGGGTTTAGCTTTAGTTTGAGGTCTGTTACAGTAACTCGGCGGATAGAGATTTACAAGCCAATAATGGTCGACCGGGTTGGGTTGGGATGGTGGCTGGCTAGTACTTTATAACAAAAAAAACAGCTAGAGCTGTTAACACGTTAAAAGAATTCATGGCAGAGGGTGTGTGAGAGAAGTGCGAGGGAGTTTGTATAGAGGGTGTGTTTGTGTAGTGCCGTAGAGTAGCTTATATTTATAAGTGTATGTTGGGTATGTGGTGTTTGGACGAGAAGGAGTACGAGATGTGCATGGTTTTTGAAGTTAGTATGCATGGTTTATTAACCGTACGTATTAATATTTGTGTAAACTTTTTTTATAATTGCAACAAGGGTCCAGTGCCGGTCCTAAGGTTTTGGAGGTCCCAGGGCGAATAAATAAAATGGGGTCCTTTGAATAATCTCACAGTTAAATCTTGTGAAATCCCGTACTTAATAATAATAATAATAATACTATATTATATTTTTTGAGAAAATTTACAAAAGTTTAATCAAAGTAATTTTCATCAAGTTTATATCACAATACATAGAAAAAACAAAATTGAAAAAAAAAAAGTTACGATTAAATAAATCTGTATGACAATTTCCATTTTAAAAAATAACGTATGTAAATAAGAAGACACTAACTTGGTTAGAAAAAGAAAAGGGATGAGGAGACCTCCTTCTTTTTATTTTATTTTATTTTAATTTTTTTAGATTTAAAAAAATAAATTAAAGAAAATGTATATTTGGTAATGTTTGGGGCAAGCTTACAAAATATAATTTTTTAAAAACTCTTAATGAGGTGCATATGCAAAAAGGGATGCACATACAAATTTTCAGGGGTGCAAATAGAGCTACTCATTTGCTTTTAATAATTCTGGTGAAAGTCCATTTTGAACCCAATCTTTATAGAAGAAGTTAATTTCCACATCTTTTTTTCTTATTTGGGGCCCAAATTTGATATAATTATATGATGTTTGAAAATAACAATAAATTTTGACCATTTATTTATCAAAGTTCAAAGATGCAAACACTAAACATAGAAAATAAAAATAAAAAATGGACCCTTTTTAGGCCTTTTTATTCTGGGCCCTGGGCAGGCACCCCTAGTCGACCCACCTCAGGGCCGGAACTGCAAGGGTCCTCCACAAGGATCGATCTTTTCGTTTCATATATATTTTACAGAATTATTGCATCTGTAAGAGCATGCAACACGTTTATTAAACATACATAAATAGTAATTGATATATGACAATTCCGATCTCTATATATTTTAATAAATTCTCTATTAAAAGAAATTAAATAAAAATATCAATGAGAGTCGCCTACACGGCATGGAGATGGTTTCTCAAGTGAAGAGGTTTCCGAGTATGGTTTACAGCATTAAGTAATGCTTCTAAAATGGGACAAAGTGGATTAGTGGAGTTAAATGGAGTAATTGAAAAAAATATATATATCTAAGATTGAACTTCTTTAATTTTCTAAAAAACAAAGAAGTTGAACTTCTTATATCTACACATTTGCACAATAAATGATAATTATTGATATAAATGACTTATATTATAGTAAGTAAATGATAATTGATATCTCTCTCATGCAAAAAGAAAAAAAAAATGAACTTCTTTATATTTACACATTTGTGTAGTGAATGATAAGTATTGATATAAATGACTTATATTCTTACGCAAATCATTGACACTTAAATTATTATGGTTGATTTGTCAAAAAAAATAAAATGAATTATGATGGTTGAGATAAACCCGTACCCATAAATACAACATTAATTATACACCAAAAAAGAAAAAAGTCTTATTTTACAATGTTTATCCAATGAAAATTTTATTTATGTTTTTAAGGGTAAAAAGATAGAACTGAACTTGCAATATATAAATGGAAAATGCACAATTTATGCAGAATTGGCGGGCTGGTTTAATTAATCGGGTGTCTATTTTTTGTATTGTAAGAGAATGATTGTAGTTGTATGTAACTTATTAATTCAGAACTTGAGTGTCAATTAGGCATAGCTTAAAAAGGGTTTGAATTTTGATTGATGGTTACATTTAATAGTTTTTTTTTTTTTTTTAACCTGTGAAATTAATAATGGTTTTATTATATGAGACAGCAAACAAAGTATGGTTAGATGATGCTTTCAAATTATCAACTTCTCCTATTATTGTAGGACATTATGCAAGTCTTGTATATAAATTAATCTCTATATATCCATTTCTCTTTAACTTTCTATTTGTATAAAATTAATTTAAAATGAACAAATGTATATATATATAGAGAGAGAAAACCAAAAGCAATCATCCAAAACATTAAACTTTTGTTTATAACCACTTTTGAAATTATAATTGTTAATAACAACTTTTTTTGAGAAATTACCTCAATACCCACATATATATAAACCCTAAAAACCAAAAATATGAGTAGTGAAGATTAACAATTAAAGAGAGAAAAAAGAGAAATAAGCGGTGTCGCAGGGAGAGAAGAGGGCGTCGTCGTCGTAGCTGGAGCAACCGAAAGAGAAGAGGTCGCCGTCATAGTCTGGAGACAAACCCACCATTCTCTTCTCGATCACTTGACATTTTTATTGTGATTTCATGTTAAGAACATGTTTAAGGAATAATAAATGTTGAAATGTTTCAATTTTAGAGGTTGATTGAGTTGAGGTCTGGTATTTTGGATGATTTGAGATTGTATGTTGAAGTTTGGTTTGAAAAAAAAAAACTTTAAAGCGTGAAATCTTCGACAAATTTGAAATCATGCTTTAAATCTCTAAAATAAAACTAAAATCTTCTAAAAAACTTGAAAGTTTTTATATAAGATTTTAAGTTTTTAAGTTTTTACATAAGATTTCAATTTTTTACATAATATTTCAAGTTTTCGAACCAGTGAACTTGAAATCTTCTGGAAAAAACTTGAAACTTTATTTAATTCGATTATTCACATAAACACACAAAAGTGATGCAGTAACGCTAAACTCATGTTAAGGTCATTGTTTGTAACTCAATTAATGAACAAATTAAAAATATTTACACATCAAATACCGATTTAGAGTAAATCGAAATTTTTGTTTCAAGTTTTCACTTCTTTAAATCTTCAACGTGATTCTGAAATCAAACCATCCTCTAGTTAGTCGATTTGCAGGAATAACAATGGTTCGGTCATATTAGTGTTCGATTTGCAGGAAAAGGAACAACGATCGAAAATCGTTGATGAAGAACGAATAAATAAGAAGGAAGAAGGTAGTGAACAGTGAAGAAGAGGGTGAGAAAGGGAAAAATAAACAAAGCAAAATAGAAATATTAATTTGGGGGTATCTTGATAATTTATAGACACCCACTGAATTTTTTTTTTCAAAACATGGTTAATTTTTTTTTTTAACGGCCGGAATATAATAAAAGGCACAAGCCAGAAAGAGCAACAAGAGAACAACAAGCAGCATAACAGGCAAAGCCAAAGGCACCCAACAAAGCCCCACAAAAAAGATAAAGACAGTGCCCAAAACAGAGCAACAAAAGACCCACAAAAGACCAATTAACTAAACTCCCACACCTGAATGTCCCCTTGCCTCCCCGAACCTTTCCACCAGCGTGTTTGAAGCCCTGAGATTAAACACAACCGATGTGTTAGCTAACATTCCCAACAGCCTTTGAATCTCATTAATGGCTTGAACGCACCCCACATTGCTGCTACCGTTTCCATCCACCCAAGAGACCACCATTTTCGAATCAGACACAATGACAATGGTTTTCATTCTCAATTCAAGCGTTAAAGCACACAGCTCGCAGGCCTTAAAGATGGCTTGAATTTCAGCTAAAATAGCATCCATGACACCAATGTGAAGAGAGAGCAGCCCCAGAACCTTGCCATTACAATCATATAAAGCCCCACCAATGACGGCATTATCGGGGTTCCCTCTTGAAGAGTTATACACGTTGAATCTCAAGGCAAACGGGGAGGGGGGCTGCCAGAACTTGGAAAAGATCTTAATAGCCGACTTGTTGAAGGATACGCAACTAGTTTGAATATTCAACATCATTAGAGTTATTGGATCGGAATGATCATTCTTTCCCAAGAACTTAAACCACTAGGCAACCCTGAAACCCACCATGTCGACAGCCAGAGGAATGGAAGCAGCCTTGCCTATGAAAACCAATTGATTCCTTGACTTCCAAACAGCCCAAACAATCGCAAAAAATAACTTATCCTAATTATATACATAAATACACATAAACCGGAGAAAATATCTTAATAACATTGACTACCTTTTTACTAGTTAACTAACCGTTGAACACCGTTAGTCACTAACAGTCAATTGGCAATTTAGTCTGTTTGTTGAGTATCATTAAATAAATATTGAAAAAAATAAGTTGTCTAATAAAATCCAGCCTTGTCAGTCCTAAAATATTTATCAATTAAAATTAAAAATAAAAAATTATTTCCATTGAAGAGATGATCGATCCCCTCCATGGATATTAGCTTCGAAACTCTCGTCACACACTTGAGAAACACAAGGAAGATGAGGGAAAACATGGTACAATTAGAAGAATTTGGACACACAGACCCAAAACCTCTGTTCAAAAAAAAAAAAAAAAAAAAAAACACACAAACAACACACAAACCCAAAACCACTACCTGAACCTCACTACGGCCCCAAACAAAACCCACCATTTGAACCCCCTTTACAGCCGCAAAACACAAACCCAACAAAGGAGAACGAAACTGGAAGTTTTTCACTGATTATCGCACCCAGATTTGGTAATTGAGCTCCCAGATATTGTGCTCAATTTTTATTTTTATTTTTGCAAAACAAAAAGGAAAAAAATGATTGATGAGATGAATTAAAGTTGGGTTTTTTTAATTTAAAATTTTTTTTTTTTTTATGAGATGAAATAAAAAGTGATTGATGAGATATTGAGATCATGAGAAGAAATGGAGATTAGGAGATGAAAACATATGAAAATTGAAAAAGGCGCCGTCAGTTTTTTTTTTTTTTTTTTCCTCCTGATTTTACTATTATTTTAATTAATTAATTGATTTATATAATTATTTATTATTTATTATTTATTTAATTAATGATTTTATATAATTGATTATTATTTTAAGGGCAAAAGTGACATTGCCCATTTCCCATGATTGACTAACGGCTGACTACAGTTAGTCAACGGGTCAATGGATGGTTAGTGTAATTATGATATTTTACATGTTTCTATGTTATTATGTATATATTCAGGGTAATTTTATGTAATTTTCCCTAAATAAAACCGTAGCTAATAAGAACACAACCTTGATTAGATTGATAGAAGAATCGCAGCAAACCCGAAATTCGATCTCTGATTTTCAAGATTTTGTTGATTCGCAAACCAAATCGAGAGAGAAAAATTGAGAGGTATTGAGAGGTGTTGAGTAGAGCTTCGTAGGATTTTGATTTTAACTGGGAATCAGTCAATGTTCTATTTTTGCGCGAATATTTATAGGTTTGCTTTTGCAGTTTTGGGATTCTCCACGGAAAGTAACATGATTAGATACTAGTGTTACCACTCAGTGCCTGCAACGTTGAAGCACCCGTATAATTAACGCTAGTACATCATCTTACCGTTTGTGTGGTCGTGTGGAGGTTGAATACTTGGTGCGCAAGATTTTGAACCTTTTCGATTAATAACAAGATCAAATAAAGATAATCAAAAAATATTTTAATTACACTATTATATGATTAAAATCATAATTGATTAAGTATTAGAGATACATATCAGGTCTCTCGCAGTCAACACATGTGTGACATGATTACAGGAAAACACTAGTTAAGTATGGAAATAAAAAAAATCCCTATATTATTATTTTATCTTTCTTTTTTTAAAGTGATTATTTTATAATTTTTGAAAGTAAAGGCCTTACATAAATAGACTTATGTTTTAATTAGTATTTTGGTCTTGGTTAGGACAATTTCTCTCATTTTTTTAACGCTGGAACATTTTTACCATCCGTCTCCCATTTCACATTAGTAATGATATTTGGAGTTCAATCATGCACATTTTATAAATAATTGTGAGAAATTTTCTCCTTAATTGATATTTGATTTCAACGGGACTTGACAGACTTTGACTCATTTGGTGTCAAAATTAATTAAAATACTTCTTGTAATATATATATATTTAAAAAAAATAGTGTTATAATTTCAACCTACGGAAGATCATCTGGGAAAAATCTCAAATACAATCTACAACTACAACATTATTGTACCGTAGTTGCATGCGACACGCTATATATATATTATTTATTTTTTTGGATCAGAGATATTCTCAGGACGAAAAATCCATTTGGGTTTTTAAGGGTGGAGGAGATACTCGAACCCACAATCTCGTGTTGTGAGTGTGAGAGACTTAATCACTAGACCAATCTCATCCTGTCAATTCCCTTGCATTTCGTATATAGTTAAATGTTGATTTTATAGGGATAAGGCCATGCTAATCTTAATTAATTCAACTATGTTTGTAGATGGTTTATATATATATATATATATATATATAATTTTTATATATTGGTAAAAAAAAAAATATACATCAAGTGTGTGTATTCATACTTGCCTACTTGGTGAGGTTAAGAGGTCTTCACGCCCTACTTGATCGCCATTGCTATCGCCGCCGGTGGTCCTCTTATCATCAGGTCAAGAGGTCATCATGCCCTACTTTACTTCAATAAGGTGGTCTCCTAACTCTCCTAACAACAATATGTACAAAACACAGAGAATAAGGTGATCCCTTGACCCTCTCCATCAAATTTTTTATCTTAGAGAATTGAATTTAACACCAAATTGGTGTTGCTTGTTGGAGACAATCAAAAGCAATTTTTATTTGTTATTAACGGGACACAACCTATCTGACTCTGAGTCTATATCCAAGCCTTTTGAGGACCAATTTGGAACTATTGTAGCTTTAACATATAAAAGAGTTTCTTCAACAATATTTTTTATGTGGCATCAAGGAGTTCCTCTTAAAATAAAATAAAAATGAAGTAAAACTTCATTTATGAATCCAATATTCCAATTAATGCCACCCGATAATAGTAAGGAAATTTCAGTATATAAAGTAATTAAGGAAAATTTGTATTTTAATTTAGGAAATTAACTAGGCTACCCATTTGATGTGATGATATTCTCAAAAACCCAATTCTAGTAATTAATTTCCTTCGTCCAATCCCATATAATTTTTTATCACGTGGTACGTTTTAATTAATGCAATGTAAGATTCTCTTCGGTTGTCATCCATTTTTAAAAAATCTTTTTTCAAAATTACATTTTAATTGAGGCAGTGCAATATGACTTAGTTGTCATTAAATTCATTTATAGAATACATGTTATACTCTCCTCCAAAAAATATAATTTCATAAAATATATTTTAAATAATCAATTTCGTTTAAACACAATTAATTAAATATTTTTCAGACATTGTATGTTCCTTAATTGCTAAGATAATAATTACATTCGGATAACTAAAGGCTTGATAATTACAATTAGCTAAAACGGATACTGTCAAAATAATAATAATAATTAAAACGAAATCCTGAGGTGGTACGACCTCATCAGTCTGTACAGGGAATCCACGCGGCCAAAGGCAATAATCAGAGAAGGAGAAGTTTGTATTGTATCGGACATTTTTAATAATTATTAGACTTAACAGCACTAAACCCCTTGAAGCGTATGTGAATTTGTATTGTGCCTCCTGAATGTTTTTTTGGACGATAAACCCCTCGAACTCTCGTTTTCTTTGTACCTATTTGTTTTATTGCCACTTGAGGAGAGGGCATCTCTATAAGGGTGGTACAAAGAGAAGGAGAGTTCAAGGGTTTACCGTCGGAAAAAAACATTCAGGAGACATATTGTAAATTCATGTACATTTCGGGGGTGGTCTCTGGTGCTATTAAATCTAATTATTATAATCTTACACATACAATTATTTAAACTTGAAGACACGTAATGGACTTGTACCAGGTAAGAAACAACAAAAGTATCAGCAGCACTAATGTCGGAATTCAACAGTAATACATAATAATCAATTTGGTCCTTCAAAAAATAATTAAGAACCCAATTATTTAAATTTTGAATTCCATAATAGACTTATTGAAATTTCCCCTTTAGGAAATTAAGTAGATATATATATATATATATATATATACGGTCCCGTTCCTATCAGAACATTCCTATATAACTTTATCAGAATATTGAATGTGAGCCACTCATTTATAAAAGTGATTTGATAAGTGCATACATATCAAGTCAAAATATATAAAATGAGTGGCTTACATTCAATGTCTTTATATAATTCTATCAGGACATCCTCATAGGAAAATTTCCGTATATATACAGAGGTAGCCGTGTGATGCGATGATATTCACCAAAACTCAATTCTAGTTGTTTAATTACGTGTTATATTCATTATAAAAGATGTCAGCTTATTTAGTAGTATCGATGAATTATGATATTATTTTGATTTCAATTTTCATACCCATTTCAACTGCACATATGATTTTCCTAAAATCAAATTACAATCAAAAGAAATTAATATTATTATTTCTAAATTACCAAATCATGTTATTAAAGTTTAAATCCGCTTTGTGTGGCGGGGAGTGTTTTGTTTTTCTTCCTTGTTGTTTGTTGTTTTGCTGTCTCCTGTTTGACAGTGGTTTTCTTTTTTTAGTTCTGGTTCTTTGCTTCCAGATCTTTGTTTTGGGCTGTTTTGGGGTTCTTGTTGCCTTCGGGTTATTGGCCTGATGGCCTTCTCTTGTTTGGTCTGGCCTTGCTTCTTCTTTCGTTGTTTTTCTTTGTGCTGTTAAAAAAAAAATAAAAAAAAATCATTAGACGAGTGAAAGGCCTAATCTTTGTTTGGATGCTAAGAAAAGCTATCAGCTATGTGTGTTTTTTATGAGAGGGCTTGTTCCGGATGAATTTGGTTTTAAACTTTGAGTCCCTCTCGCCATTTTACATCTATAATTTTCTATATTTTTACTTTGTATTTCTTGCACAAATCATGATACGTATTCATGCATGTTATGTTAGTGTCATGTATATGTAAAAGCTGTCTGCTTTGTGTGTTTTTTATGAGAGGGCGTGTTGTTCTAGCTGGATTTAAACTTTGAGTCCCTCTTGCCATTTTACATCTATCTATAATCATCATGGTTTCATGGTACGTAGTTGAATATTCTTTTTCTGAGAAAAATGATCAAGAAACAAATAAATCATCATTATTTTTATTCCCAAAGACATTTACATGATTACATCTTCTCACTGTTTCTGCATATCTACAGATTCGAGAATGGACAAAAAGACAAAGAAAGTGATGATGGTGTCCACTGTTTTATTTTTAATTCCTTTTGCAATTATTTTTTTAATTGCTTTGAGGCAGTCCCCCAACCCCAAACCAGTCGACCATAATTGGCTCGTGTTGTTACACCCACCTGGTTTTTGCAAGATTCCTGCAGAATCCTGCTCTAACGTTGCTAGAGCAGAGACACAACAGTTCACTATTCATGGGCTGTGGCCTGTGGATAGCAGAGGAAGAACTATAAGAGGAGATCCATCCAAAGCCCCACCGGTCAACCTGAATGATATTGTAATATTCTACAATTCTACCTTTGAGTTTTATAGTTTTTGTTGCTTTATTATTCTTGTTTTAATTAATTTTTTTCTATTGTTTCAGTTAGCTGATCCCATCCTAACCAATGACTTGACACAATTATGGCCAAATATGAGCGGTGGGATTGAACCGTATGATGACTTCGGTCTTTGGAGAGACGAGTGGGCAAAACATGGCTGGTTAGATCCCTCCTACAACTACAATGCACTGGAATATTTCAGGAGGACTATTGCAGCTGATAAACTTGAGGGTGCAGTTGTGATGGAATCTTTAAGAAAAAAAGGTCTAATTCCCGGAAATTCTTACACTCTAGCTCAATATAGGGATGCCATTGAAAGTGAAACCAAAGTACTTAACAGTGCAGTATTGCAATGTTATGAGGATGACGGCATATTTCACCTGAGTGAGGTTCGGTTTTGTGTGGATAAACAGGGAACCTCATTCATAGGATGTAACCAAAGAGAGTTGGATGAGGAAGGAAAAAAATGTGGAGCTGGATATGTTACACTTAACGACTCGTAGCCACCTTCGTTGGTGTTTGACTTTTAATATTTTTTATTTTCCTAAACTCTAAAATGTTGTCATTTCTCCTTTTCTGTCTTCTTGTCGTCTTGACATCTGCAACTATTCATAGGCCTTTCGGGTGTTCAAGATACAGTGAATTAATTCTGTTTTACATTATTTATTATACAGCTTTATTCTCTTAAGCTTAAATTTTGTGGTCTTTTACCATCTAAATATTGATAAATCTTATAATGTTGTATGCTAAATGATGTTTTATAGCAATTTCCGGGAGTTGATGTTTGGCAATAATATGTATACACATACCTTCACTTCACCCATTTGCTGTAAAAAAAAAGAAGTTTATTTGATTAACAAATCAACTGAAAAAGTGAATATCTTGTCTTTATCTGAAATACCTGATGTCGGGCTAGAAGAAGATGCTCAGCTTCAGTTTCAACCTCGACCAATCCTTGTTGGAATTGCCTCATTGTATCATCCATTTTTCAATTCTCGATACAATCTCCCCACCTGATTGTATCATTCAAGCACCATCACAGTCAAACAAATTAGCTTTTGAAAGTATTTTCCATAACCTTTTAAGGACCTAAAAACAAAATAAAAGATTAATTTGTTTTCTCAAGCAGAAATAGTGCATTACATTGGATAACTAAATTTTATATAAACAAAATCTAACAATAAAAAATCCATCTAAATTAACTCAATCAAACACCAAAGAACAACAAACTGAGGAAGCAAACTGTAAATGTAATATAGCAGAACACCTAATCCTTTTAGGGTTTATACAAATACCAAATTGAGTCGAGAATTGGTTGAAAAACCCTAATCGAGTATTATACTATTATGTGAACACCAGAAAAAACAAAACTGGTCTTTTTTAGAACTAGAAATAGTGTAAAATTCGCATTCAATAGAAAAAGTAATTAAAGTGCCTGCTTACGGTGACAGTATTGCACCGTCGTTCAAAGTCGCAGAGTCTCCGCCGAAGTCGGTCGCGTTAAATTGCAACAATGGTGAAGGTGTACGTACTACGCAGGGATGGTAAGATGGGCCGGGTCAAGAGGGTTTGGCCCTTACCCGCCATGATGTGGTCCGAGTTCAAACCCGTACCGCATCATTAAAAAGCCCACTTTAACCCCTTTATTATAAGTCCACATGAATGTGGGCCGTTTGCGGGTTTTAACTGCGTTAATTTTAATCCCTCAAAACACCGACATCAATTAGGTTTAACGAAAACTTCTGTCTTCTTCCATTACATCCGCCTATCTGCATCTCTACTTCCACCGTCGCTTCCGGTCGCCACCAGTCGCTTCCGACGAAGCTTCTCGCCATCACATCCAGAATTGTGTGAAACCCACATTCATTGGTAAGTTTTCCTTTATTTATTTATTTATTTTTTTTTTATTTTTTTTTATGAGCTAAATCATCTTAAATGGTAAAGAATTGATCTTCTTTAGAATATTTTGTGGGTTTGTCACATAAATTGAAATTTAACAGTCTTCTTTTTATTCTTCCTCTTTTTGTATAATTTTCATGTGAATTTTTTATTCAAATTTTTATAATCTTAAATTTTCAGAAGATAGAAGCGCAGAAGAAGAATGCAGTGAAAATCAGAAGTCCAAAGGCTCTCAGTTAGTTAGTTTGAGGCCAGAGCCGTTGCTCTCAAAGTTAGCTGCCCCGTTTGTAAGGTACTACTTTTAATTAAATCACTAGATCTGCTTTCTTTTCATCTCAATTAATCTCATTTAATTTGATTAATTTCGTCTATTACAACAAAACCATCTCTGCTTTTGACTTTTTTATTGATTAATTAGTTTTAATACTTATTATCACACAATTTCACCCACCACAAACCAAATTGGATTATATCATGTGGTGATCATGTGAATTTTATATGTAAAACTTAAGTTATGATTATATCACAATTTCACCCACCACAATTTACTTATCAAAACACTATATGGGCTCTGTGCAGATTAAGTGAATTATATATATATATAAAACTTAAGTTATGATTATACTGTGGTGTGGTCAATTACAATGTGAATTTTGTTTAAACGTATTAGGTAGCCAAACATCATGACTAGTTATATATATATATATGTTCTTCATTATGCATATAAGCTACTTCCAAATTGCCTCCTTCATTGGCTAAAGAGAGTAGGATATAGACAGGATAGCACATTAGAGAACACAAAATCTGAGGATTTCAACATCTGCTCAAACTAATATAAGAACACAAAATAGAATTTTAAATACAATATAAAGTCTGAAATAGAAATTAAAAAATAAAAGGGGAGCAAGAACATCAAAAAAATAAAACCAAAACAATATAGTAAGTTTCTTACTGAAGTAAACAAGGCAGTGCCACATGATAATTAACTTCTAATCAGATATGTTCTGTTACCATTGTCACCAAATAAATTATGGTTGGGCTTTTAAAAAACCTCTATTTGTAAAAGGTCTACTTCTAATTAGATTAAAATTAAGAAGCTTTTGAAAAAAATAAAAAATTATAGTTGTTTGGTCAGTAGAATTTTAAAAAAATAAGTCTATTTAGAGAAGCTCCTCCCCATGAGCTAGTAGCGCTTTAGACAGTTTCAACTGAAATTAACATAGATAATCTTAAAAGTCCAACCAAACAACTCTAAAAAACTTAAATAGAGATGTGTAGAGCTTTTGAGGTAGTAGAAAGCCCAATCAAACAAGCACTAAATACATATAGAATACAATCTTAGGTGTTCAAGCAGTCTACCATCAAAAAACCACTCTTAAAATCACAATGGATAAAGAAACCAGTAAATTTTATATATAACATAGACTCATCCTTATTGAGTTATTGTGTTGTCCATGAACCAGAGTAGAGCCTATTGCCTCGAAATCAACATTTCTAACCAATGTAATGACTTGGATGGAGTAGAAAAATAGGGTAGAGTACTATAAATGATTTTCAAATATAGAATCACAAGATTATGTCCTATAATGAAAAGTCTTAAACCAAGATATGATGCACACAAACACTGAACTCCCGAAGAAAAACTCTCAAGCACCATCATAAATATAATTTAATAGTGTAATAATGATGATTTAAACAACCAAAGACAACTTCTTTCCAAAACCACTAATGATTTATCTTAAGAATCCTAAGACTCAGCAGTATAATTTCAAAACCACTACACATAATGAAGGTTCAAAATCAAAATAAAATAATATAAGTTTACAGACAGTAATGAAACTTCCTCTAGTTACCTACTTACCTGTGCCCCGGCCAGGAGAATTTCATTAGATACAATCTCGCAATAGACTTGACCCCAACTGGTTCGTCGAGGCTAAAATCAGCTAATGATTCAATATTCCATGCCTGTAACCAGGGGCGAACCCAGTATTTTGTATTAGGCTGGGCTGATCAAACTAAAGACTTTGAATTAAAGACTTTTCATTATAGGACATATTCTTATGATTCTACATCTGATGACTATAAACTTGTTTTGGAATTTTTTTTTTCTCTTCTTAGAATGTTAGAAAACTTACTAGGTTATCTTCACAACTATTATCCAATCAAACATCTATTGCAAAAACACCCAAAATAAAATGTTACCGGAGAAAGTTCTTGTTAATTTGATGGTACGAAACAAAGTTTCTTGATGTATTTGCACATATATTTTATATTTTTTGATTAAAAAAAAAGCACACAGAAAAAAAAAACCCATATAAACATAACTCTTCCAAGCATATATCATGCCAAACCAGGTCCATTCCGCAGCAACAAGTTAAAAATGTTTTTTTTTAATTTTGCAAAGTTTGTTTGAGCAGCTTAAAATTAGTTGAAACACGAATTAAAGAGAGACAAAGCTTGATATTTTTTATTTTAATCTCCGCAATCTAAATTCCAAGAACGTATAAGTTCTTTCTCATAATAGCAACTTTAGTTATTGATATTTTATATAAAAAAGTTCACAATTTGTATGATTTAGTGTTCTTCACAATTTAATTAAAATGGTTATTAATATTCAGAGTTAATTTTGATATTTTAGAGATTGTCAAGAGTAAATTATTTGATTTTAAATTTTTTATGGTGGGTGTAGGGAGTAAATTAATGAGTGTGGAAAACTATTTTGGATGGCAACAGAACTATCTTAAGTTATTGGGTACATATATACTTAGCAAGGTTCTAAAAAAAGCATTGAGGCACGCCTCAGAAGCGAAATCCAAAAAATTGCACTGAGGCTTAAGCCTCATAATACGCCTCAATATGTACGCTTCGCAACTACGCCTCAGAGGTATAATGAGGCTGTCCGCCTCAAATACGGTCTATTTTCAATTGGGTTTAAATAGTTTTGAAGGCCCGATTTGACAATTTTGATCAGCCCATTGAAAATTATAAACCGATGGGTTTTAAATTGTATTTAAAGCCTAAAAAGGAGGCCCAGTCAAAAAAAGAAAAGAAAAAGAAACCCATTGTGTTAGGGTTTGTTAAGTTTCTTCACTAAGACACTAACTCATCTCTTTCTCTTGTGCTCTACTGCTCTGCTGCTGCTTCTCTTCTTCTCCACGACCAGGTATATTCTTCTTTCTTTTTTCTCCTTTCTTCTTCCTCTCTTCCTCGTTTTTTTGCCTATTTTTTCTGATTTGCCTATGTTTTGTTCTTTCCCTTTTTTTTTGCCTATTTTTTTCTGATTTGTTTTTCTTCTTTCTTTAAGCAAACTGTTTTTTTTTTTTTTTGTATTTAGTATGTTAATATATATGGACTGCTATGGACTTTTTTTTTGTTTATTTGTATGCTATATGTATGTTAAATTGTTATGCTTATGCTCCGATGAATGATGATATTTGGTCACTTTGACTATTGCTTTGGATTTTGGTGCAGAACTTGAATAATATACATATTGAAGAATGAATTATGAACTTATTGGTTGTTTTATGAATTATAAATTATGAACTTATGGGTTGTTTTATGAATTATGAATTTTATGTGCTTTATTGCTTTATATATATATTTATTTATTTATTTATGTATTTTTACTCTCCCTAGTGAGGCTTACGTCTCATTACACCTTGAGGCGTACGCCTCGCCTTAGTAGAGGAAAATGTCTCAATGCTAAAATCGCCTTTTAGAATATTGATACTTAGATGTAATTTTATAAGCTATTAAGGTTACAAGTGTCTTTTAATGTCCCAACAAATTATAAAAAAGAAAAAATAATAAATTTTATATGCCTTTTCTTTGATAATTGTCGAAGCCGAGCATAGAGGTAATAGAAAAGCATAAATAAAACAAAGCCGCTGTCGAAGAGAAGACTCGGGTGTTGTGGACAACAAAGAGATCAGCCCCAAGAAATCCTTGTCCATCGTCAATAACAAGTCTTAACCGGTCCATTCATTTTATTCTTTGGTGGTGATGACTGGGATGCTAGCGTTACCGGAGGGTTGTATAGCGGTTGTCATATCCTTCACCACCCCTCGCGATGCCTGCCGCTTGGCTTGCGTCTCAACCACCTTCAAATCCGCCTCCGATTCCGACATCGTTTGGGACCGCTTCCTCCCTCCTGAATACTCGTCCAGTTCTACTACTAGGTGGTCGGCGTTGAGGAAGAAGGAGCTCTACTTCTGCACCTGTCACAATCTCATTCACAATGGCAAGATGGTAATTTCTAAGTTAGGAAAAAATAAATTCAGAGTCCTGTGTTTTTATGTATGTTCTGTGATTGATTCAATTTGGTTGATGGTGTGATCGGAATTTTTGATTGTTAATTGCCATATTAAACAGAGTTTTTGGTTTGACCTTCCAAGTGGGAAGAAATGTTACATGATATCGGCTAGGGAACTTTATATCGAGGATGCTGATAATACTTATGGTTGGCGTTGGTTTACCATACCCGATGCTGACGATGCCAAGCCTTGGTGGTTACCTGATTGCAGGTGTGTTTTCCTCTCTAATTCTTTGTAGCTCTTATTGTTATACTAATATAGATTGCCCTTTTCAAAAAAAAACAAAAAAACAAATGATTGCTTACACCTTAAACAAGGTTCCCCGAGGTGGTCGTGCGTCGTGATTCGACTCCGTTTGAAATTGTTGGCAAGATTACTACTTCACTTCTGTCCGAGATGACAACTTACGTAGCTTATCTTGTGTTCGCCGAAAGTAGTATACTTAATGTAGATGATGGGCCGGTAGAAGTTGCTGTTGAATTTGCTGGGAGTAGTAATGGCCAAAGCCGAACTATTTATTTTCGCCGGAGGCACCAAATCGAAGAAGATGATGGCTTCTACCCGAAAAAGAGAGGAGATGGTTGGGTGGAAAGTGAATTAGGTGAATTTTTCAATAGAGGTGATATAGATGGTGAATTGTTAATGACCATTAAAACTGAAATGATGCAAAACCTTATTGTCCAAGGAATGGAGATCAGGCCCAAAAAAGAGTAAATGAATAACTATAGTGAGTTTGAATTAGGTGAGGTTTTTTTTTTTTTTTTTTTTTTCCTCTATATAAGTTTGTGTGCAAATTGATATTATTATATTTTAGCATATTTTGATTTAAAGAAAAAAATATATATATATCTATTATTTGGGTCATTTTGGCCGTATTGTATCCGTATTGTATCGTATTAGGCAATTAAATGTACTAAAATAATACAATATAGTGTATGATGTAAACGCTGTATTGTATTATTTTAGTACAATTTAATTGTCTAATAAAGCAAATACCGTATTAACTAATACATTATATTTGGTGGTATTAGGTTATTTTGTATTAGAAAAAACAATTTTTTTAATTTTTTTTTTCTCTCAATGAATATGGAATATTGATAAAATATGTGTTATGTTGTTAATATATAGATATATATTTTATAATTTCAAAATACATAAGAAAATTTTATTTAAATTTTTTGTTTCAATTAAAATAAATATTTATTGATTCTTTATATAAAAATATTTATTGATTTATTTATAGTAAGGATATTTAAAATTAATTATTAAGTATTTTTAAAAAAATATTTTATCTTTAAAATATAATAAAATACAATAAAGTCATATAGGAATAAATTAATACGATATAATACAGTATATTACTAAACACGGGTTTGTACTAATGATAATATAGTACAATATAATACGGTCCAGTATAACATTACAATACAAGCTAACTTACTAGCCAATATGGGAAAGAAAAAAAAAAAAATCCAATGCACAGCTTTCTAAGCTAATAGCATGCGCCAACTTGTTGCAATTTCTTGGGTTCATGTGAGTGGATTATTGAGTTATGTTTGAGGATATAGTGAATATATTATGGCGGTGGCTTAATATTCAGTTAAAATGTGACTGTTTTAGTTTTTGTAAAGGATGCATTTTTTCTAAAATATTTGTATTGATGGTTAAACATTTACATGGAACTATCAGATGAAGGAAAACAATTAATAATCATAAAATTGCAAGAGAAGGGAGGGAAACCAACTTTTTCGAAGGTTTTAACTCTCTTGGAATCGAAGAGGATGCAGATGTGGAATTACAAAGAAAATCTAAAGAAGCTGAGGATAGGGTGATGGTTCTTTTTGATGAACTTGAGCAGGAAATCTTTCTTTATGACAGTGGATTCGATGTGCCTACATTGATTAAGACCATTAGAAGACTTACTGAGGAGAAGATAAGCTTGGCACTTGAGGTTTCTGGTGTTCTACAGTCCAGAATTGCAGAAAGGGGTTCTGCTAAGGAAGAAATTAGGCTGGCAAAGGCAGAATCGGAGTCACGAACACAAAGTCTAGGCAGAATCGGAGAAATTAGGCTGTTAAGAACTTGCAGTGAACAGGAGAAAACAATTGCTGGATTGCGAGAAGCATTAAGCGATGAAATTGGGAAGAAGAAATCTTTGGTGAAGTTTGATAAGTATTTGTCTAAATTGCAGATGGAGCAAATGAGGTTGACAGGAGTAGAACTGTCACTAAGAAAGGAGGTGAAATCTTATAGGGTTGAGGTTGATTCACTTCGGCATGAGAATATCAGTTTATTAAACTGCTTAAAAGGCAACGGAAGGTGATTAGTTCTCAACCGGTCATTAATATAGTACTTTACGACCATGAAGGAGAACAACTAACATTTTAGTTCTTCTACTAATTTCCTTTCCTCTCTTCTTTCTTCTAATGACTTCATTGCAACTTTATCAACAGAAACCTATTCATCAGCAGTGCGGCATAAGAAAGATTTTACCTTCAATTCAGCTTGTCAATTGAACATAGGGTTTAAGATCCTTAAACAAAGTAGATTATATAAGTTTTTCATCTACATTTTAATCAGAAAGCCACAAGAATCGGCTCAGCTCTAATCAGAGTAAGCAAGGAGCATAGGAAAAAAGCAAGTTTGGATTAGCATTTCTACACAACAAGCCAAAATGTTTAACAAAAAAAATAGCCTATTTCCTTAACCTATACTATTAAGTGCTTCTTCTTCTTCTCATACATTTTTTGGAGTATTATGGCTGGGGCCCTTCCTCGGCCTAGAACCCCTAGTCCTGATCACCATGATTTTGGGGGTTATGATAGCATTTTGAATATCCATTCTAAAGAAAACCCTAGCTAATAAGAACACAACCTTGATTAGATTGATAGAGAGATCGCAGCAAAACTGAAATTCGATCTATGATTTTCAAGATTTTGTTGATTCGCAAACCAAACAGAGAGAAAAAAAAAATTGAGAGGTGTTAAGTACGTTGAGCTTGTAGGATTTTGATTTGATTTTAACCGGGAATTGGTCAGCGTTCGTTATTTATATGGTTGCCTTTTGGGATTCTCCACGGAAAGTAACACGATTAGAAGAAGAGTGTCACCACTCAGTGCCTGCCACGTGGAAGCACCCTTTATGATTAACGTTTGTGTGGACTGTGGAGGTTGAATTCTTGGTGCGCAAGATTTTGAACTTTTTCGATTAATAACAAATAAAGATAATCAAAATATATTTTTCAAAATCACTTATGAAAAAACAAGATTATTTATCGTTATTTTTTTTAATTGATGAAAAAGAGAAATCAATCAAAATCATAATATTTGTAATTGATTATTAGAGCTGGTATATGCAGTATACATATCAGGTCTCCCACAGTCAACATCATGCGTGATAGGAAGACACTTTATGTTTGGGATTGCTTCGCTTTTGAAATAATTTGTGTTTAGCTTAATTTAAGGAATAATTAACTTACAATATAAATCGATAGATGTTTGGTAAATTGACTCTATGAATAATCAACTTAAGAAAAAAATAATGAAAAAGTGTTTTGTGAACTTTAATTGATTATGAAAAATGACTAAAACGGGGTATAATTGTTAAAATGTAATATATTATTCAAATAGCTTTTTACTACAAATTTTTTTTGTTTAAATTGAAAATACAAATATAAAGCATAGAAATATAATATATATATATATAATGTTTAAAAAAATTCTACCGAGTCAACTCGTTTATCTAATACTAAATTATTGAATCAACTCGCTCTTCTTAACTCTAAATTGCTGAGTCAACTCAATAACTCAATCTTCATTAATGAATCTATGCAACTCAAGCTCCAAATCCGTAACCGTCTCCCGCTCGCCGCCGACATCGAGAGATCATCATCCTTCATCCCTCGTCGCTGAGAACGTCGCCATCCTTCATCCCTCGCCGTCGACATCAAATCGTCTCCATTGCTGAACCGAAAGTATTGAGAGATTCGCAATATTTCATCCCGGATTCATCGCGAAAATGGAGGAGCCTTCCTCCTCCTCCATCGTCGACAAGATACCTCTTGTGTGTTTTCAATTTATTTGTTTTTGCATTTGTCCCAATGTTATCGACACCTCATTATAAGATTTAACCCAATTATAAAAATGGATTTGTATCCGAAATTACGTCGGGTTATCTCACTATCCTCTACATTTTTTTCTCATAAATGAGATTCAGATTCTCAAAAAGGATGGAAGATAAGGAGAACCAATAGATTATAGTTTATAGATGTACAATCCTTTCTAGTAATTTGATGTAAAAGTGTTTTTGTAATAAACTATTTATTAAAAAGAAAAAAATGAGTGCATAGATGACTTTTTTGATTGCCAATAGAGTTCCCTTTTGTTTTTTGTAATTTGGGCCGAATATGTATCTTGGGCTTTTAAGTGGGCCTATACAGAGGAGATGATTTTTTTTATTAAAAAAAAAACAGAAATGATGGAATTGTTCGAATAGATGTGTTTTTGTCTTGTTTGTTTATTGTGTTTTTACTTTTGTGTTTGGCTCGTGTAATTGGGACTCATTTATATGATTATATCATTTTAAATTTACATTTACACCCCTATTTTCCTCTTAAATTGCCCATATTTATATTAATTTTGTAATATTACTATGCATTCACTACCTTTCTCTATGGTATAAAGTAAATTTATAAAATTTGTGTTATTAGTAATTTAGACTGAATTCAAACAACATAGTCCGCCCTGAACTTTACATGAGTTTCCATTTTACCTCTTGAACTTTTTTTAGGCATTAAACTCTCTGAACTCTCATTTATTGACAAACATTTTGGTTTATTGCCCCCTAAACACCTGTTTAAGGGGTACCTACAGTCAAGTTTGCCAATAAATGAAAGTTCAGGGGGTTTAATGCTTAAAAAAAAAGTTTAAGGGGTAAAATGTAAACTTGCTTAAGATTCATGAGGACTATGGTGTTTGAATTCAGTCTAAATCTCCATCTTGTTTTTTTATTGGCAGCGAAACTCAACGAGCTACAGAAGTTGGGCATGGAAGAGGATGATGAGGTGCCTCATCTGTGAAATTCTTTAGCGTCTACTCTTGGCCAATACAAATGCATATCCAAAGGTTGGCGAGGTTTGATTTCTCACCCTCGATTTGTGTTGAATCATGCCACTAAATCCCAAGAAGAGGAATACTCCTCCTTGCCGATGATGAGACCAAACTGTACTCGAGAGGTCTTAAAAATGTGTCATATAAAGACACTGTCATCAACCTGTGGCATCTTAACTGTACTGGTGATGCTGATGATGCACGCGATCTTGAAGATCCAAAATGTGTCAGCTCGGCTAATGGTTTGTTGTGCATGACTAATCGACTAGGAAGATGGTTTGTGTGGAATCCTTTCACTGGAGAATGCCACAAGGCACTACATTCTGTTTCTCACACTACTCGTGGTGTTTATTGCTTTGTGTATGCTCCTTCTATTGATGAATATAAGTTTTTCATGTTTTTTCGTTTAGTGCGAAACCTGGAAAATATGGCTGGTATCTATTCTGTGCGAACAAGATCTTATAAGGAGATTGTTAAGCCTTTAGTTTTTCCTGCGGACTACTCAAGGGTAAGGGTGTGTCTTAATGGAGCTATCCATTAGGCCTATGAGAAATCTGGTTTGTGTGAGATAGATGTATTTGATTTGGTGGATGATATGCTCAAGACCTTAGTTCTACCTGTTTCGGTGCTAAAAGGAAACTGCCAGTATTCTTTTGGAGTTATGAATAGTTGTCTCTGCTTGGCAATGGAGATCGATGATGATCATGAGACCCAATTTTGGATGATAAGTGAATACAACATTAAATCATCTTGGACCCGTATAGGATTATCTAGGCTGTTTTGTAAGTTGATGCCATTGGGTTGCTTGAATCACCATCAACTTGTGATGTTGATGACTGGGCAGGGTTTTATACTTTGGGACGGGAGAAATGGACAACTGAAGAATTTAGTGGTAAGTGTTGTTGATGACCTAGATTTGGAGGCTCGACCTTTGGTATTTATAGATTTTAGGAGGAGTGAAGAGAATCTAAAGTGGAGCTAAGGGAATATGTATGTTCAGAGCCTTGTTCAACTCTCTAACACATCTGGCTTAACAATCGAAAATGATCTTTACATAAATTGCCCTAAGTAAAGGAGCCACAGAAGGTCAATGAAGAAGAAAGAAGTCAGTCTTCTCAAAATGCTATTTTCTTTTTAGAACTGATATAAAGGAGCCACAAAAGGTCAATCAAAATGTTGAGACATCCTGGTTGTTTGGTTGGTTTTTTTATTATTATTATTTTGTAGTAGATACTTAATGATGTACTTTTTTTGTCATACTTGAGCTTTGGATGGTGTTTCATCGGCTTGACCTAATATGGAGTGATATTCTGGTGTTTTTTTTTTAAATAGAAGCATTAAAGTTCTAATCTTTGGTTTAAATTTATTGTTTTCTGCAGTTGGGTCGCGCTTTAGTCGTCATACAAACAAAAATCAAAACTATTATTCTTCATGTCCCCTCAGTCTCGACTCCTCGGCTGTCGTCGACCGACACTATTCAGAGCTTCCTCACAGGTGAAAAAGGAAACATATAAACCATTCTTAAGGTAGCTTTTTTTCTTCTTTTTTTTCATAAATCCACTTGTTATTATTGTTAACCCTTCTTGCGAAATCAAGAACACATAAATCTACTCTACACATAATGAAGTAGAAAATTTCATACAACACAGTTTTGTTGTCACTTGAATTGCTCCAAAATCCCCTTAAGAATTCGATTGCAAAATTTCTCATAATATATACATATATATTTTTTATCTTCCATGAGAGCAAGTTTTTTTTTTTACCATAATGAATATGGCCTATTAAAAACAGTATTGAAGTGAAAAAATCTATTTTACACTTAAAACGGCTAAGAACCTCATAACTATAGTAATAGAGAGCTGCAAGGTGTTTATACACTGAGTGCCGATCGACGACAGTCAAGGAGTCGAGACTGAGAGGACATGGAGAGTAATAGTTTTGATTTTTGTTTGTTTGACTACTAAAGTGCAATCCAACCGCAGAAAACAATGAATTTAAACCAAAGATTAGAACTTTAATGCTTCTATAGCAGTTGGAATTAATTATCCCAACTCTTATCCCTTCCATAATCTTAACTCTTCACCAATAGCAAATGGTTTCACATAGCCATCAACTCCTTGAGGGGTTGCAGAACCGGGGGCACCTCATCATCCTCTTTCATGCCCAACTTCTGTAGCTCGTTGAGTTTCCTTACCAATATAAAAACAAAATGGAAATTTAGACCGAATTCAAACGCTATAGTCCTCTTGAATCTTACGCGAGTTTGTATTTTACCCCTTTAACTTATTTTTATGCATTAAACCCACTAAACTTTCATTTATTGGTAAAACTTGACTATAGATACTCATTCAAACAGGCGTTCAGAGGGCAATAAACCAAACCGTTTGCCAATAAATGAGAGTTCAGAGGGTTTAATACCTAAAAAAAGTTTAACGAGTAAAATGCAAACTCATGTAAAGTTCATGGCGGACTATGGTGTTTGAATTGAGTCTAATATTACAAAATTATATCATAGACAAAGGTAGTGAATGCATAGTAATATTACAAAATTAATATAAATATGGGCAATTTAAGAGGAAAATGGGGATGTAAATGTAAATTTAAAATGATATAATCATATAAATGAGACCCAATTACATGAGCCAAACACAAAAGTGAAAACACAATAAACAAACAACACAAAAACACATCTATGTTCAAACAATTTCATCACTTCTGTTTTTTTTTTTTCTTAAATAAAGAAAAATACCATTTCCTCTGTATAGGCTCACTTAAAAGCCCAAGATACATATTCAGCCTAAATTACAAAAAAACAAAAGGGGACTCTATTGGCAACCAGAAAAGTCATCTATGCACTCATTTTTTCTTTTTAATAAATAGCTTATTACAAAAACACTTTTACATCAAATTGCTATAAAGGACTGCATATCTATAAACTATAATCTATTGGTTCTCCTTATCTTCCATCATTTTTGAGAATCTGAATCACATTTATGAGAAAAAATTGTATATGATAGTGAGATAACCCGACGTAATTTCGGATCCAAATCCATTTTTTTAACTGAGTTAAATCTTATAATGGGGTGCCGATAACATTGGGACAAACACAAAAACAAATAAATTGAAAACACACCAAAGAAAGCAGATAAACAACACACACAATTTGTTTGACATGAAAATTGATAAAGTTGAATTGTTCCAAAATTCCCTTAGGAATTTAACTGCAAAATTTCTCATAATATATACATATATATTTTTTGTCTTCCATGATAGCAAGTTTCTTTTTTACCATAATGAATATGACCTATTGAAAACAGTATTGAAGTGAAAAAAATTTCTTTTACACCTAAAACGGCAAGGTGCTTATACATTGAGTATTGATACATCCTGGAGATGAAAATCAAAGAGCAGTTTTAACTTTCAACAAACAAAGATACATATGAATAAATAAATAAATAGAATAGTTCGAGAATAGATGGACATGAAATCAACTAATCAATGAAGAAGTTTCAGAAAAAAAAAAATAAACAAAAAAATAAACAGAATAATCAATCTCTTTTTATAATTATAACATTTTTTTTCCATTGTCTCATTTAAGAAACCATCATTTCTTATTCATGGTAACTCAATAATAATTCAATGATAAATATGGAATAAAAAACTATCCTCCCTAACTCATCCTTTTTAACTGGACAAATATCATTCTTATAACGATAGGTAACATGAATGCATGTTTCCTGATATTGGAGAATGAACTTGAATTGTTCCAAAATCGCCTTAGGAATTCAACTGCAAAATTTCTCATAATATATACATATATATTTTTTGTCCTCCATGAAAGCAAGTTTCTTTTTACCATAATGAATATGGCCTATTGAAAACAGTGTTGAAGTGAAAAAATCTATTTTACTCCTAAAACGGTCAGGAACCTCATAACTATAGTAATAGAGAGGTGTAAGGTGTTTATACACCGAGTGTTGATACATCCCAATGATGAACATGAAATCCAATAATTAATATAGCAATTTCAAAAAAAAAAAAAAAAAAAAAAAAAAAAGGGGTCAGGAATCTCATAACTATAGTAATAGAGAGGTGCAAGGTGTTTATACACCGAGTGTTGATACATCCCAATGATGAACATGAAATAAACTAATCAATGAAGCAATTAAAAAAAAATAAGGATAAATAAATAAACAGAATAATAAATCTCTTTTTATAATAACATTTTTTTCCACCTCATTTAAGAAACCATCATTTTCTTATTCATGGTAACTTAATAATAATTCAACGATAAATATGGAATAAATAAATAAAACTATCATCCCCAACTCATCCTTTTTAATTTGACAAATCTCATTCTTATAACAATAAGTAACATGAATGCATGTTTCCTGAGAGTGGAGGATGAACTTGAATTGTTCCAAAATCCCCTTAGGAATTCGACTGCAAAATTTCTCATAATATATACATATATGTTTTTTGTCCTTCATGAGAGCAAGTTTCTTTTTACCATAATGAATACGACCTATTAAAAATAGTATTGAAGTGAAAAAATCTCTTTTACACTTAAAACAGCTGAGAACCTCATAACTATAGTAATATAGAGGTGCAAGGTGCTTATACATCGAGTGTTGATACATCCTCAAGATGAAAATCAACTAATTAATGGAGCAGTTTCAACTTTCAACAAACAAAAAAAATATATGAACAAATAAATAAATATAATTGTTCAATAATAGATGGATATGAAATCAACTAATCAATGAAGCAGTTTCAACAAAAAAAAAAAACACAGATGAACAAACAAATAAACAGAATAATCAATCTATTTTTATAATTATAACAATTTTTTTCCATTGTCTCATTTAAGGAACCGTCATTTCTTCTTCATGGTAACTCAATAATAATTCAATGATAAATATGGAACCAAAGAAAGCAATCCTACGTAACTCATCATTTTGAAGATGGCAGATCTCATATATTCTTATATCAATAAGTAATATGAATGCATGTTTTCGGAGATTGGAGGATGGACTTGGATTGTTCCAAAATCTCCATAGGAATTCGACTATAAAATTTCTCATAACATATATTTTAACAGTATTGGAGTGAAAAAATCTTTATTATGATTGATTTATATGTAAAGTTATATCATAAGATTTGTAGGTGAAAAGCTTTATATATAACAATGTCTTTCCAAGTCTTTTAAGTTTTGACATAACTCGAAGCAATAAACATCATGACTAAGGCAAGTAGCTAACCGGTTAAAGAAGACTCACAAATCCCCCGATTCATTGGAAATAATATTCTCTCTAATGGTCTCAACAACACATTTAAATCCTCCTCAATATACATTCCGATAAGTTATTCACCTTAACATGAGGGATTTGTAGCTTAAAAAAAAAAATTCTAAACAAAAAATTTATTGTGAACGAAGAGGCTCATAAACACCTCAAATGAAGAGGCTCACATTCACCCCAAATGTCACGATCCGGATGTGCTACCCGTCCCTCGGAAACCCTTTTAATCAACTTTATAACATCAGCTCCATCCCCCAGTTTATTGGAAATAATCTTCTTTGTCACCGGCACATTTAAATCATCTTCATAATACACAAGACACCCCATCAAATACAAGATGTTGCTGACATGACACTGCATCATCGACCTATATGCACATATTTCAAAAACCATTACATTTTGAAAATACATTCCGATAAGATATTTACTTCAAGACAAGGGATTTGGAAATTGGAACTTATAGAACTTAACTATGAATTTTGCAGTTAAAACTTTCATGTCAGCTATGCATCATCCTTCGACTGGTTCAAATATCACACTACTAATTTCATCAATTCCTTTGCAGTTGGTAAAGACATGAATCTTCCATTCCATCTTTTCAAATCCCTTGGAAAGACTCTCACTAAAGAAGATCTTGCCAAATCCGTAAAATGATGAACACCGCCTTCTTTTGGGACGCGTAAGCCAAAGAACTTGCAAGAAATTAGATTCATAAGGGAATGATAACTTTGATAACTCGAGCACCTTGCACAAACTCTCGAGAATGAAACAGGGTACTTGGTTCTCCAACAACATCACATCTCTCTTTATAAGAACTTGTAAGAAAGATTCATAAGAGAATGATAACTTTGATAATCCGAGAGCAACTTATATAAACGCAAGAAAGATTCATAAGAGAAGGATAACTTTGATAACCCGAGAACAACTTATACAACTTATAAATTTGAATTCGTGTTGGGTTCAAATTTGTTTAATAACTCTATAGTTTTAATGAGTCAAGTTAAAAATTCAAAATTATTAATATAAAGAGAAATTTATTAGTAATAGAAAAAAAAAAAAAAAATCCAAATTCATGGGACTTCACTGAATTTCACCATCATGTGTATAATACTAAAATCCATAAATAAACATGTATGTTTGAAACCATTAAATCCAAACTCATAATAACAAATTAACAATATATAATTATTATTAGAACCCAAAAATAACCGTATGATATCAAAATCTCTAAAGACTAAATAAAAAGACAAATCAAAACTCCTGATAATATATATAAAGCACATTACATAAATCAAAACAAAACATAATAAACAAGCAAAACCATACCAGGTAAAAAAGAAGAAAAATAATTTATTTGCTGATTTCTAACCTGATACTATGTGATTTTGTAGCAATTGTAGAAAATTTAACTGGTGGGATGACTTTTTTACACACAGCAACTGGGAGATTTTGCGTTGAAGATGTGATTAAGGGTTGTTTGTTTATTTTGTTCTTTTAATTATTATTTTTTACATGGGAATTGGATATGCATGAAGATTGAGAATTTGTAAGATAAGTTTATTTTTATATATTATTTTAGGACTATTGCTTTGGAAGAAAATATCAATAATTAAGTATGTGATAGATCATGATATTTAACTTTTATTTTATATAATTTTTTTTCAAAAAAAAAAAAAACATTTTTAATTCAGATTTACTAATCAGGAATAGATTAGTGGGTAGAAATATAGAATTAATTTCCTCGCAATTAAACAGCCCAAAATTGTTTAATATCATTTTTAGTTGGTGGGGTTATAGTTTTTCATATTTTCTTCTACGTCCCCAATTATGCGTAATGGTATACAGATTGAACTTTTTTTTTTTTTTTTTTTTTTTTGAAAGATCCTGATTGAACTGTTGTCCCTCACTATTGTCAAATGCTTTTTGAGAGGTCAAAATTTCCGATAACTCTAAATGAGCTATTTAAGTTAATATTATATCAAGTATCCAATTATCGATTATTTAAAAAATTAATTAAATAATATTTTATTAACAATAAAAGAACTATTTGTATTATTTCTAACAAAAGATTTTCTTCTTTTTTCTACTTTGGAGAAAATCAAACAAAGAACCTAAAATGAGCGGTGCAGCCGACTAGCCGTCCATCAAGTCATCAAGCAAACAAGACACGGTTACGATTCTATCAAAATCAAACCCATCAAGTGGAGGAAACATCCAGCATATATATTTTTATAAGCAATTGTTTTCGTCACAAAAGATAAAATTAAAGTTCAACATCAAAGAAAAAAATAAAGTGTCAATTACAAAGTTGAGAGTACCTAGCTCTATTAAAAACGGACGCCGCACTACCATTTCTGGTTCTTGCTCTTGCCAACTCAATATAAATAAAAATGTGTTCACGTCTGGCCAACCATTTTGGAGAGACAATTGACAAAATCACTATCAAGGAGGTATCATTTTCCCAAGAACAGAAATCACCCTGTTGCCGGAATGCCATGATGAGCAAAAATGTGGCAAGTAGTAGCCTAATTCCCGCCAATGAGTTCCATTTATTTCTTTATCTTTAAGGTATTGGATGTCGCCTCCTGCATCTTTCCAAGTTATCGGTCAACAGCAGAAGAAACGATAGTAATCAACGATTCAAATCACTAATTAGTATTCTTCCCCTATGATCCATATTCTATTAGTTTCCTTTCCCATTTATCTAATTTTACTTTGTCATCATCTATTGCATAACAATATTAAGTATAAAATTTCTGTTGGAGACTACTCAATTAACATAATCCTGAAAGATCAAAGTTATTGCAAAAGCAAAGTCATGTTATATATTACCTCTTGGGTCTGCTACGGTCTTCTTCGTAATCCATCACTCCACCAGGTTCAGAGTAGATCTCCTCATGCCCCCGTAAGTCAACATCGGCCTGCTTACAGTGTGCTTCTGCCACAACGTAAGTAAGACACATCGACTAACATTTCTCGGCATTTTAATATACTAAATTATCTACTAACATCACTAAAAAATAATTGCAAAAGGAGAAAGGGAGAGATAAGGTAAAAACCTTTAATCAATTTGAACAATAGTCTTCCGTAAAAGACAAAAGAAATAATCACTGAACATTTGAAAAAAAGAAAAAGGAAAAGAAAAAAACTTTCTTTCAACTCTAATTCTAGGGGTGGCAAAAAAAACGGATATGAACCGAACCAACCCAAACCAAAATTACATGTTCAGTTCAGTTCGGTTTCTAAAAATTGAAAACCGAAAATTTTTGGTTCAGTTTCAGTTAGAATATTCCAAATCGAAACCAGAACCAAAACCGAAATATAAGAAGAAAAAAAGCCCTAGCCCACCCCATTCTATGCCTTTCTTTCTCTCTCTCAAACTCATTCCTTCTCTTCATCTGATCTGAATTGAGAGCCAAATCCTGGATCAATTTTTTTTTTGTGAGTTTTTTTTTTTTCTGTTTTGATTTTTTTATAATAAATTACATTTGCATTTTATTTTTGAAGATTTGTGGTGCTTTTGTTCGTTTTTGTTGGTCCAAAACTGAGAATACTGGACCGATCCGAACCTATTCGGTTTTCCAAACTCACTTCGGTCTGTTTGGTTCCAGTTTCTGGAAACTGACATTTTGTTAGTTCGGTTCGGTTTTGGGCAAAACCAAACTGATCTGTTCCCATCCTATCTAATTCTGTGTATGAGTCCTTGTTCTGACTCTTAATTTAGGGGTCACCACATCATGCATCAGTAAACGGCAATCACCACAATGACTTTCCCAGTCTCTGAAGCTCATGAAGAATAAAAACTAAATGATAAATAAATAAATAGATAATATCATGTTTGTGTCTAGCAAACTTGTATATCTTTAAAATATAAAAATGGGATTCAACTGACCTTTTGGGAGAGGGACTTCTTCACTTCTTCCACCTTATCCTCAACATCCTTCCGGTGTTTCTTGTCCAATTCATTCATGGTATCTGCCCATTTTATCTTCTCTTGAATTGATAAAAGTAGATTATCTGATGTATCCAACCTAGATTTTCATTCGTACAAGGATGTTAGATACAAAAGACCTGTCAGAATTTCACAAAGATGATAGCTACGAGCCTACAATACACTAGCATACTTTTACGTCTTAAAAAGTGTAGCAAATCTTGGCTTCAACTTGCCAACTAAATTGTAAGAAGGTATTGCCACAAAATTGTAAGGAAACAGTAAAAGGACTTCAGAGAGAGCAATGTAGCATGAAATGTTAGCACCCATGTGATAAGCTCAGGTATCAAGGTCAGATGAGGAGCAGTTTTCTTTGTAATATTGCACAGTAAAACCACCTCTTGATGCATTAATTGTGGTTTCTTTAACAAGCAGATGTACAACCAAAAAGCACAGGAGAATATACTAAATGCTATTTGAACCAGAGATATTACCAGTTTGATAGTGTCTGTATCATACTCCCAAGCTGTCCAGGTCTTAGATCCCTCCCAGCTGCAAATTGGACCTGCATTTCACAAACTTGTGTAGATTGATCATTTTCACTACAATAAATAAATTTGTAAAAGCCTACTTACGACAATGAGCTCGTACCTCAAAGCATCTTTTCAACTGATCCAGCTTTCCTCTAACTATGCCCTAACAGGAAAACCGAAATTTTAAACACCATTTTAACCACACATAAAAAATAAAAAAATAAAAACAGGATGATGCTTTGACTTGTAAGATATTGAATAGTGAATACAAATCCTTAAAAATATAACATCGCTTCATTACTTTGTGATCAACAAAGGCTTTTCAAATGATTGGAAAATTATGTCGCAATATATTTATGTGATAATGATTCATGACAGGACATTACGTTAAACCAACCAGAAGATACCTACCGCATACATGCACTCATTGATAAGAAAATCTTCAAGTTCACGTACATTTATAACATCTAATTCCTGCATTAGTTGATCATAGGGTAGTACCTGGGAAAAGGGCTTAGCAATTAAAATCTTGGAAAAAAATGCAATGAGAAAAAGAGATTGAATAAAACCAAAAGAAACATATAAAAGACTAAAAATATCATCAACTAGATGACTTGGGATATGCAATTGAAAAACAAAAAACACACAACGTCAAAAGGTGTTTCAAGAAAAAAATGATCACATAACAGAAATACTATGATTCCTAAGAGGACACCATAGTCAGAAGGTGTTCAACAAAAACATGATCACATAACAGAAATCAATGATTCCTAAGAGGACAACGAGACGGTTAAATCAGATCTATTTCAATGTTGACTGAACAATATCCCTACTCAAATGTATAAACGTCTTAAAAGAATATCAATTTGTAACATCAAATCTTAGTGGAAAATTCCAATATCAACACTACGACTCAGAAGTCACTGAGTTATGCAAAATGTAGTAGATTCCAGGTTTGAAGTTTCTTTCTGATATGAGCTTCCAACCACTTTCAACTCTATATCATATAAAATTTCAAATTTGATGACAAAATGTAAAATAATCCAACAACGACCAAGTTTCATTTTGATTTAACCAGGATGGAAAATGATGACAGGAATCAGGTGGCTCCAACTTCCAAGAGCTGAAAGGAAATAGTAGACAAAAGACAAGTCCAAAATAGATGAAAATATCAGGAAACTAGCACACAGCATGTTTGAAGGTTGCAAATTAGTTAACGCTCAGACTGTGTTACTGTAACTACTATGACATGATTAAGCAGTTAAACTGGCATATTTATACATACATACATACAGATACTTAAGGAAGGATACCTTGTTTGTCTCAGCCAGTGTAAGCACAGTAAGCTGCTTCAGCTTGAGGACTTGATCAGGAACCAATTGTGGAAGAAGGCCAGCATTACCTATGAATCAAAATAGGATAAATTACCAAATTCCACAGAAAAAAGCAAGTTATTTGATCATTTTCCTTTTACGAAAAAAGATGGTCACAAACAAAGCTCAAAATCTTTATTGTCTTCCTTCATGAGCACCAGCAGAAGCAGCTCATCCGGCACTGTTGAAACTCCACAGCCCCTTTTACAGAACTCTCATGAGCATCTGAGGGGGTGATTATCACATCAGTGCTACTTCATATTCACCATTGTATCTTCCTTAGTGGGTATCCCCCTCTTCAGGTTGTTTAAAAATGCTTGTGTGGTTTTATAATTTTGACCTCACTTCCTTAAA
Organism: Acer negundo; assembly: GCA_035582765.1. Classification (NCBI taxonomy): domain Eukaryota; kingdom Viridiplantae; phylum Streptophyta; class Magnoliopsida; order Sapindales; family Sapindaceae; genus Acer; species Acer negundo. The sequence continues at coordinate 32,545,523 of CM069236.1, forward strand.
TCTATATATATGCTTCAAATATTTTCCCTTAAATAAATAAATAAAAAAATCGTAATGATGAAAGCAATAATTCCCCCAGATATTAAATCGTTCCCATAAACATATCGTGCATTACAGTACGTTTTCATTTAAAAGAAAAAATGAGTTATCTGAGCCCCTACTAAATCAGAACCTGAGACTCCAGTGTACTGAAAGATGTAGATGCCACACATTTTGAAACAGTATTTTTATAATGAAAATCATCCACTCTAACACAAAACAGGTGAGGATGCGACACGGGATGACGGGAATTAAAAGGTCTTAAAAACGAAAACCACAAAACTAAAAAAGGAAGACTATCAATACTATCCGTAATGAACAAGTGAATGATCAAACCAATTAATATCAAGTAACAAAAAAGGAATATAGATTCAACAAAAACAAAACTTTGTATGCTTACTCTTATAGTCACTCCATGTTCCATGAGCAAACAAGCGAAGCATGTCAAGGTATGCAGAATTTTCAGTCCCTCCAAGCTGCAATAAAAACAACAAGTTCTCAAGTCAAAAAACCAAAAAACATATTCGAATCCAATTCTAAAAAATATATATCATAATTATAAAATCTATCAAACCCTAAAAAATATAATAAACCAAAAAACTGAATATTTGAAGTGAAATTTCGTCAGACCTCGGCAACGGTGGGCACAGCGAGAATCTCGGAGAAGGCGAAGAGAGACTGATGCGAAGTGGCTTCGACGATGACGGGGGCAAGAGCCGAGCCTTTTAGAGCCGAAGCTTGCTTGATAAAGTCATCGATTAGCTCTGCTTGTCTTTGTTCGATGTCCATCTTGAACTGCTCTCCACAGACGCAGACTTGTAATACACTACCAGACAAAGAAGAATAGGAAGAAGAGAGACTGTATTTTAGGTCATGAAATTTTAAATTTAATAGAATTCAAAGATTTTGGTTGTGAGGTTGATAGATGAATTGAATTGGGAAATTAGGGTTTCGGATTTTGGTCTGAGTCTCCGATTCAGTGAGACTCGAAAAAAATAAATAAATAAATAAATAAAAGGTCTTGTACTTGTGTTTGGTCTTGACTCTTGACTCTTGAGGAGCTTTACAGCAAGCCAGAGATGTAGCGACCGCTGTGATGATGTGGCGAGATTTTTTATTTTTTATTCTTGAAAAGACAAATATGTCCAAGTAGCATGCTGTACAAATTTTTCGTGGGGTGTTCAGAATCAACGGAAAAAAAAATATATATTACTTAATTTTAACCGGTTAAAGTCGATGAAACTCGCCAATGTGGTTAAATTCTCCTTTGGAAGCCTTTACTACCACGGTTCAACATTCGGTGTGTACATGTATATATATATATATATCATTTGTCCCTATGGGTCATTAATCCCAAGTGTGGATGTCCTTTATCGATGCAAATAAAATTAATCTTCTATAAATTAATATACATGTAAAAAATCTCGGTTCTAACTCAGACCAATGTAAAAAATTAATAAACATCTCTATCGTAATAATTAATATATATTTTTTGAAGCCTAGTGTAAAATTTCGATTCCGATTGTCGTATGAATTAATAATTTCATAAAAGTAAAATATATATTACAAATTATTCAAGAACTAAGAAAGCATATCAAGATGATAGTTTGTACCAGGCCACAATGTTTGATATTTTTGACTTTATCATTCATCTTTTGAATTGTCGTTAATAAGTTATTTTGATCACCTCTTGTTATAGCCAAAAGGTTTCAATTAAATTTAGCCTTTGAATAACCTTACTTGTAGAGATTTTAGGTACCTCATGACTATCGTCGTCATCATCATCTATCTCAACCACACTATCATTATTCTGTCTTGTGATCCTCTTCGGTTGATGTGTAACACACTTCTTAAAATTTAGTGGCAAATAGTGTATTGTGGTGTTCCTGAGTTGAATGTGATTAGGTAGCTCTATAAGTGGTACGTAGGTGGTGCATTTGCGAGAAAAAGCAATACCTTTCAATTTCCATGGGCAATGCAATTGTAATGAGGAATCCTTAAAAAAAAGGGAAACGTTCCCCATAGAAGAAAACCGACAAAACAAAAAATTCCGAAAAAGAACCTTTTCTAATCAAGAAATAGACTTTCATACGTTTTCTAAGACAAAATAATATTTTACAAGGTAATACCCTTCAAATTAATAACCCTTCTAAATTAATACTTAATGGTGAGTCCCAAAAATATTAATTTAGAAGGGTTATACTATAAATATATGTATATATATATATATATATATAAACCCCTTTCAAAAAAAAGTTCAATATTTCAAAATTAATTTATAATACCTACTTTTAAATATATAAATATATTTGATTATTCGTAAAAACAAATTAATGTGTAAGTTATATATATATATATATATATATATAATCCATGTAAATTATGCTTATCAATCTTGTAGTAATTTTCAAATTCCATTTCCAACCTTACATAACTTCTTAATTTTTCGAAAATGGTTTAATGGCACTTACCGATGTTAATTGACGCTAACCGACAATTGTTCAAATCTGTAATTTTTTAGATTTTTTTGTTAGAGGTTTTTTTTGTTTTTTTAATTCACTTCAGTTAAAATTATCAATTATTTATAATAATCTTTCAACTCAATTTTCAGTCGTATGTAACCTTTTAACTTTTCAAAAATCATTTAATTAACCAAACCTTACAATCGCTATACGACACTAGCTTAAGCATGTAAGTTTCCTTTTTTAAAAAAAAAAAATTTTTGAACTCACTTGAATTGTTTTTATCAATTGTTCATAGAAATTTTTTTCCAACATTATGTAACTTCATAGCGTTTCGAAAATTGTTTAGCTGGCTCTTATTGATATCAACCGACAATAGTTCAAACTTATAATATTTTTTATTGTTTTTGGTTAAAACTCACTTCAATTAAGATTATCAATCGCTTGTAGTCATCTTCAAACTCTGTTTCCAACCTCATATAACCTAAACGTTTTTTGAAAAACATTTAACCGACACTAGTTTAAATGTGTAAGTTTTCTAATTTGTTGTTAGTTGTTTTTATTTATTTATTTATTTATGAAACTCACATAAATTATGTTTATAAATTGCTTATAGTAATGTTCAAACTCCATTTCTATCCTTATAGTAAAAAAAGTTTATTACTTTTTGGTGAAAATCCCTTCAATTAAGATTATCAATCCCTTATAGTAATCTTCCAAGTCCATTTCCAACCCTAACTAAGCTTTTAGCTTTCCAAAAATCATTTAATGGATCTTAACATAGTTAACCGATGCTAGATGAAATGTGTAAGTTTTCTAATTTTTTATTTTTTTATTTTTTTTATGAAACTCATGTAAATTATGTGTATGAATCGCTTATAGTAATTTTCAAACTACATTTCCAACCTTATGAAACTTTTTACTTTTTAAAAAATTGTTTAACAACTCTTATAAATGCTAATCGACGCTAACCAACAATAGTTTCAACTTGTAATTTTTCTTATTTTTTTTTGTTAGTTTTGAGTGGAAACTTTAGTTCAATTAAGATTATCAATAGCTTATAATATTCTTTCAATTGCATTTCTAACCTTATGTAACCCCCTTAGCTTTTCAAAAATCATTTATCCAACCCTAACAATTGTTAACGAACACTAGCTTAAACATACTTCTCTTATATATTGTTTGTTTGTTTGTTTTTTTAACTCACTTAAATTATGCATATCAATTGCTTATGGCATAATTTTTTTATTTTTTTTTTATTTTTACAACAATGCCTCTTTTCCATTATTGACTAACGACGGTCAACCATTAGTGAATTATGACATTTTTCCCGGCTTTAGTGTTATTATGTATATAGTTAGGTTAAGAAAAATAACTAGGTTTTGGTTTTAAATTTTTGCAAAGAAAATCTTTATTTATTATTGTAATATTTATTGAGAAGCATCTCAATCTCTTTGTTTAAAAAACATTACTCAATCTCTTTGTTTGTAAAATATATTCAAGATTTAATCAGTATTATAACTAAATCATAGGCTATTTTAATACATAGGTGATTCATTATTATTGTATCCGACATTTTATATATTTATTGAGAACGGCATCTAACATACTATTAAAATTTAATAACATCATAGTTTTATTTTTATATTATTTTAGTCAATAGAATTAAACACACAAATCTTATTCCTTGCAAAACAAAAATAATGATTTGATGATCATTTATTTTATGTGTTCTCAATATAATTATAGTTATGAGGAGCTCAAGACTTCAAAATGTTTTACGTGAATTAAACGGATTCAACTACTATACATGAACAACCAATATATATGAACAGTAAAATTGCCGTGTTAGTTTCAAGCCATTGGATTTCACATTGAAATCCAATAGTTAAAAAAAAAAAAAAAAATCAAAGATTTAAAATTTTTAAAAAACTAAAATTAAAAGTAACTAACTCTCTTTTACGTAACTATCCGGCAACTATACATGAACTGCATAGTAGCTGAATCCAAATTTTAAATGCTTTTTTTTTTTAATATATCAAAATTCGCAGAGGAGGGAAATCAAAATCAAAATCTACCACTTTTTTTTTTTTGTTTTTAGAAAACTTTACAGATAATAAAAAATTAAAATTAATTTTAAATTATAATGTAAAATTCAATTTAACCGCCTTTGAATTTGAAACCTATCCGTCAGTGGCGTGAAATTGAAGCAGTAAAATAAAATTGTGAAATCGTAATGTTCAAGCAACATACCCGTTATTTCTCCGTATATATATCTTTCGCTCGTCTCTACTCAAAATCGCCAGAAGCCCGCGATGTCTTTTGCTTCCTCTCCAAGCCACCTCTGAGAGGCCGTCGTTTTGGTCGAAATCTGATTGCGGCTGCGATTAGCACTTCTGCAGTTCATCAACAACAGCGTTCTTCAACCGAAGCAAACAGTGAGAGTCTAAACGTTTCGGTTCCTACTTGTCAACAAGCCATTCGAAGACTACAAGTCAGATTTGCAATTCACAATTTTCTTGATTCCTGTTCTATGTTTCATTTTATTTTATTTTTTACTTTAATATTTTTTTTTTCTGCAGATTCTTGTTTTTTGATTGACCAGATTATTCTTAATAGGAATCCTGGGCGTTGGTTGGATGTGTCGTAATGCAATGAAGCAACACGAAGGCAAGATTCTCTTTCTTGGCCGTATTATGTTCAATTTTTAATTGATTAGGGGGAAATTTATTATGAAAAGATAATAATTAGGGTTTTGTCGATTCGATTAGGTTGGAGCCGGGACGATGAATCCATTGACATACTTGAGGGTTTTTGGTCCGTAACCATGAAATGTTGCGTGAGTATGCTTTTTTAATATTTGGAATTTAATTTAAAATAAATTTTTCATACATTAGTGAGAAGTTATTTACGCATTACTCTTTGAAGCTGTGAATAATTTACTGGTAACACTTATTCTCTCTACTCGTGTTACTGATTTTGGTAATTTCTTGAGTTACAGAAGCATCTTGTTTGGCTTGAATTATAATGAGGGTAAATTTTATGTTAGTTGAAACTCATTTTCATGTAAATGTTCCTTTTGAATGTTCATCCAAGCATTATATGCATCCTCTCTTTGAGCATTTATTTGCCAGTTGCCATCTTTGCACTGCTTCATATTAGCAGAAGCCAAGTAAAATTGAAGTCGTTTACAATATAATTATTTTATTGGTGTTTGATGCTTATTATATTTTTTACTTTAAATAACCACATATTGGAATTTGGAAATAATAAGATGGTTTTCTGTTAAATTAGTAAAATTTAAAAGTTTACTAAATTCAAATATACACCTTGTAAAAATTTGAAAATTTTTCGTATTAGAGATTTATTTTTTATAATTTCCTTATTTTTATTAATAGTTTATCTTAATAAAATCGAAAAAAAATTATTTCTTATACCTGAAATTTTTTAATTCTTTTTTGTAAGTGTATTTAATTCTTTTTATTATCTATACAAAAAATTACGTCAAGCCCATTGAAAAATTGGGTTTAGTATTTAAAAAAAAAAACAATGAGTTTCAATTTGGGCTTGGGGCTTGGGCTTAGGCTTAAGCCCACTAGAGTACTGATTCAACTGGCATATTAGAGGTTAATATCTGACATGATTGTACACGTCAGCACTTTTATTTGTCGTGACCGGTCATGTCAGTTGATCATTGTGGGTGGGTTTTGACCTAGTGGGTCTTTGTTTCCCGTTTTATTATTTTTTTACCTCAAACAAATATGTTGATTTTAAATTTATCTTTTCTATCAGATAGTGTTAAATATGTTATTTATAATTTCAACAATTTTTTAAATTTCTAAAAAAAAAAAAAACAATTTTTTTAGAGACTAAAAAAAAAAAAATGACATAATTTTCATTGTCAGTTTATAATAGCTTATTAAAAAAGCTAATTCGAATTTTTACTGCTTAAAAATCTATAAATACAGCTAACATCTGACTGTTAATTTCTTCTCATTATAAACACAGCTAATGTTACATTCCAAATTTCATTTACAAGTTACCTGCAAGAAATTAAATTTTTTTAGAAACCCTTGGAAACCTCTCGAGTCCGCGCGCAGCAGAGAAAACCAAACAGCTGCTGTTCAGGCCTCCAACGACGACGCTTCGGCCAGTAAACTGTGCGTCTTCTTCCTCTCTTCTTTCTCCACTAATTTTTTTTTTTATTTTTAAAATTAGATATTTAGATGAAGTTGTGGCTCATTCATGCAGTCTGAATCCGAAGTTTTCTGCATCAGAGATTCCTTTTTTGGAGTATACAAATGGTGATCTCTGGTAGCAAGAAGCTCTGGAGGATGCGTAAACATGAAGCCATGGCCAGTTGGCCACTATAGTGGTATTGTGTCGTTAGATTTATTCAGGTGTAGACGATCTTCCTTCATTATTTTTTTTTATTTTATTAGTTAAATTGTTTTGTAAAATACGCTTTTTTTCTTTTGATTAGCTATCCGATTGTTATAGATGTTAATTGTGTTGTACGATGAAATTGCAGAATTGAGACGGTTTATAACCAGCTCATTTTATTGGAAATATTCTCTCGCCAGTTGAAAGATGACCAGTAGCGTTGCCGATGCGCAGCAGAGCAACAGAGCAGCTGTTCAGGCCACAAACGATGACGCTTCAGCCAGTAAACTGTGCGTCTTCCTCTCTACTTTCTCGTTCCATTTGTTATTGTTTTGATATTTTTGATATCGATTATCTAAGTCTTTTGGTATTTTTTATTTTCCTTTTTTCGTTGTTTTGTTGCAACTTGCAAGACAAGAACAATGAAAGAAAATCAATTACCTATTCTAAATTATTGTATTGTCTATGCTGATTTGAGGTTCATGACTTTTTTTTAATTATCTATGGTTAAAAATTTATTGTTGTCTGCATTATAGAATTTTTGTACGAGTTATATAATTATTTAGAAATTCACTAAACAAGTTTTTCGTTCAGTCAATGCAAAGAATGAATTTACATGCTTGTTTGTGGTTAAACGAGCAATAATGCTGTAGATTTTGTGAACTATAAGAATGTTTACCCTTGTGTTTCGAAGGTCTTGTGTGAAGAAAGGATACATGAAAGATGACTACGTTCATTTATTTGTGAGACGGCCTGTTAGGAGATCTCCGATAATTAACCGTGGTATGATTTAGTTACTGCTATATATAATGTATAAGAATCGGAAATGTAGATTTCCAATTATTTTTGGAGTTATTTTAATTTATCTGCTTTTGGTAAGGTTACTTTGCTCGTTGGGCTGCTCTTCGAAAGCTTCTTTTTCAGTTTCTTAATTCCGAAAGAAACGGTGAGGAAGAATGTCATGGGAAGATGCAGATTTTATCGCTCGGTGCTGGCTTCGATACCACATATTTCCAATTACAGGTGCCTGAGTCTTTTTCGGAGCTGTGATATAAGTATTGCATGGACGTATATGTTTTCTGTTGCACCAAATGAAGGCTTTTGTTTTGTGGGATCTATGTACTTTCTTTAGTTCACCTACTCTACAAGTTTGATTGGAATCGTTGTATTTTCATGTTGCAGGATGAGGGAAAAGCTCCATATTTATATGTAGAACTGGATTTCAAAGAGGTTTGAGTTTTAAATATCCATATCCATACTTTAATGTATTTTTAATAGGCAACATGCTTATTTTTTATGTACAGGAGGGTTGTATTGCCTACTCATTCAGGTTAATGAGTTAAATTATGTGTCCGGAATTTATGCTAACTCATGACTGATGGAAGAGTGTCAACTCTCTGCCTTGACTGTCTAATTTGCAATTTGGTGTGGTTTGCTATTCAACATGTCTTGCTTTCATAGCACACAAGAAATTTAAAATGTCGTGGTATTTGTTTATATTGTGTAACTAATATAAAAGAATTGTTTGCTAGGTAACCAGTAGAAAGGCGTCAATCATTGAAACCTGCAGTGTGTTGAAGGACAAAATTGGTGCAACAGCATCAATCTCGCGAGGTAAACCTCCCTGTTTTCTGATCCAATATATGTTCACTGATAATCTGAAAGAAAACCTTCTCAAAAATGTTCATTCTTTTCAGAGAAAGGAGAAGTGCTTAGTGATCATTACAAGCTACTCCCAGTGGATTTGCGCGATATCCAAGATTTAGATAATGTCATATCTTTGGCTAATATGGATCCGAGGTAGGTGCGGGGAATTCTCATTTTCTATGGTTTTATGTCAAATTCATTTCTGGTGTTTCCACTCACATTTGAAATTTTACTTAATTAATAAACTTATATGATAAACTGTTACTGATATTCCATAGTAAGTACAACCTTTTTCTTTTTGTGATGGCTGTTAGGGATGTTTCAGCTGTTTTCCCTTCTTTATTTATGTCTCTAGCTCTCAAGATCTGATATCTGTAGTTGTTGAGATTCTACATGTTCCAATCCTTGCTCTATTTGACTTTTGAGATTTTATAAAAATTTATGTTTTTAAATCATTTTTATTCTATCTTGTTATCACTTTATTTTTTTTATTATCTATTCTGTTGCATTTCTCAATCGATCCATTTTATTTCATCTTGAGAAAATGATTAAGCTGCTTCATTTTGATGTTTTATCAGCTTGCCGACATTTATAATTGCAGAATGTGTTTTAATATACTTGGATCCAGATTCAAGCCGTGGTATAGTTGGTTGGGCTTCAAAAACGTTTTCAACAGCTGTGATGTTTTTATATGAGCAGGTTCTATGCCTTCTCAAACCTAGATTTTTTTGTATTTTCGTCCACATCTTTGTTATTGTTGGTTTTTTTTTTTTTTTTTCATCAAGATATGTGCATATTGAAATGAGTCTTTCATATTATTATTATTATCTAATTGAAAAGTTTTGGATGGTAAAATGTTATTGTTTTCTTTCACCAGATCCTTCCAGATGATGCTTTTGGGCAGCAAATGATCAGAAATTTAGGGGTATGGATTTTATTATTCTATTCAATTGATAAGTAGGCATAATTGCTGGAGTCGTTTGGAAGTTTCACATTCAGTTATGAACACTCTCTCTCTCTCTCTCTCTCTCTCTCTCTCTCTCTCTCTCTCTCTCAAATGTGTATTTTTTGTATTGTTGATGGTTGGTGGAAAATAATGAAGAAAACTAAAGTGAGAAATTGCTATACATGAACCAACAAATCTTTCTATTTGCATGGTATTCAGCTATGTGCCCAACCTTATATTCAGGAAATGAGGTTTTGTTACTGCTAAACTAAAATAATGAACCATAACTTTTAAATCGCCACTCAGCTTGTGGTGGAAGGGAGAAGTCAAGTTTGTGCAATAGATCCACTTTTGAGTACTGTTAAATATTAATATTTTGGAATGGTATAATATTTGTTGGATTTGTACAACCCAAAAGTTAAAACTTATTAAGATTGATATTTTACTCATGTAATTACTGATAAATAGTAAGACAAAATCTCTTGATATTTTGTGCATTCGTCATAAATTTACTGAAGCAGAGTTGTGAACTGTATACGATAATAGGTCTAAATTTTATGAATTTAGTTTTAAAAGCTGAAACAATGTGATAATTGCTTAACCATTCCTTTAGGACAAGACTTTTATTAGATGAAACCCTCTTGCTTTTGTATTTTCTCATTTTGTTGACAGTGTGTTGTTAGATCAGTGTTCAATGAATCAATGTTATCATGGTTTATGTCAATATTTTATTGCTTTGAATGAAGTTATGATTTTTCACATGTTTATACAATTTGTGTTCCCAAAAGGTCTGGTGCATATGTAATATTCGTCATGCTATTTTGTTTCAGAGTCGTGGTTGTGGGCTCCTTGGGATTTATGATACACCAACATTACTTGCGAAGGAAAAACTCTTTCTTGACCAGGGATGGCAGGTATATCTCGTGGACAAATAGATCTTGACAATTGCCTTTCTTACAAAGACAAAAAGAAATAGGTAGAAATTAGATGACTGATCCACCATTGTTAGGAGAACAACCCTTTTGAATTATGATACGACAGACACCTAGACAGGAGAATACTGTAAAGTAAGTACACCATTAAGTGTTGTTTGTGTGGCACATATGTCATGGGTGCCTTATAAACTAGGATGAAATTCATGAATGTTTGTTATTTCTTCTTTAGTGTAGTCAATATAATAGTAACATGTAGGCAATGCAAGTAGGCAGACTGTTAGGCATTCTAATGTTCTTAATGTCTTTTTAAGTGAATTAAGAACTTCTCAATAGTGGATTTGTAATCTTTTTTTTTCCTCAAACTGCTAGTTTAAAGATTCCAGTTTGTATACAATACATTATCAAATAACATTTTTTTTCTTCATGTTTTGCACTTTTGCTCGTCTTTCATTTTGATTCATGGTGCAGGTCTAGTTTTTTATTTTTTTTTTCCCGTTGTTGATTTATGATTTTCCCATAGAGATATAATATAATGTTTTTTGATATTTACTTTTTGAGGTATCAGAGGGCTGTTTCATGGGACATGCTGAGAGTTTACAGTGATTTTGTTGATGCTCAAGAAAGACGTAGGTATGTGCTCTGTTGACCTTGAAAAATTTGTGAACTAATTTGATATCAGAAGTTTAATATGCCTATTTGGCATTTTTCATTTTCATTAAATTATTGCTCGTTATGTGTACTTTGCGGCATCCAAGCTAAAATATTGTTTCTTTAATTCTGGATGTGTTATATGTGTAGTTCAAGTATGTGTGCTTAACACTTGCAATGAAAAAAAATATAGTACTCATTTGCTTCCAAAGAAAACCTGTTCCTGGTATGTTTGTTTTACACTAGGTCTCTACACGAATTCTTTTACGGTGTGTCTCATGGAAATTGAATAAAAAGTAGTTTAGGTTTAATCATTTTGCCCGGTTCTTGTCGATTATTATTTTATAAATTTTTATATTTGTTTCGAGTTCTGATTTTTATGTCCTCCGACTAATTTCCCAGAATAATCTGAAATCAAATAAAAGTCTACTCATTTAAACTCTATTATTCTTAATTCTTGTTAACTGGTCAGTCATCTAAATTCAATTAATATCTATAAAAGTTGCATTGGCTCTGCACACCTTGTTCCCCTTCTTACATGATTCTTCCACAATCTGCAATTAACAACACAGAAAATTTGATCAAATGTGCTGTAAATCTTGATCAGTAAGGCAAGCTCTTAGAACTTGTACTAATTAGTAATTACTAATGCTTTGAGCTTGGAAGAATCATCAGAAGCATTGGTTCTTCTAGTTATCATTTCCATGTTCTTATGCAAACTTTGTTTCATCAAATTCTCCATCGTTTTCTTTCCCTCTTGCGTTTCCCTTGGATTTACAGGTGACATGATATTGATGTAAATGTTTTTCATAAGTTGATATCCATGTTTCCACTTACATATCAACGTAACCTCACTTTTTTCCTTTGTTTTTTTATTAAGTATCAAGTAATCCCTTCTGGCATATGGTTGCCATTTTATATATCAAATTGTATAATATATATATATTTATATTGAACTACTAGTTTTAGTATAGTAAAATAAGTTTTGGAGCTGCAAGTGAATTATCAGTTTGCGGAAGTTTTTTGCTCATTGTTGTGACTTGTGGAGTTGCTTCTGATTTGTGTAACAATACTTCCAATTTGGGATCTTCTTTTCTGAGATTGTCTGTGTGAGCGTGTGCTGCTGCTGCTTTTGAAGATGCTGCCTTATGTGGAATGAAGAATCCTTGGGTTATGTCTTTAGGAAGTCTTCTTTTTATGGTCCTGCTGAATTGTTATTATGATATAAAGTTCTTTCGTTGTTTCTGTCATTTTCTTTCCTCTTGTATGTACTTTTCATTGGGAAGCTTGCCATTTTTTCTGAAATCTTGAGAAGATTCTCATTTGTGATGTTCTGCTGGTTAGGATTGAACGGCTGGAATTGTTTGATGAATTTGAAGAGTGGCACATGATGCAGGCAAGTAAAGCTCCTATTCCTGTTATAGAGATTTTAAACTATTGCTCTTAAATATGATGGGTGCGGTGTAGCATTGTGATCTAGTTTTGTTGGCCTGCTCATACCTAAAGGTCCTGTTGAGGGGACTTGGGAGGCTGGCTCACTGCTCATTAGGACTAGCTCATTAGGACTAGTGGATAGTTGCATAACCATGCAGATCTTATTTCCAGTTATTTAATTCATTTATTTTTGCCGTTATTATTTATCTAACATTTCATCATCACTATAATTAATATTTAATTTTGTTCTGAACTCTTGATTTTCAGGAACACTATTGTGTTGCTTATGCAATCAATGATGCCATGGTATGCACCTCTACTTTTTATTCGGATAAAAAAATTGTACTCTCTGTATAACTTGGAAAAAAAAAAGAAAGCTTTTTCTATTTTAAAATTATAACTTTCAGTTCTGGTTGAACGCAAAACAATCAACCTGTAGCATGGATCTTGTTTGGGGTACACCGTTTTGTTTGTTTGGCCTAATGATATACTTAAGTTATCTTGCCATATGAAAAGGCACTCTGAATATCAAATAACGGATACATTTGTAGATGCTTATTTGTTTCATTATCATCCCAATAATACACTTTGATAATGACATGCAGTGAGAAGATGTATGGGTCACTTCATTTTCTTAGATAAAATCTAGAATAAAGCGTGTCACTCAATTCTTGTTTCCTTTTCTTGAATCAGGGTTTGTTTGGCGATTTTGGATTCCCCAGTGACTGAGAGCACGCACTCGACTTCCCCTTGGCTGCATAGCCATGAAAGGAAGCACTGGGCAACTGCATACCAGAAAATTCACTAGCCATGTTTGGTTGAACAATTACAGTATAGAAGCACGTGAGTGGCACGTGCCAGTAAAACAGGCAGAGGGACCTTTGTCAGGTAAAAAAGGGTCTCTCCTCCTACTAGTGATTAGTCTTTAGCTAAAAGTCTCCACTGGATTGATGACTTGTGTGGAATGTGAATGCGTCTCTGTTTATTGTTTGTTTGACTCCGGAAATACAGATCCTTCCCCTTTTCTTTTACCTTCTCTGCAAGCTGTTTGGCAAAGAAAACGTGGTGGGGCCCACACAGCACCGAAAATGTGTCATTCCTTAGCTTTGTGGGGTCCTTGTCATGTGGAAATATATATGTGCATGGTTGGTTGCTTTTTAATGAATTCTCTCTATTTTCCTCTCTTATCTTCATTGTTTGCCTTTATTTTATATTCTTTGCTTTTTGGAATGACCAAAATGCCACTGTGAATGGTAGATTGGGAAACCTATTGTATTATCTAAATAAAATCTCATTCTTTTAGGTTACACATCATAGAAAAACTGCAAGTAGAAATTCATACTAGTGTGTGAAACAAATTCCTTCTTTAGGTTACATAATTTATGAGAATCACAAATAGAGGATTCGAGACCAGGGGTGGAAATTGAATATTTTGTTTAATTTCTTTGGATCTAGGATTATGATGTCAATTTATATTGTCATTTTTATTAGGATCCTCTTGTAAAACACAATATAACTATGCCTTTGTTTTGTTTAAGGAAGACTCTCTTCATTGGCCTATTTAATTATTGTTGACTAATTTTGGGCTTTTATAGGAGGCTCTTTTTTTATTTTTATTTTTTCAAAAGTTTTTTTTTAATTATATTTTTAATATTGGATTAGAAAGCTAGATATCACAAACTTTACAAATACGTTGTTTTAAATAATAATGCAAAAAATGAGAGATATAAAATACAAATCTAATAGCAGTATAAAGATATATATATATATTGTAAATAAACATTGGATTTGTTGATAATCCAATATAGAAAAGTGTACTTTGCTGTGTTTTGGTACTATGTTATCGGACCCACATTGTTTACCTTTTAAGAAGAAAACAGTTTCTATCATTTTCTATGGATCGCCGCCTACTATAAACTCTTTTCATTTCTACTTTTAAGCCCTCTCTTCCTGCCTTTGATGCTTATAACAAACAATCAAAGCTGGAGTATTGAAAATAGTTTAGTTATTGCAGCTTTTGGCAACCCTTGTTTGTTTACAGTTTTGTGTCTCTCTGGTCTCTGGCATCTCTCTCTCGCTCTGCTACTTTTGAAACTGTTTTTAATATATATATATATATTACAAATCTTTAAAGGATTTCCCTATGTATGTATTTCTAGTTATTGGTTATTTAACGCATCTTTGTCGCATTGTTCTTTTTCTTGGAAGCAAACGGCGTACTACTGTACCATATTTGCCTATTATTTTAACAGTTCTTTTTAGAGTAATTTTTCCAAGTCTAGGCTGAGGTTGTACTTTTTTGTAGCGTAATTTTCTAAGTGTACACACAAACACACCTGTGGAATATGTGTTCAACCACCACCATTTCCGTGATTTTGTCCACCATTGTGAGATTTGTTTCCTTGAATCCATTTAAAATGGATTTATTAAAGCTCTATATTTTTATGTTCTAAATTATGGTTGGACAGTCCAGATCTGTGGCATGGGTATCCTAAGCTGTAATGGTCAGCTAAGATTATGGGGATATTCTCGTTTAAAAACTCATATATTAACAATTTGAATCGTGACCAAAATGAGATAAAGACCTAGTAAAATAAATGGGAAATGATGGGTTTTGGACCTTTTGGGTCAAAAATCTTTCTTTTTGTAGGATAGCTAATTTGATTAGGTTTCTTGCAGTTTGAATATCTTGAAAATATCGAGACAACAAGATGTGTGGGAAAAAAAATGAAAGGGAGAAACATGGCAACTGGAAAAAGGAAAATGGTTAAAAGGTAAAAAAGATAGAAGAATTTCTTGATGTGAACATAATTTGTATGTGATTCGTGAAGAATCAGATACCAAATTACCAAAACTAGGTAAAGATCCGGTTCTTACGTGGTTCGCAACTGGAAAAACACTAAACAATAAAGGTCCTTTCACATTGTTATTATTATTTTTATTTTATTAGTCAATTTAAAATGGAAAATGTTTGTAAAAGCCAAAGCTTTTGAAAATAAAAATTGAAAAATAAATAATAATGTGTTTAGAGAAAAAGCTACGTGCATGTGGATGATTGTAGAGTTGATTGATGCTTGGATGGGTGTTTTTAGCTTGAGTTGGGTCCAGTGAGACCATAGAATGGAAAGTCATGGAAAAAAAAAAAAAAGAAGAGAGAACAAAAGAAAAAACCCCTTTCACCACTTTCAATCTCTGCTTTTTTTTTTTTTTTTAACCTCCTACTCTCCAAGCTTTCTTTTTATTATTATTTGTGGAATATCTATGCTCCTCGAGCTTTCTTGGCCCAAGTAATTGCCTAAACCTTTCCATTACCAAGAAAAAAAAAAAAAAAGACTCAATTTTAGCAAAAAAGAAGAAAAACAAAACCTGCCACTGTTGCTTTAGCAAATTCAGTTTACCAGTTGTTTTAAATTAGTTGTCACTCCTATTAGGGGTTGTTTTGGAATGTTTGTATCAATTTGATCAAATATTGAACCGATCTTGTGAGTTGTCATGAATTTTTAATCTTTAGAAAATTTTGAGGGTTTTCCCTATAATTTATTAGCCTGAATTTTTGACTATAATAAACCAGTGAATTACATTAGAGTCTAGGTGATGCAGAACAGAAGAAACCATAAAAGAAACCGAGCATTAAGATCCCTCTAATGTCCTCCAACAGACACCTATAAGAAAACAAAATCCAACAGTTCACTTTGCTTAGCAGCCTTAGACTTAATAAAAAACTATTGGGTCCACAACGATTTGATGAAGATTAACGATGCGTTTGCTTTACCTTCCAACTTCTAATAGCTTGCCAGCAAAACACAAACAAAACAACAAAAGAAAGGTAGCCTTCACATTACTTCATTTTTTATTAATTAGAATCAACCACATCCACTCTTGTCAAATTGGTGTACATTTATTTCCGGTTCTAGTTTCATATTATTTATAATTCATATTAAAAGAAAGTAGGGCTATTCTCTGCGATGGAGGACTGGAGGAGTAACAACTCTTAAAAGAACAGGTGTGTTTACTTACTCGTAGAGTACCTGTCTATTGAGCTTCTAGTGTTTAATCTTAATAAATTTGTAATTTTTATATATAAAGGTTAGATCTTAATAAATTCTTAATGGGTTAGTTTTAAAAAATAAAATAAACTCAACTAACACACTACTGTTAAATTGATTGGGATGAAATGAAATGAGGTTGGTTCGATGTAAATTCTTCATGCATATTTATGCCACGACAACATGAGTTCGAATCTTTTCCGTTTAAAAAACCTTGAATTTAAGTAATAAAAATAAAAAACTATACAAACGACAAGTGACTCTACAGAAGAAAAAGAGAGATACATTTATATATATATATATATATAAAAGAGACATTAACTGTCATCCAAAAGAGAACGACTACTGTAAACCTCAGTCTCTTTCTCTCTCTCTCCGTTGCTTGGACACTCTTTTTGCTCGGCTCAAATCAGGCGTCACCACCGCGTGCGTCGTCGTTGCAGCTGGGACCTGTTACACGTTACTCTAATTTAATTTCTCGAGATGGGTTGTACGGCATCGAAACTCGACAACGAGGACACGGTGAGGCGGTGCAAGGAGCGTCGTCGTTTAATGAAGGAAGCCGTCTACGCTCGCCACAACCTAGCGGCGGCTCACGCCGACTACTGCCGATCCCTACGTCTCACCGGCTCAGCTCTCTGCACCTTCGCCGCCGGCGAGCAGCTCTCCGTCTCTGATCAAACCCCAGCCGTCTTCCTCCACCCACCAAACCCCTCATCTTCACCGCCACCGCCAATTCGTGTGAAACCATCTCCAAGCCCTTCACTCCACGAGCCTCCGCCTCCGCCTTTCTTCCCATCTCCCGCTCCCTCCATGGCGAGCTCAAAACAACCGCCGCCTTCTCTTCCTCGCATTGTAAACGCGCCACCGAAACGTCGAGGCAAACCGCCGCCAAAGCTCCCTCACATTTTGTCAGAATCAAGCCCGTCTTCGTCACCGAGGAGCGATTTTTCGAACAATTTTTTCCCAACAGCGTACCAAGCGAACTCCACCTACACGAGCACGCCGTCACAGACCTCCTCCGTCTGGAACTGGGAAAATTTCTACCCTCCATCTCCTCCAGACTCCGAATTCTACGTTCGAAAATCACAACAACAGCGACAGCACCAACAAATTCCAGTCAACCAACACAATAATCATCTTGACACCGACCTAGAATCCGAAACCGAAACCGAAAGATCGGAGTACGATTTCTTTCAACCTCAACCAAACAACAATCGTTACAATCAGAATCAGAAAGAAAACCCATTCCACAAAAACAACAACAATAATAGCGTTGTTGATGAAGAAACAGAGAGAGAGGAGGTCCAGTGCAGCGAGTGGGGGGATCATTGCAGTACGACGTCGTCTGACGACGAAGAGGAGGAGGAAGAAGAAGTGGATAAGAATTCGAGATCCGAGATGGGGTCTATGGGCACCCGATCGAATTTCGGGTCGTCGTCGGTGAAGCAGCAGCAGTATCAACAATATCAACAGCCGTATTACGCCAACAACAAGAAGTCGGACGATGCGGCGTCGTCTTCGAGTTTCAGGACTGGAGAGATCTCTGATATGAAGATGGTTGTGAGACACAAGGACTTGAAGGAGATTGTGGAGGCTCTCAGAGAGAACTTCGATAAGGCGGCCGCCGCCGGTAACCAAGCTGGCGACATTTTGGAAATCGGTCGAGCTCAGCTCGATCGAAGTTTCAGGCAATTGAAGAGTAAATTCTTTAAATTTTTTTGGGTCTTTTTTTTTTCTTTGTTAAATTAATAATTTGTTTATTGATTTATTTGTTTGTTTGTTGTCATTGCAGGGACTGTGTATCATTCGAGCAGTATGTTGAGCACCTTGAGCTCGAGCTGGACGTCAAAACCGCCATTGGCGGTTAAGTACCAGATCGATACCAGTGTTCTCAATGCACCGGGCGGTCCAAGGAGCCTTTGCTCCACTCTTGATCGGCTCTTGGCTTGGGAGAAGAAGCTCTACGAGGAAGTCAAGGTAACCATTTAAAAAAAAAAAAAAAAAAAAAAAAAAAAAATCAAAAATCTTTTATTAATAAATGCAATGTAAAAGTTTATTTTATATATAAAAAAAACTTTAAGTTCAAATTTTTTAGACAAAAAAGTTGAGAGAGAAATGACTAGGATACCCACCAGTCACCAATGTGAGTGATGATAGCGTAAGTCCACCGCAGTAATTGACTGGTGACAACCTATCAATTAAAAATTACCATTTATTATGACCAAAATGCCCCTGGATGATGGAGGGAAACGTCAAAGTGAACCCTCACAATCCACCTTTTTGTGGGATTATATGAGTCTTGGGGGTAGTTGTCTTGATTTGGTCGGTTGTCGTTTTCCCATCTTTTTTGTTTGTTGTAAATTGTAATTATCTCTTACTTTCTTTCACTTTTAATTGGAATTGCATAACTAAACAACCTGTCTAACCCAAAACAAGATTCTCTTGAATCTATTTTTAGATCTCTGTTTTGATGTACTATTTATAGATTGTTATATGCCTAGGTGTGTTTTGTAGTCTTGATTGGAAAATTTGTGGTTGCCTATTTTTTTTTTTTTTTATATTGAGAATATATGGTTTTGCAATGATGAATGCTAATGCAGGCAATGTATTATTGTTTTGAAATTTATAAGGCTAGAGAAGGTGTGAAGATTGAGCATGAAAAGAAGCTTTCGTCTCTGCAGAGTCAAGAGTACAATGGAGAAGATGAAACCAAGCTAGACAAAACTAAGGCTTCAATACAGAGGCTGCAATCACTAATTATTGTTACGTCTCAAGCTGTCTCTACCACCTCAACAGCCATCATTGGTCTCAGAGACTCTGATCTTGTTCCGCAGCTTGTGGAACTTTGCCACGGGTATGTCACTTCCCTTCTCTGAATTTTACTGCAAAAAACTATGAGGCATCGGTAGAGCACTGGTTTCTTTTACTCCAAGCAGTATTTCACTTGTTTAAGTTGGAGTTGTTGCACTTTAGTACTCATATTAGAGTGACTTGGGTTTATATGGGAATTTAATCTTGATTTTGTCGCACTTCATTTTCTCCATATAAAAGATGGTAGTTTGTTTGGATCTCTGGCATTTTTCCTTGGTTGGTGAATCAGTATTATGACCTCTTGCTTCATCTTTTCAATGGACAGAGAGTCTCTCATTGTCCAATTGCTAGCTAACTCTTTATTTCATATGGTGGACCCCAATGTCCATGGTTTTGATTTCTTTGATCTCCTGATTCTTTCCGTGGCCAAAGCGCAATTCCTGAATAGAGGGTTAGGTACATTGGATTAAGTGGAATGACCCGCCACGAATCTGTATTTCATAGATTAATAAAACACACGCACAGCAAAGAAACAAGATTAAATACCAAGTTAACTCAAGATTCTTATTATAGTTTCATTCTTTAATACTAAGTTATGTTCGTTATGTTTACATGATGCTACGGTAAATGACTCGATAGTACCAATCCTAAGTCATGCCACTATAGATTGTGTGATCCATAATTTTTTAAAGCAGTGGATCCTTGGCATTACTGTTGTGGGTCATATTAGTTTGCTTGCTTGCTTGCTTCTGGTGCTCTCCCTATAATTCCTTGGTTTCAGGAAATGAAATTTATGGTCTGTAAGCCTTAAAAGCATAGAACTGTAGCTAGAAAACCGTACATGGTAGTGGGCAGTCTAAAGGAATAAAAGCTTGGGCCCTACAATCATAATTTTGAGTCAGGCAACTTGATAAATAAGGACTGTATCATGAAAACAGCATTTTCCTGTAGTAATTGTAATAGAGAATTTAATCGAGCTTCTCAGTTAGGCTGTGTTTGGAATAAGGGAAAGATGGAGGGAGGGATAGGGTTTGAGGGAGAGGAGAAGGGAGGGAGAGCAAATCCCTTGTTTGGTTGGAGGGAGAAGTGAAGGGAGAGGAGGAGAGGAGGGAGAGCTTCTCCCTCTGGGCCCACCATATTGGATCCCTCCAATGATGGGTGGATCACTATGGAGGGAGAGTGATGCGGGGCAAAGACAAAAATACCCTCCATTTTTATACTACCCTCTAATTTTTTTGAAGGGCAATATAGTAATTTTATAAATTATATACCAATCCATCAATCCAACCCTCTTTTCAATACCAAACAACATGGAAGATATATATTATCCTCTCCATCCCTTGTACTCTCTCTCCCTTAATTCATCAATCCCTCGTACTCTCCCTCTCTCCTACCAAACATAGCCTTAATGTGAATTAACTCGTCTGATATGTTGAATGCAGGTTCATGTATATGTGGAGGTCGATGCATGAGTGCCATGAAATCCAAAACAACATTGTGCAGCAAGTTCGTGGCCTTGTGAACCTATCAGCCAAGGGTTACTCAACTTCTGAACTGCATCGACAGGCAACTCGTGACCTTGAGGCAGCTGTCTCTGCTTGGCACTCCAGTTTCTGTAGCCTAATAAAATTCCAACGTGATTTTATGAGGTCCCTCCATGGCTGGTTCAAGCTTACCCTCATTGCTGTCTGCAATGACAATGTTGATGGTACGAGGGAACCAACTGAGCCCTATGCATTCTGTGATGAGTGGAAGCTTGCCCTTGATCGCGTCCCTGACACAGTGGCTTCCGAAGCCATCAAGAGTTTCATCAACATTGTTCACGTGATATCCGTAAAACAATCTGAAGAACTCAAGGTCAAAAAGCGAACTGAAACTGCATCTAAGGAGCTTGAAAAGAAGGCTTCATCTCTTCGGAACATAGAAAGAAAATTCTACCACTCGTACTCAATGGTTGGTATCGGGCTTCCTGATTCTGGGCCCGATAATGGGCACGCATTAGATGCTCGGGACCCACTTGCCGAGAAAAAATCAGACCTTGCTTCTTGCCAAAGGAGGGTGGAAGATGAGATGCTAAAACATTCCAAAGCAGTAGAGGTGACAAGAGCAATGACACTAAACAATCTTCAGACAGGCTTGCCGGGTGTTTTTCAGGCATTAACAAGTTTTTCTGCATTATTCACTGAAGCACTCTCGTCGGTATGCACCAAGTCCTACGCTATCAAATAGATCATCAATACCATATTAGAAATTTTTGTTTTGAGGTAAGGTGATATTCATAAGAGCTGGATTTTTTTTAGCATGTAGGGCTCCTATAATTATTGCTTTTTTTTTCTTTTTTTTTTGTTGGTATTTTTGTTCTATGGGAAGGTTTGGGGGGTGACATGTAAATATGTGGAGTTTTGTTTTACATTTTGTGATTTTGCATCCTTTTTTTTTTTTTTTTTTTTTTTTTCAAGGGAAGAGGGAATGAATGTCTTTGTACAGGAAATTGCTTGGATTGTTGCTTCACATATTTAGCAATTTCAGCAGATTAATAAAAATACACAACTAGCTTTTTTTCTCTTCCAAGATGTAATTATTATTTGAGTTTTACTTTATGACGATAAAGTGCATAAAAGTGGAATTAAAATAAAAATAATTTAATTTTTAAAGTACCAGCCATCATCAGTTTTTGTAAAAATCAAATCATCAATCAATTGTGGGTGTCATGAATTCAAAGTCGTTAGGTTTCTACTTTCTTGTAGGGACCAAAAAAAAGTTATCATTGATTACTATTTACTACTCCACTTGTTTTATTCCCTCTCTTCATTTTGAATTTTATTTTGGGTTTAGGCTACTACATACACACTTGTGTTCAATTATTGATTCGATAAAGACAAAATTTTATAATTTTATTTTATTTTTTCATAACTTAAGCTTTTATTCATCTCCTCTGAAGTCTGAACTCTACTGCTAAATCTAAATATCCCAAAAGCTCATTTAACAATAATTTGTGGTCTTTTTATGTATAATGCAACAAGTGATTATATAAATTAAAAATTGGATATGGGATTTTAAGCCACAACATCACCATGCAGACAGCTGACTAAAGCAGCTACAAATTAGGATCCACACTGACAAAGTATATAATTAAACCATAATTCAAAATGTGATCTTAATTCAAGCCTAAACTTTTATAATAATTCACTGTGTCTGCCTTTTAAAAAAAAAATACAATCTTGAACATAAGCGTTAGACACGAGAAATATAGTCTATAGAAATATGCATGAAAGGAAAATTTATAAGGGGTAAAATGGGGTAAAATAAATATATGGTTAGCAACTATTTCTAGATGATTTGTTGAAGCCCAATCTATATGGGCTGTTCTGGACAACATTAATTATATACGGCCCAATCCACAAATACTTAATTAGCGTAAACAAAAGATGTAGTGAGAATTAATTTATGTTTTACATGTTCTAGTTAATTAGCATGTCTCCTTAGTTGTCAACTTCACAAATCACAACTTGTCTTCTCTTATAAGACAAGATTTCCATAGCTTAAATTTTGTGTTATCTATCAAAGATTTAGTAAAATGATAATTAATAAGCATGTTATCCATTTCTTTTATGTGTGACATTTATCATATGAGAAAAGATGGGTGGTGTTGAATTGATGGTGATTGATTGGTGATTGTGATGAAGAGAAGATGATAAGGTTGTTGATTGAGATTTGAGAGTGATGATGATGATGGCCTTGGGGGACCAACAACCCATTCATTACAATTAAAGTTTACACGTTACTTTGCCTCCTTTCTCCATTTCTTTGTATTGCTAAATGCTAACTACCTTTTTTTCTTGACACCAACATATATACCCTTTTTATTTGTCAAATATCATTGCAAAAAAGATGCTAACAAATTTTCTCTTTTTTTTTTTTTTTTTACGGTATCTGTCTATCCATCTATGTAAACCAAATCTCGCTCATCTACCAGCTGAACTACATCTCTAGAGTAAGATTATAGTATTCAACTACTATATTAAATTACTTTCACAATTTACCTATCTTTGTTCAAAATTTTAATTATTTTTTTTTAACCATTATATTTCAATGTAATATGTCACGACACAAAAACAAAAAACAAAAAAAAAAAAACAATTATAAAACACAAAATAAATTGTTGTTGGGCCATTGGCACGGCCCGAATTTCAAAGACCTACCAAGGTCCAGTAGAGGCCCATTGCTTCGTACCAAAAATCAAAGAATTAGTACAGCAACAATTCGACAAATCAACAGCCACTTGAAAGAGGCTTTTGAAAATAAATGAAAACGAAAGTAAATATTCAGAGGACCAAGCAAAAAGGCAGAGAATCGTATCTTTGTAAAATGGGATTCACAATATTTAGCCCATTAAAATGATAATTTAGTTCTCTAATTGACAACTACTAGGTTTGGGATTTATCCAAATCCATTGTGAAGTCAGACTACTGAGATAGATGTTTCATTTGTAAACTTAAAAGGCTATTGATTTCCGCTAGTTATGAATTTTTTTACTTTCAAGAGAAAGTGAGCTGAACTGTATTATCACGACTAGGACAGGCTAATTCAGGCAAATTCTTGCAGGATTAACACTAATGATACCGCATACAACACAGCACAACAATCCCTTAATCGGAACTAAAAAAACTCGAAGTCCAGATATTTACCCCCGGATTTCATGTCTGTCCCTACTATCCTTTTACTGCTGCTTGTAACCCCGACTGGCTCCACTGCCCCAAACTTCACAGGATGTTCGGCCTCCATTGGTCTCGGCACTTCTGGTGGTGTGCTGCACCGTATTAGAGCCCAATTAACGCCTTCAAAGAAAGGATGTTGCTTGATCTCAGTTGCGCCCCTTTTCACCCCTAGTCGATGTTGTGGTTCCTTCACCAACAAGCCTCGGATCAAATCACGACTAGCATAACTGGTTGAAGGTGATTCTGGGAATCTGAGTTGTTGTCCAACTACATTGAACAATGTGGCGCGGTTTCCTGAGCCTTTGAACGGTGTTTTGCCATAAAGTAATTCGTGCAAGAAAATTCCAAAAGTCCACCAATCAACTGCACTACCATGGCCTTCTCCCTTGATAATTTCGGGGGCTAGATACTCGTGTGTTCCAACAAAGGACATGGACCGAGCTGCAGTAGGCTCTGCAACAAGCTCTGGAAGTGCACTAGATGGCAACCCAAAATCAGATCGAGGTTTACGGGTTTTCTTTTTGTTTTTTTGAGGGAATAGCCGAGGGATAAAACAGGCAGGCTGTATGCATACAGATGAGGGTTCAATACAGGCAGGCTGAACACAGAATGCGCCACCAGCTGCCCGTTTTGAAGGATCTGAATCATAAGATGTTCTTATCAGGGTAGGGGAAACTGTGCATCTTAAAGAGAGGTCAAAGTCTGAGAGCATTATGTGGCCATCATCACGGACCAGAACATTTTCAGGTTTCAAGTCTCTGTAGACAACACCAAGCATGTGGAGATATTCAAGCGCCAACAAAACCTCTGCAGCATAAAATCTGCACAAAAGGAAAGAACATGATTTATAAATGTGTCCAAAAAAGTATTCCAATTTCAGTGAAGAACAATCAGTTAAGACATTGAAATGATAATATACAGCGGTATCATGTAAATGAATACAGTTGACTTCAATAGTGAAGCAAGCAACTTAAGTTGCATTCAGAATGCATATTCAAATGAATTAGCATCAACATTGACCTCAAAAAAGAATTATCAAGCATGTTTAAGAGCATCCTATGATATCACTGAGGCAGTGATCTAAGTTGTCTGTCAATTATGAGAGCAACAATTGTAGAGATGAAAGCACTATAGATTCAAAGCCTAAGGAGAAGTTCATAACCACTGACACCCTATAGAGTGGAAACATATAAGATGTCTAGGGGGTAACAATAAATATAGTTTGGACCAATCTAGAGAGGCGTCTGAACAAGGTGTCATGCACTATCTAGTCGGTTCAACTTGCACAACCTCTTCACTACTTTACTTCATTACGAGACACTAAATATAAAAGTGGACTACAACCACGTGATCAATAAGATAACGTAGATGGCATTTTCCTGCTTGGTGTAAAAACCAACTTAGGTAGCAAGATTGTTTTCTCAACAGAATTTCTTTATCATTGCATGCCACTCCGTTGCAAATTTAAACCAGAGCATAAAGTACAATTACCTTTTACAGATTGCTAGGTTTTCCATATCATGTCAAGCTAATAGAAAATTGAACCAGAAACTACCTTATGATACATCCCATGGAAAATATATATGAGAGTATGGCAAGTCAGTTTTATTTAATTTAACCTTTAAAATAATTGTAAATAACAGTTATATTAAATAATTATCAAAAGTAGGCTGAAAATAAAAAATGTTTCTTGCTTATTAATGAGAGTCAGCTGATGGTGGGTCCCAATCCTTTTGTTATGCAAACATGATTTCATTGATGGAGGTCGGTTGTATTGAATTTTATATTGCAATTTGCAAGTAAATTATGATTCATGAAGAAGTGGACCCCATTACTCTAATCACCATAAATATCTCTTTCATATACACCAATCCAGTTATGTCACTTATGTGCAACGGAATAACAACTTCTAAAACCTAAGCTTAAATTGGGATTATAGGCTACCCATTCAAAGTGCAGCGGAAGCTCAGAAGACTCAGATTTTGTCAACGACGCTAGCACTTTGAATAGATGAGGTATATAGCTGCTCTACTTCATGGGACAGATAGATGTGAAATGTTATCAAAGCATAATTGCCTGTTTAGAGCTATAAAGAAATCATATGAAATGAAGAAAAAAGCATCAGTTCATGGATCTTAAATTGACTGCATGCCGTCCCTTCTAATCCATAACAATAAATTTACCCAAAAACTCTCAAAATGGAAAAACAAGTCATGCAACAAGAAACAAAACAAATAGACAATATCCCTTCTCCTATGTGAATATCCGAAAAGATAGAATAAACAGTCTAGATAGGTAAAACAATGTCATTGGAATATAAACCTCACCGTGCAGCATACTCTGAGAAATGTTTCCCCGGTTGCCTTTGCCTCAAAGTGTGCAGATCACCTCCTGGACAATATTCCATGACTAAACATGAGAATCTATCAGTCTCAAAATGTGTATACAAAGTCGGCAGAAATGGATGGTCCAACAGCTGCAAAATTTCCCGCTCAGTCTGAGCCCTAGTCAGCTTCTTCCTACTAGCAAGGGATGCCTTATCCATCACTTTCATTGCAAAATAACAACGAGTACTGCTTAGCTCTGAGAGATACACACTGCCAATATCACCACAACCAAGTCGTTTTAGTAATTTAAAATGACTCATACCCAAGATTCCATCTCTTGCTCGGATGGCATGGATAGCCTTCCACCTTGGATCATTTCCTTTGTGAGGTTTACTAACACTCCCAGTAAAGTTGCTCCAATTACTGTCATCACTAAGACCACTGCTATCACTGGCTCTGCTCATACTAGTCTTTGCACTCTCGAGGGAATCCCCTCTAACACTCCCTTTTGTACTCTCACAGTTCCTCTCTCCACTAAGCATGCCATCACTAGTTATAGCATCACTCCGATATGTACTGGCACAGCTATTGACAATGCTCATAGCCGTAACAACACCAATACTGTCAATGCTACTATGTGGACTTACATTGCCGCTTGGGGGTAAAGAAGCATCCCACACACATTCCTTCTCGTCTGAATCTGGTGGAAGGAGAGAGTTCTCTGTATTTTGTGATGGGCGGGGAACCAAAAATGGAGAAGTCAATGCACCTAAGTCAGTCGGTTCTTCAATTAAACTTTCTGCCGGTGAAAGAACAACAGAACTTGGTTTCTTTGCAGGAACCCTAATCGAAAGATCTTCAAGAAAAGGGCCCTTCATTGACATGCTCTTCATCAGGCACGCGGCTTCAGATTTGTTTTTACCGATTGGTACATACACCGTTGTCATCAGATCCGTATCAATAGGTTCTGCAGGATGACTAACTCCAGAGAAAGAACTAGGGCCACCCTCTTCAAACCAATCATCGCTACCTTTACATGTAACAATATCAGGCATATGTTCCTCTCTTTCAGGCAAAGACACTTTTCCCTTCCAAGATTTAACAGGTGCAGAGGTGTCTGAAACTCTAATGTCCCTAGAATTTGTTCGAACCACTTCTTCTCTCATTAAACCTCTATGAACATGGGATACCAGACCTACTTCTATCCCAAAGGTTGCACATGAATTTGATACCTGGCCGGCAACAGGCAATTTTCCGGTACGTACCTTCGATTCCAAAACCCTTTCCATGTCCGATGACTGTATAACTTTACATGGAATAATCTTTCACCAAAACAACCCTGCAAACGAAAATGAATAACTATTTTAGTTTGCCGTTCAGATCTTAACGAGTATTCCACAAAGAGCTTAGATTTCATTCCTCTTTAATCAAATGATTCCATATTGGTTGAATTAAGCTACTAAAATTAGAAACATCATCAACCAAATCCCACACACACAAAACATTAAAAAGGAAAACCAAGAACATCAAAACTCAGGCACCACAAGCCATTATGTTCTCATGTTAAGAGTTGGTTTACTAGATCATGACATAAATAGCATTTGTCTCAATTAACATATCCAACATTTTCTCACTGGAACAGGAACATAATAGAAAACAAAAACAAAAAATCTAATGAAAAACAGCTATTCATTACAGACAAAACAACCAATTTTGGGTTAGATGCATGATGTATTAGATATAAATTCAAAATCCTCACTCAGACACTGACCCTTTAGAGAGCTATAGACACCCTTTGAGAGTAGAGAATCAATCCTAAAATTTCAAAAATGCTCGAAAACAACTCTCCAGATCAAGCAAATGACCGAGTCAAATCCTTAACTTCACTAACAATCCAAGTGATAGGAAAAAAAAAAAAAAAAACAGGCACATTAAACCCCCCCCAAAAAAACCTAATTAAAAGAATTAATAAAAATAAAAAAGCGGCAAAAGTGCACAAGCTGAAAAAAGATACAAAAACACGAAATTCCCACGGTTTTGTCTATTCTCATTGGAACACATTCGAAATATACACTGTACTCACTTGAATTCTACGCAAAACCTTCAACAAAAAAGAGAGTAAGAATTAAAAAATTTTAAAAAGATAACGCAAACAAAAAGAATCTGAAGAATTCAAAGTCAGTTATGGTACACAGAGAGAGAGAGAGAGAGAGAGAGAGAGAGTTGATCTCGAAATCACACAAAAAGCAAAAACCAGAAAGAATCGAAAACAGAATATCCATCACCATTCAAGCGAACTAACTGTATAATTAAAAATTAAACAAATAATTAAAAGAAAGTAAAGCAAAGCAAAGTTAAGTTAAAATAAATAAACGCACCGGTTTAAACCAACCAATACTAAGAATCTGTACGGACAAATTCAAGAGTCAAATCAAGCAAGCCATTTCAATTAGGGTTTCTTTTTCTCTGAAGTTGAAGCTGAAACTGAAACCTCTCTCTCTCTCTCTCACTCAACAAACCAACAGTTTTAACACTCCCTCTTTCTCTCTCTAGAGTAAAAAAAATATACAAAAGAAATCCAATTGTAGTATAGCTCGAGCTACTAGGCTCTTCTTCTTTGCTTCCCTTTTCTATTCTTTTCTTTTTCTCTCACTCTCTCTCTCTATAACGTGAACAGATAGTCCTCTGCAGTCTGCAAGAACCAAAGCTTTTGTTGATGTCTACAGACTCTACACTGTAAACGTATTGCTTTTGCTTTTTTTTTCCTCTTAAACATTGGTGGGGCCCATTTGGCGGGACCCAGGTGGCCCCTACCTATGTTTCTTCTTTAAACTACATTTCTTTTCAAAGGTGGGGACGCTCCTCTCTCCCTCTTGTATCATTCACAAATCACAAGTTACAACCATGAATGATCCGTTTTTAAATTTCAGTATATCGGGTTTGGATTCTCTCATACGGGTTGCTTTTAAATTTTTTTTATTTTATTTTTATTTTAAAGAATTACACTGATATATAAATTCGGAGATTTTTTAGTAAGGGAAGAACTCCAACCCACATTAACAGTGTGAGGGGTTTTATTGGGTTTTTTTTATTGGTTTTTCAATGGTGTAAGTGTGAAAGGTTTTACCATATGATCAACCTTATATTGTCAGTAGCTTTTGTAATTAGTGCATGATTTGAATCCATCATCACTTTGTCTTCACTTAAATCAATGGTCTAGATTAATTAAATCTTTTGGTTGAGTAAAATATAAAAATTAATAGAAATAATCTAGACCATTAATTTGCTATAATAGACACGTGTCAATAAATTATAAAGGTGATGACAAAATGAAAAGAGAAAATGTGAGAAAATGATCCAAATCCAGAGCCGTACAATTAACAACCGCATTATTAGTGCGTGTAATTTCAGGACCATATGATCACTTCTAGCTCGATTTAATGTTACTGCCATAGGACACGATAACGAGTTTATTAGAATCTACCGAAAATCAAATATTATTGATTTTTTTTTTTTTTAGGTAAGGTATTTATGAAGATTAAAATCTCTATAGGCATAATTAATTTTGATAATTTGAAGATATAATTAAAAGTGGCAGCAGTGAGCCAGTGATAGTGTGATACTAATGAAAAAATGGTGGTGATGTTGATGTTTCCACGAATTTGGTAAAATATAGGCCCACCACGTAGGCCCAATATGGGCCCATCTTTGTATGTATGAGTTTTCATTGGTTGACGATCCTTCTTTATCTTTACTAATTAGTAATTATTACCAACACATAACTCATAGAGTCATATCATAACTATTATTTACTATTAGAAGAAGTGGCTAGGTGAAAGCCACGAAATAATCGACATGACAATCAATACTGGTTAGGTCGAAAAAGATGAACAAATTTCAAATTCATTAAAAAATATAAATATATCATTAATGTCTTTTAGTTAATTTATAGGTAATGTAATATTGTCGGGACAATCAATATTCAATAGTTATTACTGCAATTGACCGTGGCAAAATATCTTTTAATATTAGTTGTTGAAAATAGTATTATGAACCGTAGTAATCATACCAATATGACTATGAGAAATTTACTATCGAAAACCCCCAAAGTAATATATAGTAGTTATTATGTAAGGTATATTAATTTTGGTAAAGACCTTACTGAAATCATATCTATTTTAATAAATTTTGATCTAAATT
Organism: Acer negundo; assembly: GCA_035582765.1. Classification (NCBI taxonomy): domain Eukaryota; kingdom Viridiplantae; phylum Streptophyta; class Magnoliopsida; order Sapindales; family Sapindaceae; genus Acer; species Acer negundo. The sequence continues at coordinate 32,576,122 of CM069236.1, forward strand.
TTTGTATAGATGATAAGTTCATTGAAATTTACATATAAATGAAATTTGAGAATTTTTTAAACACTATAACTATTTTTTTTTTTAAAAAAAAAATTTCTATATTTATCTCATTTTTCCGATGCCTTTATATTAAAAAAAATAGGGATAAATAGTTCCGATGTTTGAAAAATTCTCAAATTCTGTTAATAGATTGATTTCAATAAATTTATCATCTATAAAAAAATAATAATAATAAATAAAATAAATCAAATCAAATCAAAATTCATAAAAATATATGTGATTTCATCATGATCCTTACCGAAATTAAAATAAAGTATACCTCAATTAATAACTACTATATATATATATTCTTTTTTTCTATCAGTTCGACCTATATAAAATACATCAGTGCCTTGAATATGGGTTATTAAATTCACATATTTTGACTTGGTCTGCATGCATTTATTAGTACTTATCTATAATCTATGACCTACGTGCAATCCACTGATGTATTTTACATCTAGTTGAATTGTTGGGACCGTGTATATTATATATATATATATCCAAAAGACCTCAAGCAATAGTTGTTTAGGCTAGTGTTGTGTCAATTTATGAACAGATCATTGTTGGAAGATGATGATGAGTATTAAAATCATACAAATGACGAAAATGCCCTTGCACGGGAGAATATGGCGATCAGAAAAATGAAGAAAACAAGGGGTCAGTTTGGACATTGGAGAAAAAGACAGGTGCGCGCGCATGCATGGTCAATCAGTGTCTTTGCTCTTGTTGCATGGCAGTCAATAGTAGACAAAAAGTCCTTTGCATAGAACGGAACGGTTTCGGATCAGGAGCAATAATAAAAAGGGGCAAGCAGTAGAGAGCCTAGTCAGTGATGGGTCAGCTTCCTCCTTATTCTTTGTTGGTTCAAAGAGTTGTCACTTTGAGACGATATTTACTATTAACTTTTTTTCCAGCCGGATCCCGTATTTTTTTTTCGTTGGGAAAAAAATTTGGAACATTTTAAATCAGATTTCGAATGTTATTGTCGAAAAAACGTGTAAAATTATGCATCAAAGAAGAACCGATTAACTACATTCCCTTTTTTTTTTTACATGATAGCGATTTGTGAAAGTTACATAGTAGTAGGCTACATACACTCCCAATAGTGATCATACCACTATGTAGTATTACATAATCCACGTCACCGATTCCGTACGAAAAAATATGAGATAATCCCTCTCCAAATTAGGACTGCTCTTTATATAAATAAATATAACGGTGATGTCGCAAGATAATGGAGGGATGATGTGGATCATGATTGGAAAACTTTATGGGTTGATGGGGAGGATCAATTGTTGGTGGTGAAGTATTTTGTCATGTGAGTGTCTCAAATCCCATGAAAGCTTAGTAGTTGTTGGTGATTAAAATGATTAGTTCAAATATTTTACTACTCAATTCTATAAGAATTCACACCCACATTTTCCAAAAAGAATTGGTATTGTAATCTCTTGTGGGCCTTGGAGCTGAGTCTTGTTCCCTTGCTTTTTGAAAAGTGAAAAAAAAAAAAAAAAAAAAAATTAGAGGTTTGAAAGTGTGGGCTTTGAAGTTATTGGAATTATAAAAAGGAGAAGCCATTCAAAGGTGGGTTCTTTCATGATTCCTTTCTCACTCAGAGGAGAGCTTTGTTTGCCATTTTGGTCCACTATCTACAGGCTTTTTTCTAAGTGGTTAATCACCACTATATTTAATTAATTACCTGTAAATCATGCATCAAATGAGGAATATAAGCATAATTTTTTTTATGTTAATTTAGCTGTAAATTAATTTTCTAATGAATCTGAGTCTCAATTTCTCTATCATTACATGCAAATCTCTAGAAATGTGTATGTTTTGGGGCTGAGTAAATACCACCTAGAATCAACCACTGCGACTTGGGATCCAATTTTTTGTTTTTCTAGAGGTGCCAAACCGAATTTATAATAAAATATTTCAACCATCTTATTCTATGCACATATTTTGATGAACTGTTTTGGGCCCTATACGTTTTTTAATATATATATTTTGAAAGACAAAATTGGTTGGGTTGGGTCAAGGATTGTGACCAAATCATGTTTGACTACTGCTAATTAAATACAGTAGTAGCCTAGTAGCTTCGTCAAAAAATGTCATTACCGACAAATCTTATAACCCTACCACAAAATTTTGTCTCTTAATCGGAAAATTTCTTTTTAGTACTCTTAGTCGTGCAGATAACTTCTCTACGGTATCCAATCATCTCCCATATCAAAAATATAAGTTAAATTCGTGCTTACCAAGACCGAGCAGAGGGTAATTGTTTCTCTAGAGATGTTACGTTATCTGGCCCGGTTCTAAGGGAAGTCCAGTGAAACAGCCGTTTAGGGTCTCCAATCTCTAAGGGCATCCAAATTATAAAAAAAATATAAAAAATTAAGAGTGGCGGTATTTGTATCCCTTAGAAACTGTATATACATCGCAGATTAATATTTTTTTGAAGATCCAATATTACTCTTGATCAAAATTACTTAAATAACTAAATAGTTTGTAAGTACAAACCCCAATAATTATTAATTGATTGTGTATTAATCCTTAGTAAAAAAAAAGATGTTTTATGTTTGATATTCATATATATAATAAAAATAATTCTATTTTCTCAATCCCTAACTTCTATTTTAAATACTAATAACAATCCCCAAAGACCACAACAACCACTGTCATCAATAAGACAATAATCATATAACTTCTTCATCACCATGTTTTTTTTTTTTTTTTTTTTTTTCTTCTTCTTTCTTTCTTCCAGTTTATAGAGCCACTCAGGCAACCACTGTCATCAATAAGACAAGAACCATATAACTTCTTCATCATCAGGTCTCTACTTTTTTTTTTCTTTTTTTTAACTGTCGGTTTATAGAGCCACTCAGGCAAAGAGAACAAAGAGGAACAAGCCCAAAAGAAACAGGGCAACAGCAAGACCAAAACAGAACACGAAACATGCTAGAAAAGCAGAAAAACGAAAACACAACCAAGTAGAAAAAGCGAAAACCGAGAACCCACATTTGTTTGTTTTCAATTTTGATTTTCTTTGGTATGGTTTATGGGTTTTGAATTTACATTATTTTTATTAGATAGTGATTAGATCTTTTGTTCATTGCTGTTGATTCAAAACTTGGGGATCTTTGTTTCCGGTGATTATATATATATTGAAAAGAGGAATTATTCATTTGAATAAAAAGATATAAATAATAATAAAGTTGATTAGATCGTGGGGGTGTATTTACAAAAATATAATACAATGAAAATAAAATAAAATAAAAAAGTATTTTTGACATTAAATGAGATTTAATTACGAATCAAAGATTTTTAAAATATTTTAGGGGTGTGGTTACGAAAGGAGGTGTACATACAGTTTTTTAGGGGTGTCAATATCGCCACTCAAAATTAATTTCAGATATAACTCATGTATGATTTTAAACTAACAAACCCATAAATGAATTTAAAATAGACCCATCAAACATATAATTTTTTTAAACTAACAAACTCATTAGTGAGTTTAAAATAGGTCTATTGAACTTTTTTTTTTTTTTTTTTTTTAAAGAAAAACCCATAAATTATAAAACTCAATTATCATTCTCAAGTTCTTACACCAAGTTAAACATGGGTTGAATCATATTCATAACACTAGTTGTCTTTTATATATCTAAAATGGGAAAATAACAGTACAATTAGTGTGACCAAAGGTCTCTATCTTACACTATGGATAAATTAAATATTTCTGTAATATTATCATACAAATGAAATGTTCCAACCTGTACTAGAGAATTACATCATTAGCAAAATCAGCAGATTTATATCAACATATTGTGTGACGATACGAGGTTGGTCCAATAGTAAATCCCTCGTACATATATCATGAGGTCGTGGGTTTGAGTCTTCCCCTAAAAAAACCCTAAATTTATATAATATTTCAATATATATATATATATATGGGGAGATATCATATTTATATCATTATCAAATTCATCAGATTGATATCAACAACAATATTAGTATATTGTTAACTCTCCTTTTTGTGATTTGCGTTTAAATTTTTAATTAGGCATGTAAGTTCGATTGTTTAGTTTTTGTTTTTATAGTATTGACCATTGATTACTCTTTCTTTCCTTTTTGCTTTACCGGGTTACCTAGTCATATATTTTTTTTTGCTATATATATATATTAATATATGAATGAATAAGAAAACAATTATTCACAATTTATTTTTCAATTTTTTATATTTATTTTTTGTGTTGTTTTTCCCCCTTATATTAGTCAAATTTTAGAAGAAAAAAAAAATATTATTATTATTATTTTAATAGCTCCAATATGGTGAATAATAATGTTATCGGAAAGTTTCTGATAACAGCCATTATATTGTCTATGTTAATAGCAGATGTGTTAAGTCATTTTGATGAAAGATGATACGAAGTATGTTGTTTTTGATGAAAGATGATCGCTCTTTCTTTCCTTTTTGTTTTACCGGTTAGCTAGTCATATATACTTTTTTGCTAAAATACTTAGTCATATATATTAATATATGTATGAATAAGAAAACAATTATTCACAATTTATTTTTCAATTTTTTACATTTATTATTTTTTTTGTGTTGTTTTTCCTCTTTATATTAGTCAAATTTTAGAAGGAAAAAAGAAAAAGAAAAAAAAAAAAAGAGATCAAATAATAATAATAATAATTTTTTAACAGCTCCAATACGGTGAAGAATAATATTATCGGAAAGTTTCTGATAACAGCCATTATATTGTCCATGTTAATAGCAGATGTGTTAAGTCATTTTGATGAAAGAGGTTACGAAGTATGTTGTTTCGGGCGTGGTACGTGTAGGCATAGCTAAAGAAGTTTGTTACGCTACATGTCAAGAAAATTGCAATGTACCACCAAATATATATAATCTCTTCAAAAATGTCATTATATTTGTGCTTGATAAGCTTCTTAGATAATTAGATTTGCAAATTTTGCACCACCTAAGCTACATAAAATATATATTAGGTAAGACTGATTTTTCATAAATCATCATAGCACTTTTTTTACAACTAACTACGCTTGTTTTCAAAGACTTAAAACAATTATCTTTAAGCATCGGCTTCTTGTGATATTTAAGGAAAGATTTATACACAAACCAAGTCGAAATTTAGCTCATACTCACACTTACACCATTAAAACACGTGATTTATATTTTTATATTAGAATTTAATGACTGTAACTATACAAATATTGTAAAGCGACTACTCTTGTAATCGTGATTATTGTAAAAAATAAAAAACACCGCATAACGTAATTCGGTAAAATAAACACTTATTCTGAAATTATTTAATTTCGAATCTCTGTCACTGCATGTGGTATATTATAAAAATATCGTAGAGATAACTCATGAAGTGGGGGGTGTAGAGAAAAGTATTGGGGTGCGAATAGTTTAACGCTACGCTTCATTTGAAGAAGCCCATAGCTCAACTTAAATGGGCCTTGACAGATAATTTTGTTATCCGTTAAAGTGGGAGCCGCATTTTTTTCAAAACTGCCAGTCTCGGACAGCTAGGGCTCTGATCCAATACAGTGGCGCTATAAATTCGCAAAAATGGGACCGCGAATGGAAAATCTATCCAGTCCGTACAATGACACGTGTGTGCAGGTCAACGTCTCCGTTTAAGCGACGAAGTTGACTGAAAACTCGACTCCTAACCGACGGTTCCGTTTTTTGTTTGTTGCCAGTATCAACCACCGCTTCAATTTTCAATCGACGCGTTGTTGCTTTCTGTCTGGTTCAACAACTACTTAAAAAAATCCCTCCAATTCTGTGCTCAAGATACAAGAATCCCTAAATCTTTCTCTTGATCGATAGTTGTATTTGTATCTATATATACAGTATACATAGATTCGCGATCATGGCTTTGGTGTCGCCGAGCACAGAGAGGATGGACTTGTCGAGACACATGGACAGGTCTCCGGCGGGATCGGTTGCTGACGTGGCGTCGGAGCCGTTGTCCTCAGCTGATATTCCGATAAGCACCGATAATGCCAGTGATCAGTCCAATTATTCTTCGCCGAGCCCTAATAGAGACGTTGAAGTTCAGGTTTCTTTGATCCTCTTCTGTAATTTAACTTTCTTTTTTTTGGTAGATTACATGTGTTACTTGTTGCTATCACCAATGGGTTTCTCAGCTAAATTGAAGTTAATATAATCTTTGGAATTTCAAGAAAGTAAAAATAGCAACTTAATTGTAGTAGATGGTTAAAATTCTCTGTCTCTTACACGCATCTGATCGGTTTTTTGGTGATTGAGTACTGAATATTTATACTTTTGACTTGAATATATGAATTTACCGTCTTAGAATTGAATTATTGAAGGAGAGACATCAAAAGGATGGGACTGTTTTCTATGGATCAAATATATGAATTTATGCATCGAAACTTAAATGAAACAGCAATTTCCATCTATTTGGAAGGCTGATATTCTTCAAATATTTGCCATGATTGATTCATTGCGGTTGTCAGTAGGAAACAATAAATACAGTCATATAGGTTTCCAATTGAAGTTAAGGCAAGTACTCAATTGGAAGTAAATTAAGATTATGGGAGCAATTCTATAATAAATATAGTCATATAGGTTTCCGATAGAAGTTAATGGCCGGCCTTAATAAGCCAAGTACTCAGTTGGAAGTAAATTAAGCTTATGGGAGCAATTCTGCTGTTGACAATTTGTTCAGTGTAGTGCTTGTGACGTGGAAAATTGAATCTTATTTCAATAGATTCAATTTCGAGAGTGGGAGACATAGGTTCATGTGAATGGTTTGCTTGTCTTGGCCCTTAAGTGGCCTAGTAGGGAAGGAGTTCATTATAGCAAAGAGGTCATTGTGATAAATTTACTCAAATAGTTGTCTTGAGCTTGCATATGTTGATTTCCTTTTGCACATAAGCTTCAAATGTAACTTCCTTATTAATTTGTTTTCCAAAAATATAATTACCTTGCACATCTCCAGTTTCTTTATATATGCTCGAATCCTCATAGCAATCATACCAAGAAATTACAGCTGAATATAATCCTTGATTATTTTCTCATATATGAATTTTAGTTATGCAATTGATACTGGTAGCTTGTTCATTTTTTGTTTGGAAACTTTTGTTTTATCCATTATGGGCTCATGCATTCTATCAAGACAAATGATATGGACTTGTACTGATCTTGTGCCATTATAACAGTCTCCGGCCTCTCTGAGAAGTGAAGAGTATCGGCAATTATTTCATCTTCCACCCGAGGAGGTGAGTGATTTTAGGTTTTTTTTTTTTTTATCTATATGTCGTCAATAATTTTGTAAACGTTTTGTTCATTTCATTGAGATGGAAATGGGATAATTTCATTGACTAGCAAATGCTTACATTGTTAGGTAGAGAAGTAAACTTAGATTTTCTTGTGAGGGGAATGGTTGACCATGGTTACCAGTAAATTATTCAATCTTGTTTTGGTGATTCTCTTACCTTCTCTCAAGCACTAATGATGGGAGTATGATAGATTATAGTACTTTACTACTTCCTTTTCAAGTTAGTACTAAACTTGCCCAATGTTTGAAGTTATGGATGCCTGATTATTTTGCAAATAGGCTTTCTCCTTGCAAACAGCCAGAGTCTTGGCAAGCACTGGCCTCATGGATCAAACAAAACTCAGACAATGGTTGTACTTTATAAATCTTAGTAATGGGATTTTAGACGTGTGGGGGATGATCTGCAGTTGGAATTGGAATGCCATCGTTCAGGCTGAAGTAAATTAAAATGCCTATTTGATGGTTTATTTTCATTGAACTTAAGGTCTCCATCCCCGTATCTGTGTGGTACTTGAACTGAATTTTTTTTGAACTTGACCTGAAATGTATTTGAATGAACCATTAAAGATTTAGGACATTCAAATGTTATTTGCAAAACTATTGATGTGTATGCCACCCTGAAATTTGATAATATATCTTTATTAATATCATAATATTGCCACCCCCCACCCCAACCTAATTCTGCACACTCAAATTCTTATAGTGTGAAGGAATGTGTAAATTCTTAATTTTATCCCTTTTTAAAATTTTTTTTATTTCTTTTCTATATAGGTGCTTGTTCAAGATTTCAATTGTGCATTCCAGGAGAGTATACTTCTTCAGGTAAAGTTGATCTTTATAATGACCTCTGCTCTGTGTTTGAGGTGGCATACAGTACTCAAATATTGCTTTAGAGTGCTGCATTTTCTTTTGGTAGGCATGCTGCTTTACCATCCTTTCATAATGCATATTGAGTTGTGTGTGTCCTTTTTGGTTCTGTACACTCTTTTAGTTTCAGTTTTATGATGGACTAGAATGTTTCGTATCTCATCTCTATAAATTATTTACCTGCTGCAGGGTCATATGTACCTGTTTATTCATTATGTTTGCTTTTACTCCAACATATTTGGATTTGAGACAAAGGTAATGTTATAGTTCACATATATATATATATATTTACATTTACATCCAGTTACCATTGAGTTTTCTGTTTGCTTTCTCAGTTCTTATTGTAAATGTCAATCATGTGTTATTGATGAGTTTATGCTCCAGAAAATAATACCATTTCATGAGATTACAACTGTGAAAAGAGCAAAGACAGCAGGGATCTTCCCTAATGCAATAGAAATTGTTGCTGGAGGGAGAAAGGTAGCAGTACTATTCCATGAATGTAACTTTTGTCCCGTATTATTCTGTTTTCGGGACTTTCAATTTAAATTGTGTCCTGAATATTGTTTGTTCAATTTATATTTTCAGTAACAGCTGCAAAGTCTAAATCCACTTATTGATTTGACAGTACTTCTTTGCATCATTTCTATCGCGGGATGAAGCTTTCAAGATCATTAATGATGGATGGTTGCAGCTTGGTAATGGTTCACAAGCGATTTCTGAACAGCAGGTATTTGGCAACGTATAAGTGTTGTCACTTTAATTTTGTTCAAATATTGTGTTTCATGTGTTATGATCGATTAATCGTGATGAACAACACATGAATCTGTCACCTATCTTTTTTTTTTCTTCTTGATACACAATTGATAGTTACTATATGATATCTGTCATATATAGTAAATTTTATCTGAAAAAGAAATATTAGATTTTATGTTTCACAATTTACACTCTGCTCAGATACATGACAGATTATATATATCAAAACCATCCGTACCATGATGAAATTTAATGAATTTTGATGAGATTTTTTGCATGCATGATAAGAAAAATAAATATAATTTTAGGAAAAATTCCAAAAAAATTATAGTTTGGGAACTATTTTTTCTAAAATTTTTAAGCTAAAACATTTAAAAAATGGGAAAACATAGGAAAAATTGAGAGTAAAAATAGTTCTTGTATACAAAAAAATTTCAAAATTTCCCCCCAACCATATTTCATTGGTCTTAACATCTATACAAAAAATCTCATCAAAATTCATAAATTTCATCAAGGTTTGGATGAGTTTATATAAATGGTGGTTTGCACTAGAGAAGTCCTCTATATATGTGTGTGTGTATATATATATATATATATATAACAGGTTGTGTTACAAAATTCACGGTAAAAGTTGTTGAAAATTAAACATTTTATAAAGTGAAGTTTTGGAACTTGAAGATGTTCCGAGCTTCATATATAATGTCATATCGTTGAAATTTTAGAATTTTTAATTGTGAAAATTGTTGATATTTTTCAAATTCCGAGTTTCAGTGTTGTGATAAAGGAATAAGTAATGACACTTGATTTATCTTAATTTTCAAGCACCAAATAGTTTTCTCATCTCTTATGTAACCTTCCTATCATGCATGCACTTTGAACCGCAAGATTACTTGGTTGCAATTTTCTTGTTATTTTTAATTTGCTGATCTTACCTCAGGACTCATCATCTGAGACTAGCAGCCCACAGAATGGACCTGTTATAATTGAAAAGGCCAATAGCTCTAAACATCCCATTGATGAATTGGATTCTATTAAAAGGTAACTTTATAATCTGAATAAATGTTGCTTATGTTGGATTTGATGATACCTTAGCTTACTTTATCTTTCTGATACAGGGACGAGGATATCTTAATTTATTCCGAGCTCCCACCTAGCGTGGGAAATGATGCTTCAACTACAATTTCGGAAATACAGGAGAATGTGGAACAGGATGGTAAAATGGTTACAAACACCGAAACTTCAAGTTCATCAAGGACTTCGTTATGGAAGATAGAGAATTCTGATGCACCTAAGGGTAGTCAATTCTTTTTAGATTTTGGATTGCGACTTTGGTTGCATTTTTTTTATGACATGCCAAAATTGAGCACATTTTTGTTAGACAGCTTATATTATGTTCTCTCACATTTTGATTGTTAGATTTATTATTTGTCTTGACTTTTAAGTTTAGCTCAAGAGTTCATTAATTAGTTAGGAATTAAACCAAGAATTTGAAATTGTTTTGCGTCATGCCCTCGGCCATCTCAAGATCAAGTAATTTGAATTTTTTTTAATATATTTTTCTTAGAAATGAAGCTTTAACTTGTACTATAGAAGTAGCAGAATAATTAGCTACAGGTTTGAAAAGTGGAAGGGAATTTAAGGTTTATAAACTTGTTACAGTTCAAGTTAGGCTTAATGGTGAAACCCATGAGGGTTAGTAGAACGGTCACGACTGTGGTTTGCTCCCACAGGGTCTGGGGTTTGAATCCCTTCATGGGTACCTACATGGCCATAGGCCATAGTTTCATCTTTCCCGAAGATTGTAGGGTTTGGTGGGGGGCCAGTTTCGAACTCAGGTTCACTTAGCAGGCTCAGTGGATTTCTTGGTTATAGAAAAAAAAGTTAGGCTTAAAGGTGAAGCGTTAGAAGTTGAAGTATAGTTAAGAAGTAAAACACTGGAATTTGTGGACATAAACATTGGTTGATTTATTGTGTTGATTGGTGGTTAAAGGTGACAAGAAAACATGGGGTTTGAGGGTCTCTGGATATGCAAGAAAGAGATGTATGATTAACAAAAAAGGGCTGGGTAAACGGTTTTTCTGGGACATTAATCAGACCTTTAAACAAAGACAGTGATATTTTAAAGGGTTGCTTAATGCCTTAATGGTGGAAAGGATTGGGCTGCAGAATATGGCAGTACAAGTGGTTGTAAATGATTATAAGACATTGTAGGTCTTTTGTGGGTTTTGAATGCCTGCTGCTTATGATTGTATTGTGCATATTGCATTTGCTGTTTTGTAAAATCATTTTATAACGAATTGACATTTCTGTTCATGTCCATCTGAACTGTCTGTTTCTGACATGCAGTACCGGAAGGTTATGAAAACTGTGCAGAAACCAAATTTCCGGTAGTGTTACATATTTCAGTTATTTACCTATTTTTACCATATTATATAAGCATTTACAATTTGTTTTCTTATTATTTTTGTTTTTTTTCATAGAAAAAAGTTATTTGTTATAATTGCAGTTGAAGGTAGAGGAGGCGTTTAGATTGTTTTTTTCAGATGATGCTATTGATTTTATTGAATCGTTTCATAGAAAGAGTGGAGATAAAGGTAGCCTGCGCTGAATTAATGTAATATTCATTTTATGTGTATATTTCAGTTTTTATTTCCGGTGATTTTTAATACTTTTGCCTTTGTTTTGATGAAATCTTTTCAGAATTTAGGTGCACGTCATGGCGCCCACATGATGAATTTGGGCATACGCGTGATAAGTCATTTCAACATCCAATAAAAATATATTTTGGTATGGATTTGTTCATTTTTATAATATTGTTTCTTTATATCGACTGTTATGGCGATAGATTGGTTTAAGTGGTCTGTATATTTTATGCTGTTTCGGTTCCAATGTTATTTAGTATTAAATTTTTTTTGCTTAATAAAGGTGCTAAATCTGGAAGCTGCCAGGAGCTGCAGAAATTCCGAGTTTACAAAAATAGGTTTGTATATATATATATATATATTCTCTGAAATCATCTTTTTTTAAATAAAATTATTATTGATTTATTGTATCATGTATGTCATTTGAAAGACACCTATATCTGTTCTGATATTTCCATTTATTGCCCGAGGGTTATGCTACCATACAAGTTCTGTATAGTTACATGGATGGTTGCTAGTTATTGGATTCTAATCTATAGGTCCTCAAAAATGAAAAATGAAAAATTAAAATTTAAAAATTTTTAAAAAAATTATAAATTACTCTTATTACTTCTATTAACTATACAATTCTTTTATACTAGCCAAACCCTTCTTCCAAAGGAGTGCACTGTGAGCACAATTTTTTTCCTCTTAGTTTTAGCTTTTATTGTTGTTAGTTTGTTACCATTGCTCGATTCGACAGGGAGTATAAATGAGATTAAACTCGCTTCTCTCTTCAAACAGGAGTTTTGTCATATGAGAATTTCCTTACCAAATGTGGAAAATGGGTTTATATTACGATTTTCCTAATCTGATCATAATTATATGTTAAGGGTGAATAGTACATGATTCTTCAAATCTTTTTTAACCCATTCTGAAGCTTAAAGACAGTTTCAGTCATCAAGTAATCCAACAAGGAAATGGCACATTTATCTTTGCATTGTTGCATATGCTTAAATTTGGATTATGCCTGAACTAATATTTCTTAGCCTTGTCTTATTGTTCTTCATCTGTATCCCTTCTTATTGCTCTGTGTATGCCATTATTCCTTTTCTCTGTCTCTGATTCTTCTTGGATCTTAAACATAGACCATCATATGTATGTTACATAGTCTGTAATGTTGCTGTCACCAATTTGTATGTTATTTTTAACATTCTTACTTTTTTCCCCAGTCATCTGGTTTTTGAGACATCACAAGAAGTCAGTGACGTACCTTATGGAGATTATTTTCGTGTAGAGGTACAGGCTATAGTTGATCAATCTTGAGCATATCATTATATTTTAGCTTCTGCTTTATTACATCTGAAGAGAGGTTATTTAATCAAATTGGCAAGATTTATCTGTTATTGGGTGGTTCCTTACACTTCGTTCCCTCATACTATTCCTCTCTCTTCTTCCTCTTGGCAAACTTAGAGCAGTAAACCAGGGTTATGCCACTTTCCCTGTCTAACACCCAATGTATATACATCAGTGCCCTTTATTACTTCTTCTGAAATCTTTATGTGGCTCAGTCTGCTGCTGCCCAACCCATTATTATGTAAACATACTGCAATTTTTTAATAAATTATATTTCATGCATGGGTGTAGAATTATGATTGCAGGAATAAATTTTAGAACATGTGTGACTGTTCGCTGTTCTGGTACCTTTCCTTCTGGGTTTTGAAAGTGTACTATTCGGTTTATAGTGTTTCAGCTAGGTGAAAGATTTCTGAATTCCACTAGAATTTGTTACTTAATATGGTTTTTTCTTCTATATGTTAGGGGCGTTGGGATATTGAAAGAGTTGGCAATGAATCCGAAGAAGGCTGCATACTGCGAGTATATGTGAATGTGGCATTTATTAGGAATACTCTCTGGAAAAGTTAGTTTGTATACTTATTGATGAATTTTCTCTTGTTTTATATTGGTCCATTAGATACCTATATAAACATAAAAGAATCATAATGACCTTTTTTTTTTTTCTTTTTTTCACTTGTATTTATTGACCTCATTGGATTCACATTGGAGTCCATGAAGTAACTATGCTTTTACCTGCAACTTATTAGTCCTTTGTACTTTGTCACCGCATTTTTTTTTCTTTGGAAAAGATTAAGATGTTTAGAAAAAGGTCATGACATTGGTTCAATTTTAACATAACATGAGCAATGCTAGGCAAAGGCTTGTATGTGAAGGTGGGGGTGGTGGTGTTTAATTTGGAGTTTTTTGTTTGAACGCTGGCTAAAACAGAATGTTATGTGCGTTTTCATGAAGGTTGGAACTAGATTTTGATGCCTTCTTGGTGTTTTTTACAGAAAAAATAGTTAACTCTACTTTGGAAGAATGTCGAGAAGCTTTTCAAATATGGATAAACATGGTATTATCTCTATCTCCTTTGTTGAATGTTTCTGATTTTGCTGTTCTTTATTTATTTATTTATTTATTTTTATGGAATCTGTATAAGGATTTGTATGTTATCCATTCTTTCAGGCACATGACTTGCTGAAGCAGAAAAACCTTGAAAGACAGGAAGGTTGGATAGTGATAGATAGTTGTAATGTAAACAATTTTTCATTAATATGTGAGACTCCATGTTCACTTATCATATTTTTATTGGCTTTAAGCAGAGGGGCCACCCATCGCTAGTACTGTTCAGGAGGTTGATCTTCTTTCTGAAAGGGAAGTGAGGACTGTGGAACCTTCAGAAAGATTATGTGAGTTAAATGGCCAAATAAGTACATTACAGATTTCAGATCCCATTGCTCCTAACCAACGAATTGAGACTCACATGCAAGGAAATTCAATTAGCTCTACATCTGTTGGATCTTTGTTAAGAGAATCAATGACAAAGTTCTGTTCATTTCTGAAAAGTCAAAACCGTGTTTCATTAATCTTAGTCATCGCATTTGCTGTGATATTCCTGATGCAGGTATGCAGTTCCTTAATTTGACATGATCATATTTAGAAGTTGATTGTTTTATTAGCTTTAGCATATAATAATTTTTCTTATATATATCTGAAATACCACATGAATTTTGTCAAGATAAATTATTTAATTGATCGAGTTGGTACTGATGTATTGTTGGTTTCCTTAGTGTTCTGAATAGCATTAGGAATATTTGCTGTGCAAATAGCCAAATAAATTATTAGAGAATCAGTCATGACATTTCTATATTGAAAAACCGTTTTCCTGTTTCTCATCAGCTTCCTACCACAGTTACATTTTGCATGTTTCCCATAGTTTAGCATCCCCGATAGTGTGTTGAAGGTGTGAATTATACAGTATACTTAGCTGTTATTTTATTTAAATTATCAGGTGAGCATAGTTGTGCTTTTGAATAGACCTCAACACATCCATGTGGCATATCCACCAAATCACATCGGTGGTATGGGTGGTGGGGTAGGAGAAAGATCGGCTCAATCTGTGGCCTGGTTAGAGAAACGGATGCATTATCTTAAGGATGAGATGCTCATGGTTGAGGCTCGGCTGGAGAGGATGTGGAACGAGCATGCAGCGTTGAAAGCTCAACTGAAAGACCTAGAGCAATTAAGTAAGCCTCAATAACGTCCAATTTTTTTCATGCAAACGTAACTGTTGATGTATATTGTTATAGTTTCTGTCGGTAAATATTTTTCTTTCCACACGTTTCCCATATTTTTTTGTGTGGGATGGTGTGTGGTGTGTTGTAATTCAAAAATTCGAAGAGAATATATAATAAGCGCCACGAAATCAGCTCAAACTTGGTTTCATTTTCATTTTCAAGTTGATAAATGAGGATATATTTTAGAGTGTTTTAAACATTGCTAAATAATATGTGGTGGTGATTTGTAAGTTGTAACAACCATATAAACATGCATCTTAAAATGTTTGTTTGGCATTGTGATGTTGACTCAACTTTGGCGGTGGTTTTGATGGCTTGATAGTCTTGGATTATCCATCTTTGCTTGGTCGGTGAAGGACATTGTTGTATCACTAAACAATTCTCATGTTTACTGAGTATGATTTGTTGTAGTCAGTCTACTATTGCTGCGACTGTTGCCTGTAACATCATCATCATCCAATAAGAAAATTCTCAGCCGGTGCCTACATGAAAAATCCCCACTTTCTTTGTTATATATTCTGCAAGTTTATTTTGTATAATATTGGTCAGTTTCAAACAAATATGTTAAGTATATCATTTGATAATAATCATTCAATTAAAAAAAAACTTAAGGTAGATAATGCTCAATGACACACAGAAATAGATGGACGGACATTAAGATGTTGATAAAGTGGATGACACCTGGAGGTAGATGAGTGGATCTAAACATATTGATAAAGTGGATAACATATTCAGATAGATTGACGGACCTTAACATGTTGATAAAGTAGATGACACATTGAGATAGATGGACGGACCTAAACATGTTGATAATGTGGAGCAAGAGTAAGGGATTTGAACTCGAAACTTTATGACTCTTAATATCATGTCAACCGTGCTTTAACATAGAAAGTAAAGTTACTAGTAAAGGGTCCAATAACCTAATTTAAGATATACACGTACAAGAATATATTCACAAGGAAGCAAACTTAAACAATGTCCTCTCAAGAAAATCTTCAGTGCACTGTTAGAGTGCAACTGACCAGATCATTGAGAATCCGGTGTATCACTCATCGGTGCACGGAAATTTTCTCCTTCCTCTTACCCCTGGTCTCAATTTTGGAGTTCATGTAATGGAGTTGACTCTTTAAAGATTCTGAAAATGATTGAAGAAAAAGAAAATGATTTCAGTGGATACAAATAAAGTTGGCACTTGCACTGTGTGTTTGGTCACTTTGATATAGGTTTTGTAGAGGCTAAAAGCACTTTTTTAATGTTAAAATTCTGTTTTAATGGATTTTTTTTTTTTTTTATAGTAAAATTGAAGAAGTGTTTTTTTTTTTAACGTTAAAAAATCTATTATATGTCTTTTGGGAGAAAGCCCAAATGAGGTCATTTATTTATTTATTTATTTAAAGGTAAATAATCTTAACTACATTTCATAAACTTTAAATATTTTACTATATACCTTTATACTATAAATAATTTGTTAGTGTCCATTTTTATAATTATTCACTTTATTAATTTAAAAGCGCTTTTTTTATAGAACTTCTTATTAAAAGCTCTACTCAATAGAAGCTCCATTTGAAAGGTTATCCTAAATTTTTGGTTGGACTTATCACAGACCATGTTTGACCATGTTTGACGTTTTGGCTTTTCATAAAAAATAAAAATAAAATCTCACTTCAGTATCTAGCTTGTCACATTCATGTTACTGGTTAATGCACTGCTAGGACGTCACTAACCCAATTATTGAGGATGAAACATTTCTTATTTTCGGTTACTGAATGCATCACTCAGTATGCACCAAAAATTTTCTCCTTCCTCTTGCACATGGTCTCGATTTTGGAGTTCATAGCATTTTCTGCAATGGAGTTGGTACTATTGAAAGATTTAAAAATGATTGAAGAAAAAGAAAATGATTTTAGTGGTTAAAACGAGCTTGCACTTGTAGTGTAATCTATCTGTAATCTGTACCGTCTGATAAAAAAAAAAATCCGTATCTTTTTTTCTTCATTTGTATGTGATAAATTTTTGATGTTGTTGATGACACTCATGTTCCACATTGTTTTAGCTTTTCACGAAAGAGGAAAAAAAAAAAAAAAAGTCTCACTTCAATTTCTAGCCTGGATTGTGGTGGTGGACCGGTAGTGGTGGGCGAGGGCGTAAATTCCCTCTATCTTTTTGTAATTGATCCACTTTTTAAAGAGACAGCACACGTCTCACACGTCTCACACGCCCCAACCGTCCATGTCTCGGACCCCGTTAAGTTGATTGAATCAGATACATAACTAGAACATTACTCCCCTCCTAACAAAAAATGACATGTGTCTATATAGAGGGGGTAATTTTGTCCAAACAAATGACAGTTTTGGGACAAAATTATCCCTCCTTTGATACTTCGGTAATGCTCACCCACTTAGAGAGGTGAGCAAAAGTGAATTCCTAGATATTTCAATAGATATTTATTCACCCTCTTACAAAGAAGTAAGTAAAAGTGAACTTCTAGATATTTCAATAGATATTTATTTTTATTAGAACCCGTTTGTAAGAGTTTCTCAAATGGATCTCTTAGAAGTAGATTTTTCAAAAATAGAGTTTTTAAATTAAAATTATTGGTTGTATGATTGTCAATTAAAAAAGAGATTTTTTAATGATATGATTATCAAAATATTCAAGCAACTATTAAATTACCAGAGAGTTTGAGACATTTTTTAATTGAAAGCTCACGAAGTTGGGGAAATGTTTCAACATGCTCATTTTTCTCCATAGTCTCCCAACATTCCCATTCTTGCAAATCCTCAAATCTAAGGATTTCCGTTGATTGAAAAAGCATTAAACAACCTGCTCCGTAGAATTCATAAGCCAAAGTTTTTAACCTCTTCATACCTACGATGGTGAGATCTTTGAGCGAGCTTTAACAACCCAAAAGAAGGAAAAGATGTGCGATTCTCACATCTTTCCAACATCAGGATTGTCACGTTGGAGAATGATGCATCTCCAAGCCAAGATGGAAATCTTATGCCACCATAACATTTGAGTGTGAGAATTCTTAGATCTGTATGAGGTTGTAGCATTTGAAGCACATTTTTTTCAATAGATATGACAGTTTTGGGACAAAATTACCCCTCCTTAGACACTTCCTACGAGTGCAAGTAAAGCAAAGCAATGGTCCATACTCCGTACATAACAGTAATGGCCACAATAAAAGTGAAAATGTCGTCGTTTTCGGAGCGGCGGACCACCGACTACCAGCGCCAGCGGAGCATGCCCGCCTAGTATTATTAGTTCGTTTTGTAAATACCATGATCATAATCCTCCTTTTCACTGACACAATTCCAATTCTAACTTCGGTTTCAAACAAAAGAATATTTTCTATAAAATGCAATGATGAATATATAAACTAAAGTGAACTAAGGACCATCAACACTCAAACGTGTGGGTCCGATTCTTTTGGAGAGGATCTTGTTAACTAGTGCACCATATATATATATATACATATATACTCTCAAAAATAAAACTTTTAAATGGTAAAAAGTTAGTATATTCCATTCTAAAATTCTACTTGGTTCATGACCTTTTGACCTTTTTAGTAACCAAAACACTAATGGATGTGAAGTTAGAGAAAATATCATCCTAATTTATGGGTCTAGCAATTTCCTTACAACTACGGTAAGCTGTTAATCATTAGATTTCAATCCATATAACTATACTGATAATGTTTAGAATAATAGAAAAATCCGTAATTTAATAGGAGAAATTGTTAATAGTTACAACATTAGAATAACTCAAATTAAATAAGCTTTTGCAATTCTTAGCAAACATCAACTCTCTATAACTTTTGTTCCTCTTTTAATGGTAGACATGCTTTACAAAATTCTCAAAATAGATTGCTTTTAGACTTTTTTGGATTCGAATTTCAAATCCTTTGGATGTATTCTCATGGATACCAACTTTTTCTGAAAAAACAAAACATGAAATAAGAATATTAATATATTATTATTATATATGTATACAAATGGAAAATCAATTAATGCCAAGTGTTTCTTTGTCATTGGGTTTCAACACTGCAAATCAAAAAATAACAATGCTTGATTACCCAAACATTAGAAACAGACTAGCTATGATTTACACATCACTCTAGTTATATACAATTGCTAAATAAGTAGGGACCAACTCATCTTCTAATTTACCCAAACACATACACAAAAGAAAAGAGCGTCTCTTCTATATTCATCTTTCATTACGATCCTTTTATATGAAGTTACGATCACAACGAAAGATGTATGTACATTCGACTTTGCTGTGCATAAAAATTTTATCATCTTTCTTGTAAACCTATTTTTTTTCCCTTCATGTTTTTTCAAATTCTCGTTGCTGTGGCTCTGAAAGGACACGTGGAGCTCACAAAACCGTTTACCAAGTGGAGATATGTGCTGAGCTCGTGACACGTGGCCACATTTATGTTGTTTAGATACGGTGATATTTTGCTGCTGAGTCTCAGCTCTTTTCCCACGTCTGCATACCCCCCCCAATGCGTCTGCTCCATGTGCTTTTGCAGCCAGCTTGGAAGTCTTGCCACGTCGACTTTCTGTTTGCTCGCCACGTCATTGTTATCGATCACGAAGCCTGGTACCTTTGTGATGAGATCATCTGAATTTACTATACGAAGAATCTTGGTCCTACTTTTTTCAAGTAAGCATCTAAAGTTTCTGTTTCCTACACGTGGCCCACCGAAAGAAATGACGGTCACGATTGGTGCCTTTGGGAATGTAGAGTTTATATCGTATGCGGTCAGTGTAGCGAGTGCCGCTCCTAGGCTGTGTCCTGTGATTGTAAAACTAAGTGGCTCATCACCGTACGCTTCCATTACTCTCGAGATCTCTTCTCTGATCATGTCTTGTAAACTAGGACACGTTTCCGTGCTCGAAGTGTACAGGCTCAAGAACCCACTCTCGACCATGGGCCCACTAATATTAGGACCCACTTGATCGTCAGC
This sequence comes from Acer negundo, assembly GCA_035582765.1. Lineage (NCBI taxonomy): Eukaryota > Viridiplantae > Streptophyta > Magnoliopsida > Sapindales > Sapindaceae > Acer > Acer negundo. Next base: position 32,596,352 of record CM069236.1, read on the forward strand.
CACCTGATCATGATCAGGTAAACTAGTCAAAGTGGCGCGTAGGTTCTCGATCCACTCCAAGCAAGTCGCTGTTCCTCTAAAAGCAATTACCACGTCACGTCTTCCAAGTCTAGCGATTTCCTTCTTGTCCTGACAAACTGCCACGTAACCGATCCAACTGGACCTCGTGGACATCCAGCTCGGCACTCTGTCGATCCAACGTGGCAGATGAACCCCAGACGTCACTCGTAAGTTCTTGGTCAACCGGTAACCGGTTTCTCCGATTCCCGACCGCCTCAAGACAGAATTTCTGGGGTACTTACACGTGGCAAATGTCGGCGAAGAAGGATCAAAATCGAACGAACGATAAGCTGCTTCAACGAACTGGCCGTACCGTAGAATCTCTGTCCGTAGATTGCAGTCAAGTGGATCAAGCAAACCTTCCCAGTCGTTGATTCCTTGATATTCCATCCAATCCTTGCCCAACCTTACGGACTGAGCTAACGAGTCGTATTCAAGTGAGCTCCACGAGAACTTGGGGTTCTTACTCGCTAAGGTTTTGAGACTTATTGAAGAAGTAGTATTAGAAGCGGAGACAGATGTGGCGGCAGCGGCGCCGCCGCCGCCACTACGAGTGGCGTAATTGAAATATTTACCGGGAGATAAACCGCATGGCTTTATAACTACTCCAATAGCAAGCCTCATATTAATGGGTGAATGCTATTAGAGAGTTAAAGAGTTTTTGTTGGTTCTGTTTTTTTGGGAGCTTTTTAGTTGAGTGGTGGTTTGAGAAGTGAAAAAGAGTAGAAATTTATAGGAAGAGAGAGTGATGAGAGTGGACGGTAGTGCATGAGAATCAAAAGAAAATATCGAATACGACGATCTCATACACGCATCAATCCAAACACAAGTAATTTGATAGAAAAATTAAATATGGTTTGACCAAACAAAAGCAAACTCTAAAAAGTCATAACGCAAACGTCTTTTAATTGAACGGTCACAATAAAACCATAACATGAACGTGTTTCTTGCAAAACAGCCATAATAGAACCGTCTTAGAATAATTTAATAGAATTTGCTTTAAAAAATCAAATATTTTTTGTATATGACATGACACCATAGAAAATGTACAGTAGTATATCAAATAATATAATATATGATATTGTAATAAGGTGTTTCACGGATAAAATGAATAAGAGTTTTTCTATAAGCAAGGAAACAAAGAGGCAGTTTAAGAGAGTGTACGTAGTGGGGGTGGTGAGTTGGGAGGAAATTAATGATCGGGTGGATTTGAGAGAAAAAAAAAAAAAGTGAGTCTCACTGAGGATTGAGAAAAATAGCTGTTGGTCCCATATAAGGTGGTGATGATGATGAATTGATAATGAAAATGATTGGGTGAGAAAGACGTTATAAGCAAATCAATAGTTTGAATCAATTTTATCTTTTGATATAGTAAAGACTTATATATTAATTCAGATCATTGATTTGCTAATTAATATATATCAATAAATTATAAAGATGCGGATGGGATTTAAATCCGATGCTATACGGACGGTACATTGAAAGTCAAAACCAAAGAGAAGAAGGGTTTGACTTGACAATTAATTGTTTAAATAAAAAACATTTTAAATGGAAATTTAATAAATCTGTTTCTCCGACCAATTGAGCAAATAACGACGCGTTCTGGCACGTGGATTTCACCGGACACGTCTACAGTAGCTTTCAGCTTGTTTTTGGTAATCTAGCGCGTGGCTTCTTTAGAACTATTTTATTAATATTAACCATTTGTAGGGAGACTTACGAAAATTGACAATTATCCCTCCACCTCTAACGTAGTAACATTCGAGTATTTTTATTTATTTATATAAGTAATTTACTGTACGTATATACGATATAGAAAATAACTATGGATTTTTTTTTTTTTGGAATAAAAATCAAAGGGCGAGGTGGATGACTTTCTTTCCCTCTTGAGTTTTCTCTCGCTTTTATAGTTTTGTCTTTGGATCCTTCAAAAGTATATCGGTGGAATTTTTTTGTCCATCCCTCAAATGTTCCCGATACAGTAACACAACCATCATTAAAATCGAAAACTTTTACAGTTCTACTTAAAACCGATGAAGCACAAGTTCAACCAAATATTCTCCTAGCGCCAGTTGTGAAAGGAGACATCACATATTTGACAATAATTAGATTCCTGTGGTGACTAGATCAAGAAAAGTGAAGCCAACTTTTAAGATTTATCTAATTCCAAGTCTTAAGAGAAGTTCTAAGCGTCTCCTTATAGTTGAGACTAAGATTCATACTGATTCTGTGGCTTCAATGACCCAAGCAGAATTAAGTCTTGTCGCTAATTAAATCGCACAGGTTGAGACATAAATGAATGATTTTGCTGATCTGATTAATTAGGTTCATATTATTTTTTACTTTTTATTTTGTTAAGGCACGTGTACCTTTTTAGATTAATGTTAGGTCATGTGCGTCTCTCTATTTTCATTATATATATATATATAGAAAATATTTGTTCCATATGTGTATACATGTAATGTAACAATACAATGGCTAATACATGCTAATATTAAACGTAATATATATGTTAAGGTGTGGCTGAAGTTACATATTTAAGAATGTTATCAACATAGATTATTCAGTACTGTCTTTGTAAAGGTTTTAAATGATAACACAACTTTTATTCATTCGTGATATAGGAGTTTGTGTTAATTTTTATTTTAAGTATACGCTGAGACAACGCATTAAAAATAATAATAATAATAATAATAATAATAAAGGTACATCCACAGTCCACGCGCACTAAGAAGTGAGAATGTACACATCTTCACTTATACTATGCATGCGTATTTACCCGCATGTATTGGTTTGTTGGTGTTGTGACTTGTGAGACAAAAAATATAGTGATTAATAATATTTAAATGAAGAACCAAAAGTGTTTATCCTCCCAAATTATAAAAGCATTGAGTGTCACAAATTTAATGTTAAGAAGGAAAAAAAAAAAAACAGGAAACAAATAGAAGTTGAGGTAATCCAATCATAAGTCATTAAGTCCCACTCATCCATATATATCCGATATCTATATGATTGTTGAATCTAGTCATATTGTCCTCTTTTTCAAACTCTTAATTTTGTAATAATTTATTTAAAAAATAACAAAATTTGTGAGAGTTTAATAATAAATCTAATCTCATTATAAAATTATGAGTTCGAGACTTCAAAATTATTTCTATATAAGTTAAAAAGACAATAAGATTAGCTTTATTTTGATTATCTCTCTCGCAAAGATACATATAATACTACTATACTAGCATGTCAGTTTATAAAAATAAGTAATTGTACCTATCATACATATCTTCACTTTTACATTAGATGTTCGTGACTTTTGGAATAAATTTTTTGGGCACTTTGTATAAAGAAGATGTTAAAAAATTTCCTCTGAAAAGCAAAAGTGAAAAAGAGAAAGTGCAAATTAGGGAAATAGAAAATAAAATAAAATGAGATAACTAGGCACATGTATATTCGTCATTGACACCTATATATAGATCAAGTCAAAACATATAAATTTAATAATCCAGATACAATGTATTGATATATATTCTTCGTTATGCACTTATGTGAAAATTTATATATATATATATATAGAGGATTGAATGCCATCCTATCTAATCAATTAGATAGTTATATTGATATATATATATATATATATATATATATGTATCATTAACAAATTCACTTCACATTTTTGCAGCCGCAATAACTTTTGAGCCTTTTGACTGCTTAGTAATTTGACAATTACGAAAAGATGGGATTTGTGGGACATTATTATAAAATAATAAAGAACTGCTCTTTTGATTTGGCTTAATTTGAATTCCTTCACGGAATGATCAAGTAATATATAAACATTCAAAGAACTTATAAAGTTTTTAGTTGCTAATAGTAATAGAGATTTCCACGCATGTAAAATGCTTATGCTGTACTGTATAATTACTTGTGTAGTGACTGTGAGTCTACTGAGCTCTTTTTTGTTTTTTCAAATTTAGGACCACTGGCTGGCCTCCTCTGGTCAAATCCCAAGGAGGCATGGAGGCGCCACCGTCTCCTCCTCCCAGATCAATTTATTGTTATGTTAGTTAGGGTTACTGTTTAATAAAATTAGGAATTTTTTGGAGTTAGAGTTTGAGTTGTTTAGGAAATTATAGATTTTTTTTCTTTTTATTTTATTTAAAATAAAATATTTAAATTAACAAACATTTTTAAATATATATATATAAAAAAATTGTTAAAAAATGAATATATATTAAAAAATAAAAATAAAGTATCGTAAAAGTTAAATGGTGTGTTAAAATGTGTAGTGAATGTGAGTCTACTAGGTTCTTTTTTGTTTTTTCAAGTTTAGGACCACTGGCTGGCCTTCTCTCATCAAATCCCAATGAGGCATGGAGGCGCCGCCTCCTCCTCTCAGATCAATTTATTGTTATGTTAGTCAGGGTTACTTTTTAATAAAATTAGGATTTTTTTAGAGTTAGAGTTTGAGTTGTTTAGGAAATTAGAGATTTTTTTTTCTTTTTATTTTATTTAAAATAAAATATTTAAATTAACAAACATTTTTAAATATAAAAATAAATATTTGTTAAAAAATGAAAATATATTAAAAAATAAAAATAAAGTATCCTAAAAGTTAAATGGTGTGTTAAAATGTATAGTGACTGTGAGTCTACTAGGTTCTTTTTTGTTTTTTCAAGTTTAGGACCACTGGCTGGCCTCCTCTGGTCAAATCCCAAGGAGGCGTGGAGGCGACGCCGCCTCCTCCTAGATTAATTTATTTTTATGTTAGTTAGGGTTACTGTTTAATAAAATAAGGATTTTTTAGAGTTAGAGTTTGAGTTGTTTAGGAAATTAGAGATTTTTTTCTTTTTATTTTATTTTAAATAAAATATTTAAATTAACAAACATTTTTTAATATAAAAATAAATGTTTGTTAAAATATGAAAATATATTTAAAATAAAAATAAAAATAAAGTATCCTAAAAGTTAAATGGTGTGTTAAAATGTGGATAGAATAGTAAAACCAAAACCAATTAATATTGAAGTGAGATAATCTCAAAAAAAAATTAAAAATTAAAAAAATTAAAAATTAGAGTGTCTTAAATATTAAGTGGTGTTACTTTACTTAATTGAAATAAGGTCTTTTATTACTTAGACTATATACCATGCAAATATGCATTTATGAATTTTTAAATAGTGCCACATCATCATTTATATTAATTATGGGCCTGTTTTTGAAAAAAAAAATAGAGAAATGCATATTCACATCTCCAATGTAATTATCTAAATTTAAATATACATCTATTTTATGACCAATCATAATAAAACAATTATTACATCCTCTCACCTAATTTATTTTACAATTAAATGAGCTTTAATAATATTTATGAAATGAGTTAGATATCCTAGTTAACATTTCTAAGAGAGTTTATAGAATTAGAAACCAAACTTCATATTCTCTAACTTTTTTTTACTACATCATCTCCATATTGAAGTTAGATAATTGCATTGAAGATAGTTTTTCTAATTTTTTAATCATCTATCATATGTGGCAGTCAATTTTCTCTTAATGCATATTTGCATTAGAGATGCTCATATTAAGACAAAAAAACAAACATCACCTTAGTTGCTTGAGGAACATATTTGCGCCTTTCGATTTATAAATCTATAGGATAGTGTTAACCTGTGCCCTAAAGGCACATGACAACTAGAATTTTACTATAATAAGGAATCCAATAAATGCATAATCATTGTTTAAATATTAATTATCTTGTTTCTACTTGTGCATTTATTGAATTCCAATTATAGTAAAATCCTAACTGTTAATCTGTTAGGGCACAGGTTAACACTATAAATATATATATTGGATTATTTACGCAGAGGGATGGAAAAAATTGTGGAAAACCTAACAATTATACAATATCTGCCTTATGTAACACATTGGGATTATTTAACTACTATGTTCACAAAAGAAATAACTGTAAATGGACCAGAACAATTGGGAAATATTCAAGTACCTAAATGGGCAAGGTATATTAGAGTAATTATGTTGGAGTTGAGTCGTATAGCCTCTCATCTGTTATGGCTCGGCCCTTTTATGGTAGATATTGGTGCACAAACTCCCTTCTTCTATATTTTCAGAGAAAAAGAATTAGTATATGATCTATTCGAAGCTGCCACCGGTATGAGAATGATGCATAATTATTTTCGTATCGGAGGGATAGCGGCCGATTTACCCCATGGCTGGATAGAGAAATGTTTGGATTTCTGTGATTATTTTTTAACGGGGGTTGTTGAATATCAAAAATTTATTACACGAAACCCTGTCGTTTTAAAACGAGTTGAAGGAGTATGCATTTTTGGTGGAGAAGAAGCAATAGATTAGAGTTTATCAGAACCAATGCTACGAGCTTCTAGAATAGAATGGGATCTTGATAAAGTGGATCATTATGAGTGTTACGACGAATTTGATTGGGAAGTCCAGTGGCAAAAAGAAGGAGATTCATTAGCTCGTTATTTAGTCCGAATCGGTGAAATGACAGAATCCGTAAAAATTATTCAACAGGCTTTGGAAGGAATTTCGTGGGGGTCCTATAAGAATTTAGGAATCTGATGCTTTGCAAGAGAAAGGGATCCATAATGAAATGATTTTGAAGATCGATTCATTAGTAATAAACCTTTTCCTGCTTTTGAATTACCCAAACAAGAACTTTATGTGAGAGTCGAAGCCCCAAAAGGAGAATTGGGAATTTTTCTGATAGGAGATCAAAGTAGTTTTCCTTGGCGATGGAAAATTCGCCCACCGGGTTTTATCAATTTGCAAATTCTTCCTCAGTTAGTTAAAAGAATGAAATTGGCGGATATTATGACGATACTAGGTAGTATAGATATCATTATGGGAGAAGTTGATCATTCAAATAATAATTGATACAATAAAAGTACATGATATTAATTCTTTTTCCCGATTGGAATCCTTAAAAGAGCTATGTGGGACCTTACAAGTGTTTGCCCCTATTTTGACTCTTGTATTAGGAATCACAATAGATGTACTAGTAATTGTCGAGTTAGAAAGATACATATCTAGAGGAATACAACAACGTATTGGCCTTAAATACATCGCCCCTTTTGGAATTATTCAAGCTTTAGCAGATGGAATAAAACTACTTTTCAAAGAGAATCTTCTTCCAGCTAGAGGAAATACTCGTTTCTTCAGTATTGGACCATCTATAGCAGTCATATCAATTCTACTAAGTTATTCAGTAATTCCTTTTAGTTATCACCTTGTTTTAGCTGATCTCAATATTGGTATATTTTTTTTAATTTTTTTTTTTTTATGGATTGCCGTTTCAAGTATTGCTCCTATTGGACTTCTTATGTCAGGATATGGATCAAATAATAAATATTCGTTTTTAGGTGGTCTGCGAGCTGCTGCTCAATCAATTAGTTATGAAATACCATTAACTTTATGTGTTTTATCAATATCTCTACGTGCGATTCGCTAAAATATAAGCTTTTCTTTTCCTTCTAGAAAAAAAAAAAAGAAATTTAATGGATATCCGCATTTTTTTTTATTCATTTATTTATTCTTTAGGTTAATAAAAAAATTAGATAGTTATATATGAGTGAAAGAAAACAACTTCGAAATTCGCAGTAAAAGCAGATTGAGTCTCATTTCCTATGTACAAGAGTTAAGTGAAAGTAAACAAAAGTGGAAGAAGCCCTTTACCCCAAGATTAGTTGATTGGTCATCCTAGCTTGAAGCGGGCTCAAAAGTCAACCGTATGGAGTTTTCACCATATGTTTGAATGTATTACAATACATATATTAACGAACGGGGGATTGAAAAAAAAATGGGTGGATAATAAGGAACACTAAAATACACACAAAGAATTAGTAATGGAGATTATGTAAATTAACGAAAAAGATACGTCTGCATAACATAAAAAGAATACTTATTGGAGCTTTAAGTAGGTAGAAATGATCAGACAGTATTCCTCATAATTCCGATTTAGAGTATGCTCCAATCCCCCAATTAAAGAAATTACTATTAGGAACAAAATAATTCAAAATAATTCTTTACTTTTTTGAGGTCTCCTTTTAAAAATCACAATAAAAAGAAAAGCGTTTTTTTTCTTAATTCTTTCCTATCTTCATCGAAAGAAAAATTATATCATGATTCATGAACTAATGTAATGTCTAATTTTTTTTTCGTAATCGAAAAGAAAATGATGGCTCGAAATATCAATAGATATTTCTACAAAGATTATTTTATTGACCCAAAAAATATTGAAGGATGAGATCAATTCATAAATACTTTTTGATTTATTCTTATATCAGACAGAATTTCATTTGTATAATTGGAGACCTTCCACGAGTCTATCTATCCTATAACCATATCAAGATAACGACTACTTGCCCGGTCCTTACATTTATTTGTGGCCTTGATGAGCCGTATGAGATGAAAATCTCATGTACGATTTTGTAATAGCAATGGGAACAGTACAGTTGTGGGGCACAATGATTATCTAATAGTTCAAGTACAATTGATATGGTCGGGGCCCAATCAAAATATGGTTTTTGGGGGTGGAATTTGTGGCGTCAACCTATAGGATTTATTGTTTTTCTAACTTCTTCATTAGCAGAATGCGAAAGATTACCTTTTGATTTACTAGAAATAGAAGAAGAATTAGTAGCAGGTTATCAAACCGAATATTCGAAGATCAAATTTGGTGTATTTTACGTTACTTCCTATCTAAATTTATTAGTCTCCTCATTACTTGTAACCGTTCTTTACTTGGGTGGTTGGAATCTTTTAATTATGTACATATTCGTTCCTAAGTTATTTGAAATAAATAAAGTGGATGAAATCTTTGGAACGACAATTGGTATCTTTATTACATTAGCTATATATATACAAATATATATATATATATATATATGGGTCAAGTTAAATCAACTTAAATTTGTGATTTAAAATTTTGACTTCAATATCTTAATCACTCATATACTCTTAATCTAATGATTGAGATTTAAATTCATTTATAACTCATGAATTAAAAACACATTAGTGATTGAGATATTGAAATCAAAATTTTAAATCACAAATTTAAGTTGTTTTAACCTAACTTATATATATTAAAAAAAAATCATCTTAACTATTGCCTTAGGGTACATATTTAAAGAAATTTATAATGTTTTAAATCAACAAAAAAAAATAACTTCTTCCTTCATTTTTTTTTTTCTTTTCAAAAATTTAGGCTTTGTACAACTAAATTTTTATCTGATTTAAGACTAAAAAAAAAAAAGGGGATAGAGTATGATGCTTGGTTGCCATGGAGTACTGTTTTTGAGCCAAAGCCAATACGAAGCTTATACGTGATGCAAATCATAAAAAAATGAGCACTACTTTCCATTCGGGCCATTCCTTTGGTCGCTTTCATGTTACTGTAATTTATGTAACGCGGGCCAAACTTTAAAGTCCTACTAAATATGTTATGAGGCTATGATCGAATCCCGCTTCTGTTATGGATAATAATATACTTTTCGATCCAATTATTGTTATAAAGATAAAATGAGATTGTCTTAATGACACGTCCTAACGAGGACGTGTCATTAAGACAATCTCATTTTATTTTTCATAGGACGTGTCATTAAGACAATCTCATTTTATCTTTATAAGGTTGAGTTTGAATCATATTTCCGTCTTTAAATCCTATGATATATTGTTATAGTTAATGATAATAATAAAAATAATAAAACTATTTTTTGTAAGGGTAATAATAATAAACTTTTGATATAGCATGAGTTAACATTATCAGTACTTAACTTTACCGATTCAATGTAAATTAATTAATTAAAAATGTGATGTAACAAGTAAATGATAGATACGATTCATTTTTAAAATAAAAGTTTGTCCTGAATTCCTAATAGATGATAAATATAACCTAGGGACATGAAATTGCTTGAGAAAAACTCAACATGTGAGAAACATGAATATATATATATATATATATATATATATACTATTATTAGCTAGTCCCACATAAGAAGATATTTGTAGCAATGAAATATAAAATGTTGGTCAATGGACTCTTGTCAATGTGCTGTGACTCTTCAAGAGGAGACTTCATCACCATGGTTCAAAACTCATGGCATGCATGAATATATATACATATATTTATTATCCCACCTTAAGTGTAGGTGTCCTCTCCCTATTTATGGAAGTAGTAAGCCGGACTGTGCTAGTAGAGCTTAATTCCCGTAAGATCCCGACAGCGGTTGTTGTATATATAAAAAAATATATATAAATATATATATAAAATAAAAATAAAAATAAAATAAAAATAAAATAAAAAAGAGAGAAATATAAAGCACTGTTGTTTTTTGAGAAACAATAAATATTTAAATAGATCATAGATGGCCAGGCCAGGATCTTATTTGTTTTTTTATGGGTCTAACCGGCCAAAAGCAAAATTTGATGTGACATTTATACAACTTCACCTAATCAGTAATGTGAGTGGGAATTTTATCACTGAGAGTGAGTGCGAAAATTTCCATGCCAAAATCATGAAAATAATTTGGTTATTCAGTGACTACCGTTTATTTATAAAGGGACCCAAATTTTTTTAGTTCGAATTCAGATAATCTCGTAGTCTGATTTTTTGTATATGGTTTTTCCTAATCTAATGGTAATGGACATGTTTAGTAATAAGAAATTCTATCGAGTGAGAATGAACTTTGTATTAAATTATACAAATCATACATATAAATTAAGAATTAATTAAGTACATATTGAAAAGAGAACTTAGGGTTAGTTTGATATTTTTGTAGCTTTTAAAATAATCACGATTAACTGTGTTGAATAAATAATTATTCTTTCGTAAGGAATTAAGTTCCCTCTCGTAATTCTCTTTACGTTTATTTCATTCCTCATTGTTAAACATGCTCCAAAATATATTTAAGAATCATTTCATGGTTAGGAATTGTTTTTTTTTTTTTTTTACTCTCTTATATAGATAAATATTTAATTCAAACTTCCCTAGGGACGGTAAATGATTTTCAAATCAGCAGCTTTAATCTTATCAATGGTAAAAAATTTTAAAAAAATAAAAACCTGGTATAGATATTATCCGAACTATACTTATCATTTCAGCACAAGAGATTGAACCACAAGAGAAATTAAAGTATAAATTCCTTTTTAATTTTGTGGGTTTGTGATTGTGAGCAGAATTAACATTGAGGTCAATTCATTCTTATATTTTTGTCTTTGTTTTATTATATTCAATTTTTAAAATCACGTGCACAAAGAAACAAGCAATAATTATAGATTGTGACATATTCAAAATTTTATATCTAATCTTACGTTGGACAAAGTATACTCGAAGTGTTTTTTGAATTGAATCTGAAATAACAAAACCGCAGACCAAGATTGGATAATTTTGATGCCAAATCTTATCCTCGATAAAATCCGAAGCTAAATTATGAACAACTATATTTCCTTACTTGGGCACAAACACCCAAGAAGTGCAACCCAACAAAGAAAAAAGAAGAAAAATATCAAGATGGATATCGGTTATTTCAGGGTTTGTAAAATAGAATTATGAATTTACATTATTATTATTTTCTTTGTAAAAATATTCATTAAATTTCTGATTTTTAAACAGTAATATTCAGATTTCTAAAATTTCTTTTAAGTTCGGAAAAACTAATTAATTGTATAGCAATTAACAATGACTTCCCTACTTAACCCAAAAGGAGAAATAAAGGGGTCAGGGGGATACATTTTTCTTCTGCTTCTTCTTTTCTAAGGTAACAAATTGTTTACATTAATTTGTAATTTTTTATTTATTTTTTATTTTCCATGTTGAGTTGTGGTATGTCGTCATGATTTCAGTTGAAACCTGTAAAAAATGATAGATAGAAGACAAACAAGATGGAGAAATTCTCTTTATATTTTTGTATATATCATCTGTACAGTAATACATAAGCTTTATACTGGTTAAAAAATCTATTTTAAATAAATGGAAGCTGATTGTTAGCTAATTACAACGTAATTGTCTATAGTGAGTTACATACATTTTTTATATAAACAAATAAATTTCACATAACACATAAGTAAAAGTTGAATAGAAATACTAAATAAAAGGAGTTATTATCTAAAGCTTATTTTTTAATTCCACTTGAGAGTTGAGAGTTGGATCCATGTTTAAAATGGAGTTATTGTGTGAAGTCTTTTTAATTTCCAAATGAATTTGACCATTATTTAAAAAAGAGGTTTGGAGCTAAAGACCTTTTATTTGACTAAAATAAAAACTTAGATCAAGCTTTTAAAAAAAATATTTATTTCAGTCCATTTGTTTTAAAACTCAAAACATGTAACCAAGGGCCCTCTCATGTAATAGGCCTTGAGTGATCGTCCTTCTCATCCTGGCACTGGGCCAAGCTTGGTTCAAATCCCACCATGGGTATTTTATAAACATATGTTAGGAGTTTTCTTTCTATGTTATGAGAGTAACCATCATTATTGGAGTAGATATCCGGACTGCATATGTATTATATAATCTCGGCAAGTTTCGACAATTCTATCGTAATAGCTCTTGTATAAATATTAAAAAAAAACCCATGATTATATTATAATAACAATTATAACATAATCTATAAAAACTCATCATAGATTAGATATATATTTATATGTCCTTTTAAATTGTTTATAACGATTTATGAAATCATTGGAATGGACAGAAGGAGATGAGGAAGTTGATATACATAATTAATTATGAGTCAATGTTGTTCATCATTCTATGGTTGAAAAATCAATGTAATGGGGGATGAGGTGATCGACTAGCTAGCGTACGGTACGTAAAAACTAAAAAGTGATGTGCTACAACTGTTTGAAACTTATCTCTAATATCCACCAGATAAAAATAATCATTTTGTCTTTTTAGGGTTTAAGATATGATGAGAAAGTGATCATAATATGTTTATCTTACTTTGAAGACCACTTATTTATTTATTTATTTATTTTTTTTATTTTATTTTTTTATTTTATTTTATTTTATAAATAATTAAAAATCTGAAAAAGCATATTAATCTGGGTTTTGAATAGTAATACAATACTGTTTTCCTTGGCTTAGGATTTTTTTTTATAATCAGGAATAGTAATATTTTTAGGAAACAAAAAGCATGAAACTATTTGATTATCGAATCAATTTCATATATTAGTATTATGAACCAGGATCTTCTTCTCATCTCACCCCATCCTCACATTTTTAAAACATGTAATTGATTGTTAATAAAGTATCAATTATATCTTAAACATTTATTCATTGCAATGCTTATCTGTCATAAGATTAATTTTGAGCTGAATTCGAGATGACTTAATGGATAGCAGCAAGCCCCGTACCTATGGATCGTGAGTTTAAGTTATATTCCCTTGGATTGGAAATAGGGAGAAAAAAATCAAGCAGTATCTTATCGGGTTTAGTAACTAGCCCAAATATAAAAATTCAAAGGCAAGCCCAACCTTGTAGGCTCGTACCCAGATGATCCCAATTTCTACCCAGGTACCGGTCATGGATTTACTATATATATAGAGTGAATTTTCAAAATCAAACTCAAAAGATTGTCTATTATCACCATATTAAGCATTAGTCAATAGTTTAAGCACTCAATAATTTTAACATTTATCCTATCAAGTTTGATATTATTTTTCTCGGATTTCTTCTAACGCATTTATGATGACCATTAATGGATTACTTGACCTTCGGTGGTTCTCAAAGACAAAACAAAAAAAGATTTGAAGCAGCACTGTGACTACAGATAAGTTGATAACTCTTGAACTTATCATTTTTGTATATATTTATGTGAGTTGATACGTGTACGTAGTAGATCCGATTGATGCACGCAATGACAGATGTATCAAAGTTAACGGAGGAAGATAATGGTATAATAAATGTTATAAAAATATTCAGAAATTGTGACCCCTGTATTTATTATATTTCTAACACTTACTATCATTATCGATCTTCTTGTCAAAATATTCTAAGGATCCAAGAAGAACAGATAATATGGCAAAATTGGTATGTACTTCGAACCCTAATTCACTTTTCTCTATTTTTATTTTATGCTGTGCCTGTGATGCAAAATATTTCTGTTTTACAAAAGCTAGCTAGTAGCTAGGTCAGAAGAGCCCTAAAAAAAGAAGAAGATCATATTGGGTCATTTGGTAGTATTATAATTTATTTATTTACTTTTTGCTGATTTTGGGTATAAAATTGAGATCTGACTACTGGGATCTTATGATAATAATTTTATTTTATTTCTATGCTTTCTATGAATCAATCTGTTAGAATTCGAATTATATAGTGTACAGTTTTATTGTATTTAAAAAAAATAAAAAAAATTATAGCAACTGTATTTTTTTTTTTTTGGGTACAATATAATGCAACTGTATTTTGTTAATTAAAGCGAATTTCGTGAAAAGGAGAATGAATTGAAATTATTTTATACAGTCTGCTTCTGTTATTATTTATTTATTTTTTTTCATTTTGCGTGTCTAGTAGTACTTGACTGATCTTGTACTGCTAACAACAGTCATCTCCATTACAATTTCCTTCTTGTTTTTTTTTTTTTTTTTCCTAATTTTCTCTGATAAAATATTTGTACAAGTGTTTGAAGGACCAACACATAACACATAGAGGACCACAGCTGCACCGCCCATAGAGATAATGTGTTATGTGAATACATTACAAATTGTAAAAAAATAAAAAAATTATCTTTGTGGTTACAATTTGAGTTTGTATATATGATTATATTCTCATATTGTGAAGTTTGCTTGAATATATATATATATATATATATATATATGGCTATCTCTAATTAAATTCTATTAGAATTTAATCTTTCACTCTAAAGTCTCAAACATAGCTAGTTGAAGTGGCGATGCGTAATGAGGCCCCCCATCAGATCAACCATTTTTTATTTTAAAATTTATTAAAATTTTACTCTAATGTTTTGTTATTTATACTTTGATATTAAATTTCTTATGGTTTTTCAAATTGGCCCCTTGTTGGTTTCACCTCTAACTAGTCGGATATACTTCGTTAGTGAACTTAATTTTTAACAATTTTTTTTTTTTTTTTTCCTTTTCCCTTAGACTTGATCAACAAAAAAATGCATGGTTTGTACGTAGTTGCAAACCCTAATTCATCGAATTTTTGTAATCTTATATACGATGTGATGCAAAATTTTAGTTTGGTCAGCCCTAAGGCCCTAACAGTACTCGTGTGTGGATTATGTTATAATTGGTTGGTTGTCGATCTCTTCCTCTTCTTCTTTCATTTTCTCTGAGAAAAAAAATATGAATCATGCACTGCTATGACTGATCTATCATTTGTACTAGCTAGTTTGAAAAAGCAACATGTAGCAATTAAATGCTAGCTGCATGTGTATATATAATGATTAATGAGGACAACCATTTTTCTCGTGATCAATGAATGGTCCCAAGGATTTGATCTTTTATGTTAAATGTGTAGTAGTACTAGAAAGGATTTTTCTTTTTTGAAGTCATCAAGTGTCTTATTGTCTTTGAATATTTTGCCATTCGTTCATGACATCTTTGACTAGGACATGACTAAGTGAATTTTCGGATTTTGTTTTTTCTGTTTCTTTTATTTCTAGCTTTTCGAAATTAAAAAAATGGCATTTATTTAAAGCATTAACTACTTTGGGTGAACTACCGTCTAATGTAGGCGTTTATATTTAACTAGACAATGTATTATATTTAATTTGAATTTATTTGATTTTAATGAGCGATATCACCACCAAACTATATTAGGGATAGTTGTTCTATAGATGGATCTTTTTTAATATATATTTGGAACTATATTTTTTTTAGAGGCTATATTTGGAACTATATTTTATCTTTACATAGAAGAATCACTTATTGATTTAGGTTCTGTTGAACTTTTAAAGAATCATTAATGTTCAATTTTCAACATATAATATCCATTAGAATTAGCATTTCAATAGTCTTTTATGCAAGACTTTACAAGGTTGGTCCAAAGTTATGCCTTTTACACCTATACCATTGAGATTGTGGGTTTGAATTATATTTTTCTTTCTAAATTTCGAGATGTATAATTATTTAAAGAATGTATATAGTCTTATGTTCTAGAGCCGTTTAAAAGATTAGGGAGACGAAAAAACAATTCTCGAGTTAATTAATTGATTATTTTGAAAATTAAGAGCCTGCAGAAAAAATATTTTGAAAAAAAAAAAAGTTTGATATGACAGCTCAACTAGACCTATTTTTATTTATTTATTTATTTTTTATTCATGGGGGTCCGAACCAGTTTGCGCGTACTTCGACTAATTCCAAGGCTCTGAAGTTAACAGCCGGATAAACCTCCGGTGGCTTTAAGAGAAACGTAACTGCTAGGGATTAAACCCAAAACATCCGAGATTACGGCTCGCCCCAGTGATTAGTGTCAGCACCCCTTTGGGTTGATTAGACCCATTCATAGACCAAAAAATACGTCTATTCTACTGTGAATTGAAGTGACGAGATATCGAAACACAACTCGGACCACGCTTTGTTAATAAGATCTTTGACTTCTCTTTGATTGATTTGAAATTAATGCATTTGGGTTTTTGGTCTTTGTTTTTTCTCTCTTTTCGTTTTTACTTTTTACCTTGTACTTCATTAACCGACCAAATTGAAAGAATAATATTTTCTTGATTATATTCAAAGGTGATTCTCTTGATTCCTGTGATAGTCCTTGTTTTTTTTTTTTGTGTACAAGGAGCATAAAATACTGTTTCTTCCCTGTCCCATTTGTATTTTAGGTTCATTCTATTGATTTCCATTTATGTTTATATCTATGCTCAATAAAATTAATATATATACATATTATTAAAGACAACCCAATGGTTGTTAAAGAGGACATTTTTTATTTTTATTTTTACGGCATCTATCTATTTATCTAGACATGTATTTTTTTGAAGCTATTGCTATTGGTAGGATTCAACCCCTAAACTCATCCATCTACTAGTTGTGTTACGCCCCTAAGGACGTGGGTAAAAAAAAAGTTAGGGTTTCTTGATTTCTAATTCAAAAACATTAATATTACTATTTCTGAATTGCTCCTCATAATAGTAACCAAAAATTGACCTCCTTGTGCATTCATCAATTGTTCTGCCAAAATTGAAGAAATTGTAACATTGATTTTGCATTAAGCATTGTCTATTTGGAAATTGAGATACACTCTTTTTGTACTATCCAAACTAGAAATTAGAAAGATTAAGTTAAAGCTTTTTTTTTTTGTTGCTAATTCTCTCATGAATATGAATTCATACAATTTTATTGTTATAGTTTAACTATTTTTATTAGGTTAAAACTAGGTTAATTGATAGGTACTTGTTTTAAGTGAAATACAAATTCTCGATATATAAACTTTACTATAAAAGATAAAAGAAAGTATACATTTGATCCGTTGGATTTGTAATTAAGTTGATGTCTAAAAAAAAATCATTACAAAGAAGATATAATGGTTCTCTGCCTAAATTGGATCCTGAAAGTACAAAAATCTGTGTAAATCCTAACATAATTTGGAATCCATGGAAGATTGTAATGAGAGAGAGAGAGAATTGGGCGGTAAAAATTATCTAAGTGTGAAAAGCATGAACGCCTGATTTTATTGAAGTCTTTTTCCGGTGCCATCACTATCGATTTGCATTCGTTATCTACTATTAGATTTGATTTTGACTGATACCCAATGACACTTCAAACTTTTAAAAGTCCAAGTTCGGTAGTGATTGTGAATTCAAATGAAAATTACTTTTGATAACTTTTCAGCCGCAATTTTGCCTGTTGTATTCCAGGAAGCAGTTTTGTCTGCATTGTTCTTTTGGCCACCTGGTAGGTTCTGGCTGCTCCGTGTAGTACTCGCTGATTGGCTGTCATTTCTTCGTTATACTCTACCAGGTAAGGTTATTGGTTAATAATAAAATCCCTTCAATATCTATGAACCCTAAAGATTTATTATATTTATTTAGTATGTTTCAGACACAGGATTTAGTTTTTTTTTTTGTACAGGGTCTTAAATTATCATATGTGATTCCAGGCCAGTTTTTTTTTTTTTTTTTATAAAAAATATAATTATAGTTATTATGTGTTTTGTGTGGTAATGATTTATAATGTGTTAAATATAAAAACTTTCTTGTCATGTCCCAGTCCCATGAAATTTAAAGATGTCGGTTTCACCTATGAATTTATCAAATCTGATAATCTAGAATTCAGAGGAAAAAAAAAGAAAAAGAAGCTTATATGTATGTGGATGTGGTAGGTTTTATGTTTTCAAATATATTTGAAAGTCGCTTCAATATTATAACACAAAGTAGCACTGTAGCAGTCTTTGAAATTTTCAAACCTTATTGGACCTCATAACTTTTATTACCGATTTCGGCTAAGAAATTTATGCTGAGAATTTTATTTATTTATTTCTATAATCAGAATTTTTTAACTTGATTTAACACTTCCTTGAATTTGTCTTTTGTCCACCTTCAACTTTCTTATTTGACTTTTTCATTGTTTTAATTTAAACAAGACCATAATTTTTTTGAGGACCACCGTCCTGCGACCTGTAAAAACTATGACCACGTTTTTACAGCAGAAAATGTAACGTCACCAGTCACTGTCACCGGTCACAATAAATCCTCCCGGAAGCGTGGCTCATGAGTGTCACTGTAGAGTGTCTTCATGGAAACGACAGCGTTTCAAGTTAAAAGTATCTTTAAAATTAAATTAGGACCTTCTGGTTTTAATCATGCATGTATATATATATGGTTATATGTACGGTGAGAATCTCCTTCAATGATTTAGCGGCTTTGATAAAATCCCATATGTTTGTTTAATATTAAATTTTGTAAAATATTACTTTAAGCCCCTAGATGTTTTATTTTACTACATTGATATAATTTCTAAACTAATTTTTCTGGCTCAACTGCATTTTGACACGACATATAACTAGAATTTGTAGGTCTTGATGGCTGCCTGGTAGAAGTCAGAGTTTGGTAATTATAATGCATGATACACAACCGGAACATATACGGGACACGTTACATGTGCAATGCAAGATGCATTTAATTACTCTTTGATTGAATTTAGTGTTTGAATCAACGGTCGTATATGTAGACCAATTTAATTACTCTCAAGTCTCACCAGTCTATTTTAAGTATATATTTGCGTGTGATTATGACTTAATATATGAGCCATCATAGCCCAAAAAATTATAAAGAATAGATTATACTGTATGAGATTTTTCTTCATTCTTGACTCACGAGACTAATTGGACTATATAATATCACAACCGCTATAAGAGCGGTGCTTGATACAGTTGTTTTCTTCAGATGGACGGGTCCTGTGAATGGAAATTCACTAAAAAATAAATAAATTATTGTATAGATTCTCCAATTAATCGATGGTCATGAGTTAATTCGGGATTTCTCTACAAAATGGATAGTGAAAGGTTCATACACATTGTGGGTCATCTTAATTAAGCATTTAGTTCTAAGAGTGGTTTGTATTGTGCTTAGATCTTAGGTTTATTTTATTTGTTAGTTTTTGTGTTTTGCTCTTATCTCTCAACTCTTGCTTGCATAGTCCATGTATATGTGCGAAGATGGTTCCGTTGTGCAATATTGAGGACAATGTTGAGTTTAGATTTGGATGTGTGGACACTCCCAACTTAATGTCAAATTAGTCTTCGTACATCTTTTCAAAACACGAGATAGGTTATCAAGTCAATGGTCAAATGAATCACAAGGCGATACCTGTCATTCTTTATGCTATGAACAGAAATCAATACAGTTAATTCAAACTCTAGAAATGCACAAGAGGCATGGAAAATACTAGATACGGCTCATGCCTTCACAACTATCAAAGAGAATAAATCAATCTTCAAAAGTATTATAACTACTGCTCACTTTGGTTGATTCATTACTCATGAGATATCTTATCTTACAATTAATTAACACTAAATGAAAAGAAACTTCCATGTTAAGTAAATATCAAATATCTCTTTAGGATATGTGTTTTTTTCACTTAACAAGTCGTTAGAGAAAGTGGAGGGTTCAAGAATTACCTCATGAGCATTTTCAACCTCAGAGTTCAATTGACGAGCTCCTATACTAGATGGACGAACTTGAGGTTTGGATAAATGACTCCCAAATCAACGGTTCGAATTCTACCAATGACAAAAAAAACTTTAAAAAAATACACGATTTAGATAGGTTAGATAATGTCAAATATATATATATATATATATATATATATACATATATATTTATGTGAGCCATCATATTCTTCTTGTTCTTTCATTTATTCAAGGTCATCAGAATTTTGCATTTGATTGAGATCGAGTAATTACATCTTTTATTATTATTATTATTATATGTTGGGTATTAAATGTTTGTGATTATAGTTAAGAAAATTTTTTTTTTTTTTTTTCAAGACATAGAAGTACATAAAAATTTGATTATATTTAAACTTCGTAGTTAATTTACATCATCGACATGTAATTTAATTAGATTTTGACATGTAATGTCATTTGTTAACTTGGACGGTAAGTGTTAGATATTTGATCTAATAAAATGTTGATATGTGAAGTCATTTGTCAGTATGTGTATTTTCATTGTCACATTTTCTCTCACGCATGATTATGAACCATCGCATTCTAATTCTTTAGTCATAATTTTTTAATTCGATTGAGGG
Source organism: Acer negundo (assembly GCA_035582765.1). NCBI lineage: Eukaryota > Viridiplantae > Streptophyta > Magnoliopsida > Sapindales > Sapindaceae > Acer > Acer negundo. Next base: position 32,617,155 of record CM069236.1, read on the forward strand.
TTACAACTTTGTTCTTATCATTCTCTTTTCTTTCTTTTTTTCCCCTCCAAATGTCATGCTACAATGTTTCATCTCTCTCTCCCTCTCTTTTGGGGGTACATCGAATGTTTTTTTTTTTTTCTTCAGGAATTGTCACACTCTGCTCTATAGAGAATCCAATTACTCATATGCAAATTAAAGCACGTGGTAAGTATGCTTACTTGAGTGCAATTAGAGTTATATCGTCACAATCATTAGAGTGCATTCTTGAAATTATTGAAGCAATATATGCATGATATATAGATAACTACCAAACCATGTTCTTAGATTATAGATATATATATATATATATATATATATATATATTTTGCCTTCGCTGGAGGGACTAGGTGGGGTGTAATAACGAAGGCCATGTCATAATGGATGTTTTCCAAATTGAACTTGATTAGAATATTTAAAAACCACTCGTTACTATCCGTCCAATCCAATTCAATCAAATTCAAAATAATTTGATGTAGAGTAATGTTTAATACAATCATTAATTATCCCAGCAAGACTAGCGTAATTGCCTTTTTGCTTTTATAATTGGATTGAAAAATTATATAGCATTTTTTGGAAAGTGATTTGCGCAATTAGCACCATTTTAATAATTATAGTTTAATTAAATAACACTAAAGATGAGATTTGGACAAAGCTACCTTTACTCTTCTACAATATTCTCTTACCAGTCCTCTTTTCTTTTTTCTTTTTTCCTTTTTTTTTTTTTTTTTCCCTTTTTAGTTTCAAAAACTCCAAGCTCTTTCAATTGAGTTGCCACCGTCGACATCATCACCAATGAGTTGATCGAAAAAACCTTCGGGAAAACGTCTGTCAAGTGCCAGCCATTGTAACTGAAGTGTCCATTTTTCAGTTTCGAGATTGTGGAGAGAGAAATGAAACCAAACCCGAATTGTCGCCGAACCTTCATCGTCAAATATGCGACAATCTGTCGCGAATCCAACAAAACTGATGGCACCAGTGAACTCAACATCGTTCAATCTTCTAGATCCGACTATTTTTGGAGTCAACCTACATCGTTGTCGTGTCAGTCACTTTCACCATTTCCATCGCGATGAAGAAGAAGACCAAAAATAAAAAATAAAAACAAAAAATTATTTTGTCCACAGTAGATCTTGAATATGCAAAAATACCCCATAAGTCTCAAATTGTCCCCAATAAGTCTCGAATTGACCACAGTAAATCTCGAATTTACAAAATAAGTCCCTAAATTGATAAAATTAAGTCTCAAAAACATAAAACAAGTCTCAAATACATTAAATAAGTCTCAAACAAACACAAACTTTTTCAGAAAACCAGATCAAAAGTTCAAAACAAAGAATAAGCATTTCAATTCAACATAAACATCTAATAAATTGAAAACGCAAGTTTCAGGATCACAATTGAAATAAATGACATTGTAGGAGTTTCTCAACTAGTCTATGGAGGAAATTTACCTTATCAATTCTTCCAATTAGCTTGTTTGAATTTTCAGATTGAGGTTCAAAACAAGGTTTTAATGAATGGATCTACTTTTCAATCCTGAGTGGACTTCAATTTTGAAAAGATATGGATCTAATCTTTAATTAAAGAGAGAAGAGTTCGTGTGAATTGTGAAGTGAGAGAAAGAAAGAGAGAGAAAATAAAGAAAATAAAAAATAAAAAATAAAAAGTAAAAAAAATAAATAAAATAAATGGGGGTATTTTGGTCTCACCACCTACTTTGGTAATTGATATTAATAAAACAAGAGTTATTAAATTAGTGATAATTTCAAAATTTAAGGTTGAAAAAGTGCTATTTGAACCCATTTCCTCTTTATAATTATATCCATTATTCAACGCTATTCTTATAATTTGTTGAAAAGTTCTTACTATCTTAAATTTACTTAATGTATAGGTGAATTTGATGTGTCCCGTCATATACCAGATAACAATACTGAACCACAAATTTGATCTGAAAAATCATTAGAGAAATATTACTTTGACAATCTCACAAATATGCATCCAACGGCTAGTGCTAGCCAGTACATGGTAGCTAGCCTACACAGAGGGAACAAATTACATGTATATAGCTCAATAATTACAATTTTAAAGATTAGAAATCCGAAACAATTAATGAAAGATTTCTAAATTTTCAAACACAAACACACCCTTGTTTGGTATGGACGGCGCTTGATTGTTTTAGTTGATTAGGACACCATTTAAAAGTATAATATTTAGCATGTGTTCGTGCAGTCCAGTTCTTCCCTCAAGCGAACAGGTCGGTGGCTCGGTGTGGTGAGTTTTGTAAAAATGGTCGGCACAAGGGTATTTATGTAATTTCGTCCACAAGTCACGTGATTTCCATAGAAAAACCATTTTCTTCTCTTTTGACTTTTGCCTAATTAGTACATCTGGCGTACCCCTTTTTTTTTTTTTTTTTTTTTTTTTTCGCTTCATGTTACATGATGTAACTCATGTAAGACTATCATATTATTGGTTGCTCATAAATATTATTGGTTATTCGTAAAACAATATTGCATAACGCAAGATTATCATGTTATTTGATTTCCTCTTAAATTCACGTTGCCTGATGTTATTGGTTATTCATATTCGTCTAAAAAGTTGATGCACAAGCACTTTCTCTTTTCTTTTTAATTTTATCAAACCACCCATTGGCCGTATAATCCATCGTCTTATGTTATTGGTATTTCATAGCACACTATTACATGGCATTAGATTATAATGATATTGGTTGCTCATAGTCATAGTCATGCACCGGCAAATAGATGGACAGACACTCCCTCTATTATTACCTATTGGTCATATATTCCATCATCTTATGTATGCCACAAAAATTGGCACCAAAATAATAAAGACAAGCAACCAGGTGTAATCTGGTGGCGGGTGGCAGTATCTCTTTAAAAGAAAAATCGATGTGGATTTCTTTATCAATTTCTTACGAAGAATTGACAATGTTATACTCCCCAATTTAGCAGGACATGGTATCTGTTATATATATATATATATATATTCATGTATAAAATTCAGGTACTATATATATACATGATCAATGTCTTCTACTTTTCTCTTTTTAAAATTTTTACTTTTTCTCTATGATTATGGTCGAGAACTCTCTTAGCTGTGGCTCTAAAAGGACATGTGGAGCTCACGAATCCATTAACCAAGTGCAGGTACGTCTTGAGTTCGTGACACGTGGCCACATTGATACTTTTTAGGTATGGTGAGTCTCTTGAACTAAGTCTCAGTTCTCTGCCCACCTCTGCGTAAGCCCACAATTGTGTATCTTCCATTCGCTTTTGTACCCAGCTCGGCAAGCTGGATCCCACCTGGACATCTCGCTTTTTCGACACATCATCATCATCTTCGTTGTTGTCTATAACGAATCCAGGTACTTTCGTTATTAGATCGTCGGAGTTCACTATTCGTAACACTTTTGTTCCTTGTCTTTCCAGTTTTTGTCTGAAGCTCCGGTTTCCGACACGTGGACCGCCAAAGGAGATAACGGTCACTAACGGCGCTCTTTTGAAGCTAGTCTTGATGTCGTACGCCGTCAGTGTAGCGAGAGCGGCGCCGAGGCTGTGTCCTGTTATAGTCAAGCTGAGAGGCTCGTCGCCGTAAGTTTGTAGTAGCCGTTTGATCTCTTCATGGATCATTTCTTGTAGACTCTGTGACGTGGCGGACCTTGAAGTGTACAAGCTCAAGAACCCACTTTCTACCATGGGTGTCGACCCGTCTAAACCGGGTTCGGGACCATCTGTTGGCAGGTGAGTGAGTGTGGCCCGTAGATTCTCGAGCCATTCGAGACAAGTGGCGGTGCCTCTGAAAGCAATAACAACGTCTCGTCTACCGAGTCGTGAAATCTCCTCCTTGTCCTGACAGACGGCCACGTAGCCAATCCAGCTGGACTGAGTCGCCATCCAACTCGGTGCCCTGTCAATCCAACGTGGCAACTTAATACCTGACGTGGCTCGCAAGTTCTTCGTCACTCGGTAACCGGTTTCAGGCTGACCGGACCGGTCGAGCAATGTGCTTTTCGTGAAGCGACATGTTGCATATGTCGGAGAAGAAGGTTCGAAATCGTAAGACTGGTAAGCAGCTTGGACGAAATCGCCATATCGGAGAATCTCACCGCGGAGATTGTCGTCTAACGGGTCAAGTAGTCCGTCCCAGTTTCGGATTCCTTGGTACTCCATCCATCGCTTGCCGAGCCTGAACGGCCGTGTCATCGTCGTCGTCTCAGTTGCCGGAGAGTATGGAATTTGGTTCTGAAGATCGTGATGGTGGATCGGGTCGAGTAACCGCTCCCAGTTTTTTGGAGCTTTGATCTCGAACGACGTCGTATTGCTGCGTTTTATGGGTTGGACGGTGATAGTGCAGCAACGGAATGTTACTTGTTTTGATGAAGTGTGTACGGTAGTGGAGATTGTGCATGGCTGCACAGGTTTCACTGAAAGACTCATCTTTTGTTTTTTGTTTTGTTTTTTTTTTTTATATGTATATAGTGATGAAAAGTGAAAACCACCGAAGAGGCTTCCCGCTTCTGCGCACCGTTTTAGGACTCGAGAGAGATTTTATATAAACCTTCGATTTTTTTGGAGGACTTGAGAGAAGAATGTGAGAGAAGAAGAGAAAAAGAAAAACAGAGAAGCTAGGCTATTCTTGATTCTGGTAACGGTACACTCGATTGTGCAAATTTGGGAGAATCAGGTAAGCCTTTTATAAGTGCAAAAAAGTGGAGTGGCGAATTTAATGAAGAGAAAAGGAAGATAGAGAATAGAAAGCGGAGAAAAACTTACATAGGACAGTTTCATTGACTTAATGAGACCATCCAATGAAATTGTGATATATTGTACTTCCAATATAAATGACACATTTTATTGGACGGATTCACTACGTGAAAGTGAGACCATTCCATTCACATTTTTCTTAAGAAAGTATACGGGTACCACCATGAGAGAGTGCAAGAAAATATCATTATTATTAGTATTGACTCTTTTTATTCATGAAGTTTATTTTTCTCACCCCTTTTTAAAGGTGGCGACCATTACCCCCCTCCCCATATTCTGTTTAGTGTCCAAAAGTTAATTTAAGGTTAATAAAATTAACCATTATATATTTTAAGGGTTGTTTTACTAGTTGAATAAAAAAACAAAAATAGAAAACCGATTCAAAAAAACAAAAATAGGAAATAGTTTTCCGGATCAACATCACAATCCAAAAGCCAACGTTTCTACAAATAATCTCCCTAACTCTCTCATACACCAAACTGAACCAATCTCTCTCTCACGCTCTCACTTACAGAGTTACAGCTAGGTCTACCTAGATTTGGGTTCAAACCAGAATCGAGTTCGACCCGTTGTGAAGGGAGAGAGAGAGCGAGCGAGATGGAAAGAAAGAGATAGAAGGAGGAAGAGAGGGAAGATAGAGAGAAGATGTTGCGGCAGTCATGTGTGTGTGGGTGTGAGTTTGATTTATGGTGGATGTTAATGGTGATGAACAGATGATGCAGGTGTTGATTATGATTTCAATTTCAAATTTTTTTTTTTTTTCAATTTCGAGTCTTTTATTTTAGAAGATATATATATATATATATATCAATTTTTCTACTGTCAGTTCGTTCTAATATAAAATATATCAGGACGAAGAATGTGGACCATAGATTATAGAGAAGTTTTGATAAGTGTATACACTTTGAGTTAAGTATGTAAATCTAATGGTCCACATTTTTCGTCATGATATATTTTATATCAGGACGAACTGACAATAAAAAAAATTCATATATATATTAGAAGATGGTATGAGTGTTGATTCCTAGAGATGATTGTGTTGGTGTGGCTTTTGATTTCTGTCTTGAGAATGGAGATGATGCAGTGAGTGTGGCCGTTAATTTCTGGATGTTAAAAGAAGATAAAGATGGGATTAGGGTTCTCTTAGATTAGTTCTTTTTTTTTTTTAATAATTAAATCTGAGTTTTTTTTATTGTAATATTTATTAAATGGTTTTATATTTAATTTTTTATATCAATTTACATGTTTGCCCTTATAATTCTTTTCTTGTTAACTTATGGACACTTATCAGGATCTAGGAGGGGAGTAATGCTCACAAAAAATGAACTCTTTTATGTGATGCATGAGCCAAAGAGGGAGAGAGTATTTGTTTATTATATGTAATTTAAATGAAAACAAATACTTGTAGAGCATAATGTAAAAATAATTTTTTTCTTATTAGCACATAATTTAGGGGTACTTATACTTACTATTATATATTACTGCACTTTTATCATATAAACGACACAACTTCAATAGAAGTGTAATACTATGAATATGTCTTACACCAAGAGAAAAATGGTGAGAGAGAGAGGAATTTTGTACAAATATACGGCTACGGTTGGTGAGGAGAAGAGTTATAACTGGAAAAACTGCATTTTGTGGGGTCCACAAAATTACCGACGGACGATGATGAGCATGAGAGAGAAGATATGGAACTTTGCGGGTTAAAAGTCATGATCAATGGTCCACATTTCATCCAGCTGGATACTTTGACTCTGCCGAAATATTTTAAATAAAAATGACAAAACTCACTTTTGGTAATTATCATTACCTAAATTCAAGACTTGAGTTTTAACCGAGTCTCCAGTCTCCACTCGTATTTTCCTCTTTTTCCTCTTTATAAATTGTTAGGATCTATTGACTATGTATGTCGGTAAAATTCAACGATGAATTTTATCAAGTTAAACATTATACGTATGAAGTGTAATCACTTACTTGACTTTTATGCTTCCAATTTGTTAGGAACCATTGACTTTATCATGTCAAAATATATATTTATATATAATTTGATACGTAACCATGAGGACCGCATAAGATATTTTCTCGAAAAAATTATTCAATACATGACTACCAAAATTGTATCATATGATATCCGTAATACATGACTTTTTATCGTTATCCGAATGTAATATTGAAGAATTTTTTTGGACGGATCATAATTGTTGAATGTAGCTTAGTGTTTGTACGAGGTTAAGTGGGATTTGTTTAACTTGTATACTAATTTCTATCCACGTGTCTTGTTCGGACAAACGAGGTAGCTAACAAAACTTGTTTTCTTTCAAAATATATTGTTTGTTAGTTTACGTGAAGAAATGGAAAATACAAGAACGAGTTACAGTTTATCACTTTATCATGATAATCTCATGCTTCAATTCTCTGCATGTGCCTCTTGAGTCTTGACACGATTGATTGATTTTTTTTTTTTCTTTTCCAATTTCTTATATTTAACAATTTTCCATTAATGTTCCTGATTGTGTATATGTGTTTTCATGCCTTTCTTTGGCTGATTTTCATATATATCTCTTTATTTTTTTTTTTCTCTATCAACTAACACAATGGTATGTAAATATGTGTCTCCACATATCGTATACAATTAAATAATTAATACACATTTGATTCTAAGTCAACTAATCAAACTAGCGCTTAGAATTTAGAATTCATTAAGTGGGAACGATATATTTCGAAGAGAAAATTAGGGAAGTTTCTTTTTAGGAAAAAGTTGTGGCTTGCGTGTTAAGAACATGACACATGACTTTGTTTCTATATATGGCGTGTTTTTGGAATTTGACAATTACTTATATATTTCTATACATAACTCATGAGCTGTTGGACCCTGTATATTTTTTTCATACAATATTCTGATTTTTTTTTTTTTATTATTTTACACTGGTGATAATTGGAATCCCGTAAGAAAAACATGTAGAATTTTCGCATCCTCACATTTTGGACTTATGTATCCTTTGGCCGGTTTTGGAGATTGCTTGCCATTGATGTTGATGATGTTGCGATTCTGCCACCTTAATTAACAATTTCCAATTCGATTTTAATGTCATCGGATTCAAAACTAGGAAGGACCAGACTGAAAATCAAATTGTTTTGAAGAAATCCAAATAAGTTAATTCTGTATATTATCATAGAATCTTTTGTAACTGCGAGTAGACTTCTTGTTGTCTTCTACTCTTCCATGATTTTACAAGAGAAATGAAAAGTAGCCTTCTTGTTGTCTTCTACTCTTCCATGATTTTACAAGAGAAATGAAAAGCAGATCTTTAAAGTCGGAGATCTAAATATTGTAATATCAAGCATAATATCAGATAATTGTGTACTGAGATTTTTGTCTGAACCCAAAAGGAAATTATTGAAGGAAAAAATTATAATGAAGATGACTCATTCTTGTTTTTTTTTTTTTTCCAATTTTTAGAATTAATTATTACTTGTACAGATTTGGAAAGCTTTTTAAAATTTACTAATCAGTTTTCTGCCAAATTTTAAGAGAAAATTGTAACATTTCGGTTTTCAGATCATAATAAAAACAAAACTTTTATTTATTTAATTATTTTTCAGTTGTAAACTTTTGTTTTCTAAAGATGTGATTTTATTAAATTTGAAATGTTTCAAATCTTTCAAGTCAACGTAACCTTTTTGTTGCGCATCCCCTTCTGATTGGTCCTAGTTACTCATGGGGATGGAGTGGAAAAGGGGAAGCAGATTATTTAACGAGGAAAATGTTCTAATGGCTTCGAAAGAATTGAACAAGGAACATTATGTAGCAAAAATCTCATGTAGGGTTATGTAGATTGTAGAGTTTGAAATCACTTCTTATACATATGATATTTGCCATAATTCACAGGAACATTCTGTAGTCTTAGTAAGGGGTAAGGGTTAAAGATTTACCAGTTTGAGGAACACCTAGATGTTGTCGGAGTAAAGGATCGTCAATAAGGGCGTTTTGTGTGCATCCTTGTGCCTCTCCCCTTCCACATTTTTTGGTGGGGGGATTGAATCTCACCGTGAGCATTTTACTATATAAGGGGAGTTTTATCCTCTTGTTGAGGGGGTAGATATATCCCGATGTAGTGCTTATTTAGGTAGATCTTATTTAAGTAGATTCCGACAAACCATTGATTTATTCGATATTGGATTTCTAAATAATAATAATAATAATAATAAAGAACCCTTAGGCCTTAGCTGTCTTGAACAAGATCTTTACATGGATAAATTGTCACCGAGAAAATCAAAAAAAAAAAAAAAAAAAAAACCACCTACTTTTAATGATAACAAGAAAATACAAAAAATCACCTACTTTTGGTGGTAACATTTTGATGATCTTGAATTCTTTAATCCATATCGAACCAAATATTTCCAAGTAAACTTTCAAACCGATTCCATGTCAATTAACAGTTAAAGGCACAACTACCATCTACTGCGATCGGTGATAAAAGAGTTAATTCAAATGTGAGTCGTCGCTAAACATCAGTATAAATGGTATTTTTTAAAAAATTACAGGCTCGTATTATTAGTTACAACATTTAATTAATTCAGCTATCAAAGAAATATCTGCATACGAGAAAATTGAAGAAAATGTGATTCTTAAAAAAGGGCAAGCTAGTAAGCTACCATCTATTTTCCGATGGTCAGAAATCGTTTAAGCCTTTGTAATTATTAAAGTTTGCTTTGTAAAACATGTGGGTCATGTACTATAAATAAAATGTTTATATTCTCAGGAGCAGATCCAACTATTGATATGCTGGAAAATACACTATTGATGAGAGGACAGTTTGGTTGCGAGATAGCTAGGTGAGTTCAATTACTGCAAAGATGGGGAAGATGACAAATATGTTTTCGTGGCCATGAATGCACAGAGGAAAATCAACCAATTTTTAAATATAATTAAAATGATATGTAAACTGATTTGTAGTAAATTAGTAATCATATTGATTATAAAATGGCCTGGTAGTTATATATTTATTCTTTTTTTTTTTTTTTTTTTTTTTTTTAGTGTTAAACTATTATATAAATTCAGGTTTTTTTTTAAGGGAGATGACTCGAACCCACAACCTTATGGTGCAGGTGTGAGAAAGTTTACCACTAAACTAACCTCATCTCGTCAATTGCGTGCTAGTTATTAGTCGGCATTATCATATTGTTTAGACAACGAATTTAAATAAATTTTTAGACAGGATAGCATTAAAGAATATCCTTTAACAGCTGCCCATGAAATGAAACTGTGTAACTTTTTTTATTACTTCTTTAATGATCTTTCGTGGCCATTAACATTTTTAGTCCCGTCCAAAATATGCTCTCAATACTACTGTTCAGTTACTTATCTATATTCAATTTTTTTTTATAATTATTACATGCTTTTATATATTCGAAAACAATAATGATATGCTGTCATTTTTTTTTGCTCACCAGTTCGGTTGAATTATAGAATTTTCTCCAAATGAATCATAGGATCAATTTGGTTGATTTTTGAGTTAACATTTTTAAATTATGTAGCATTACTGCTCAATTATATATAATGACTTCTACATTTTGTAACAATAATGTTATGTTATCCACATATTTCTTCAATTTTTTTACTAAAAGATTTGGCAAGTTAAATTTACGGATACCTTATAGAACACGGATAATATATTTGTCACATTATTTGAATTATGAATTTGGACAAATCGCAAATATTGTTATGTCATTACTCATACGAAGACATTTAATTTACAGACAAATAATAAATGATATTTATAGTTATTAGATTAATTTAGAATTTCAGTTTCCCCTTAATTCTCATACTAGTGTGTAGGTGGAATATCGCAGAATTGAAACAGTTTAGGTCAGTGTGGAAGGCTTGAAGCCTAGTAAGTTGCCAAATAAATAGTTATTTTTGGTAAGTTGTGTGGTTGGTACTCGTAGTCGTACCCGTCAATCAAATAGATTAATAACTCCTCAGTATGCTGTGTCAGAATAGAGTAAAGGCTAAATATCACAACATTTAAAGCATTAATGTAAAAGTGATTTGTGAAAAAGAAATATATATCATATAGAATAAATAGATATTTCGTTAATAATTGTGTCTCCAATACAACCGTATATATAGATCTGATAAAATTTTACACGACCCATTAATATGATCTAAACCTATTCGAAAATAGCGATTGATGGGTCAAGTTTATCGGATCGGATTGTTAATTGGTCAACCCATTAAGACATGAAATATAATGGATCGGTTTTGGGTTCACCCTTAAAAAAATCGTTAATTCGATAACCTATTAATATAAAGATTTTTTTTTTTTTTTTTGTGTTCATGAAAGTTATTAAAAAATCTTTGTATAGTCACGTTATGGAATTTATATTAAAAAAATCTTTATAATTATGGTTAGAATATATATTTTACTTTTTTTTTTAATTTTTAATCTTTCTTTTTTTTAGAAAGAGAAAAATTTTCTAAATTAAAAACTCTAGAACTCTAAATCAATTATTTCACAATATTATAACTCTAACCCTAACTCTTAAACTCTAAAAGAAGCTAGTGAACCTGACTGCATGAGTTTGATCATGCTTTAGTGCTATTTATTTTCAACTTTTTAATAAATCTCAAATATAATATTTTATACCGGGTTAGGTTAGGTTACCCATTAATTTAACAAATGGTTTTTGGTTTTTATATTTCAACTATTAAACTAACGGGTCAGGTCCGGGTGGAGTAGTTTTAACACGATCCAAACACGAAATAATACGAATTCGCAATAACACGACCCATTGCCAGGTGTACGTGCATCTCCAACCTCAAGTTGATGTGGCCAAAAAAAAAAAACATTAGACATTGTCAACATAACCGTCTGAAAGTAGACGATCTGTTGCACATCTATTTTTTAGGTTGACTCAGCAAACATTTAAAACTGAAATTAATTTTTTATATATTTTTGGTAAAGAAATAAAATAAAATAAAAATTGGAAAAAAAAATTGACACTTCATTAAAAAAAATTGTGTTTTAGACAAAAGTATTGGAGACCAAATTTTGAATTGATTGTCTATCAAATCTATTTTTATGTCACATTGGAAGCAAGTCTCTGGACACTGTTGTCATGTCAACAATATTTGATATACAAACCATTTTTATATTGGAGATGGCTTTTACAATCACAATATATATATAGCAGTTGAGATGTCAATTGGTGAATGGATACATATTAATAATGATTTATCTCACCTACCCATGTATCCGCTTACCAATTGACACATCAACTGTCACATGTATTGTGATTGAAAATGTGTGATTGTAGGTGTAATATTTAGCATTACTCATCAAAATAATATTAGAATATGTTGATTCTTGTACTCAATTATTATTATTATTTTTTGGGTTAATTACACTAACTTACCATTAGTTTAGTATATATATAGTAAAATTTTAAAAAGATACCTAATATTAACACAAACTCTCTTTTTCATCAAGTCAATCCGTTATCTTTAACGGTTGACTAACATTGACCTTTAGAAAGCCAAATAGACCCTTGCCACATCATCCCAAATAAAAAATATTTTATAATTAAAATTGAAAAAAAATAAATAATAAAAAGATAATCTATCAACCGCCGACGGAAACATCCTTAGTTTGCGGAGGAACCTCCCTACAAATTGTAGGAAGTTGATCTCCTCCGGTAGAAGGAGATCATCAAAAATCTCTTATTTTTTTCGGCGATGGAGCTCCATCGCCAGTAAATTATCTTGTTTTGTATTTTTAATTTTGATTTTTTTAATTTTTAATTAAAAAAATATTTTATATTTAGGATGATGTGGCAAGGGTATTTTTGACTTTCTAAAGGTCAAGGTTAGTCAACCGTTAAAGATAACAGATTGACTTGGTGGAAATGGGGAGTTTGTGTTAATATCAGGCATCTTTTTAAAATTTTGCTATATTTACTAAACCAAGGGTAAGTTAGTACAATTAACCCTTATTTTTTTTGCAATCATGAAGTGACCCATTTGTTGTCGAGAGATAAAAATATCTGTAGATGATTTTTGGACTATGAGTTTATGACGTTATTATTGTAGCTGTAGTGATTCTGATGATCGATATTCAACTCGAATATATAATTACACATTAATGAATAATGATCTATATTATATACAAGTTAAAAAAATTATACTAATATATTAGAACCCCTTTAAACTAATATTGTTAGGACCCATCCTTAAGTATTAATTTAGATGAGTTATTAATTTAAAGAGTTTTATATTGTAAAGTGTTATTTTGTCTTAGAAAATGTGTAGAAGTCGGTTTTCTTGTTTAGGGAAGATTTCTTTTCGGGATTCCTTGTTTGGTTGGTTTTCTTCATCAGTGAGGTTTTTTTTTTTTTTTTTTTTTTTGGTTTCTGGATTCTTTGTTTATGAATGATTTATTAAGAAAATTTTCAATTCTTTTTTGAGAATGTGATTATTTAGTGACCAAGGATACTCATCCTATAAATAATGAGATTTATTTTTTGGTTGTATATAACGAAAGAGATCTCATGATATACCTAAAAATTCTATTCCTAACATCTCTTAAAAATTCCCTTTCCTATCTTCTTGGTTATAACAAAAGGACAATTCAAAATATAAAGGACGAAGTCAAAAATATCAAACATGGCGGCTTTGTGCAAATTAGTATTTTGAAGTACTTTTCTAATTTTTTTATTATTATGTAATATATTTTGTAATTTTATGGAATTATTAATTTATACGACAGTCGGGACCGAAATTTTACACTGGGTTTTAAAAAGAAATTATTAATTATTACGATAGAGGAGTTTATTAATTTTTTACATTGGCCAAAGTCAGGACCGGGATTTTTTATTAATTTAGAGTGACAGAATTTCACATAAGTCCTTTCTTTTTTGTGATTTGTCACCTTTATAAATGTCTTTCAAAATTCATCACTTTAGTCATTTCTTTTTCCAAAACTCATCACTCTAGTCTATTTGACCAAATATGTGAAAGTCAACCATTTTAAAACTTGTGAAAGTACATTTTTGCCCTCATTACTATTTAATTTAGCTAATGATTATATTAGCTATAAATTAAAATTAAAAATAATAAATTCTCAATAATAAAATCTTAAATAAATATATTACAAAAAAATCTTAAATAAATAATAATAATAAAATCCATTAATTTTTTTTTGTTTGTATTTTTATCATAATAGATATTTATTTAGCTAAAATGATTATCTTAGCTTTAAATGATTTTTTTTTTCATAATTTTTTTTTTTGTAATCTATTTATTTTAGATTTTATTATTGAGAATTTATTGTTTTTCATTTTAATTAAAGCTAAGATAGTCATTTTAGCTAAATAAAAACCCATTATGAAAAAAAAAATACAAAATAAGAAAAAATTAATGGATTTTTTAATTATTTATTTAAGCTTTTTTAAATATATTTATTTAAAATTTTATTATTTTTCATTTTAATTTAAAACTAAAATAATCATTTTGGCTAAATTAAATAGTAATAAGGGTAAAATTGTATTTTCATATGTTTTAAAATAGTTGACTTTCACATATTTTGTTAAATTGACTAAAGTGATGAGTTTTGGAAAAAAAAAAGACTAAAGTGATAAATTTAGAAAGACATTTATAAATGTGTCAAATCACCAAAAAGATAAGACTTATATGAAATTCTGCCATTTAGAGTGGATATTAATTTATAGAAGATTAATTTACAGGGTTACTGTATAATGTTTTTTCAATGCGGGTTTGGGACATATCCTCCTCTTAATTTGAATCAAAATATATTACAATAGTTAAAAAAAAAAAATTAAACAAGAATTTTAAAAATTTCCCTACTGTTCGACCCAAATAACGGATTCTAAAACTGAACAATTGCTTTTCTGTATTGATCAAACATAGCCGGTGGCAAAGCCACCTTATGATATGAGGGGACATACCTTCAATTCCACAATTTTTTTAAAAGTTTATTTAAATTGTACCCTACTATTTTTTTGTTATTTATATTTTTCTATTAAAATTTTATAAAATTTTCAAATTGATCCCTCAAACCCTCTAAATTAATTTGATGAAGATAGTTTCACTTCTAAACATAGCGTTATTATTTCCTGGTCCAGGATTTATAACCTAGAAATTGAAATATTGTTATCAGAATTCAGTTAATTGTCATATATATATATAAATCACATCTATATTTCTATTATCTAAAAGCAATATAATAAATTATGTTGCAAGATACAACATGACAAATCGGAAAGATACAATACAAGGATTGTGAAGTTAAAAAGCATGCAGCAGCCTTGCTGTTGATCAACTGATCTGGCCACTATAAGCAGCTGTAAAATAATTATAAAATTAAAGCATGAATCGCATTCAAATTCCATTTACACATCTTAATAGGGTATCCATCCTTTTAATTGCTTCTTGTGCCCTACAAATCAAGCTTTTCTTCACGTTTTTAATTTTATCATAATTTTTTATTTTTTGGATTTGGTATCTACAAATAACTTTTGATGATTGATCCAACACATTCTTTTTGAAAAAAAAAAAAAAAAATTATTACCTTATTTTCAGACTTTTAGCTCCTCGATCGTTTGATGGGACTAAAAAAAAAACAATATCTTTCTACTGGAAATACATAAATATTTAGCATGTGATTTTTTTTTTTTTTAATTTTTTTTTTTAATATATATATATTTTTTGACAGTAGCATGTGATGTTTTAATCACTGTTACTTTCAATTGTAATGTAACAGCAGATTATCTTGACCTAAAATTTTCCACTTGTGTATCCATAAATGGATAGGATCATTTGCAAGTCTCTCTATTTATCATTTTTTAGCTCTAACATAAACCTTGAAGCCTTCCATCTTTATTTTTCGAATACCGTTTTGTGGAAATATCACGAGGCATAAGCGCCGCATTCTTCCTTGTTTAATTCATACTATGCTTATTCTCAAAAAAAAAAAAAAAAACCTCATACTAAGCCGAGCCAAGCTGATTTGCATGTCAATATAACACAAGTTACACAAGCCTAACTTCCCATAAGTATAAATATAAATAAATATATATATATATATATAGGAAATTTCAGGGGTGGGATTTATGAACGAAAATATAGACTATGTAATGTTATAGAGTCCATTCCTTATCGTTACATAGTCACTTTTGAGATATTGTATATATCATTGACTCTATAACATTACATACCAAAAAAATACGGAAATCTTACGCTTGATTCTATATATATATATATATATATTTATATAATTATATATAGAAGTTAAAAAAAAAAAAAAAAAGACACTATTCAAATCCATAAGATCGACAATTATTTGTAATCAGATAAATAATAAGCATTTATTATGTTTTTTTCTTGTAGAGGTAGTAGAAAAATATGAAATCGATTTCAAATATTTGAAAGTGTCTAATTTATTGTGTGTTGAAAAGAACTTTAAAACACGGTCAATAATTCACTAGTGAAAGGTTCTTCAATCGAGCTAGTTTCAAATGTCACATGATCACATGCTTCTTCTACAACCTAATATATACAAGTAAGGAAATGGAGAATTAAGTCATGTGCACAGATTTTACATGAGAAAAGTATACACTAAATGAGAATTTGTATTAGCGACATAGAAAAAAGTCAAAAACAGTGGAAGTGAGAGATTATAATCACAGCATGCCATGCTATTACATAATTAGTTGTGCTCGATCGTGTCTACATTCTCCATGCATGGTTTGCTAGCTACTTTGCTCCCTTAATTCCTTCTATCTTGAGAAATCAATACAAGACAAAACATAAATATTGGTTGTTTTATTTCCTGATCACCTATATATTTGTCCTTCTTTTTTTCTTTTTTTTTTTTTTTTTTTTTTTTCCATTAGTCATTCCCCTCAATAGTTAACAATTTTTTCAAAAATAAAAAATAAAAAAATCAATATATTAATTAATCATAATCTTCGTTTCTTTTTCGATGGATAACCAAATTCCCAACTCGACAATCTTAAGAGTAAAATCTTTTGGGATCAATGTTATATATTGAAGAGTTGGATTCATCGTACAACTGATCGAGGGTTAAGGTCTATATATTCGAAAGTCTCGACGTTCATACCTAAGAATGCGAAGCACATAGTATTGAAAAGGAGATCTTACGATCCTACTAGTCAGAAAACATATGGGATCATGTTGTACATCAAAGAGGTAGATCCATCCATAACTTAGGGTACTTGGTGGCTATTAGAGAACCCACATATATTGAAGCAAAATAAGATACGATGAATCTCACTTTGAAAACACATATAAAAAGGTAAGGGTATATATATATATATATATATGAACTAGTGAATGTCACAATCCATTGGACTAGTCTTTTGAGTTGTAAGGTTGTCCACTAATATATACACTCATCCTCATAAACATATAAATATCGAAATTTAACAAGGTCTTGATTTTTGTTAAAGTCCGGAACGTCTACAACTGAAAACCACATAGTAGTGTTGATGTTCTTCAATCAATTTGATCTTGAACTATTAATCATTTTAAAAATAAAATAAAAATTGAAACAATCTTTTTTAAAATTCATATATCAAGTATTTATAAACAGATAAAAAAGAAGAAGAAGAAGAGAAGTTAGCTAGCTAAATATTGAAAATCTTTGTTTTTCCTTTTCTTTCTTTAAATATTTATTTTCAAACTTTCTTGTTTTGATTTTTCTTCTAATATATAAACATGGCAAATGATCAAGAAGAAAGTTGGTTACCTATACAATCTTTTTTCCAGATCAAACTATATTTAATCTAATCGGGCCCTGATCGAGACAGATGATGATAGCTCACTATCTAATCATGGCCAAGTCGTGTAGGATGGAAGACGATTGATCAGTGGATGAAAAAGAGAGTCTCGAAAAATACTAATTTTGACAAGGCAGCTCCTCGCTGGTTTAGTGAAAATATGTACGACGTCTAGCCAAAGACATTTCTCCTAAGCATAAATAATGAAGTGGTTTCCTATTCTTGGAAACTCACACATCTTTCTTTCAAATTATTTTTTCCATATTGTTTTTTTATTTCATATATTGGAAGTAGCTATCAGTTATAATTGATAAAGACAATGTGGGCTTTCATGTGTGTGATAGTCCAAATTAAGCCCTTATAAATTATTATAACACTTCACGATATTTTGAACTCTATATATTTCAAGTAAGTTTATCATCCATAAAATGAAGAAAAATATCAGTGATCATCAAGGACGACCCACCCTTTTTAACACATATTTGAGCGTTAAATTATTCGCCCACAGTTGAATTGAAACATTTTTAACGACGGAAATTACATTTTATGTAATAACTACTTATTTGCCCACAGTTTTTTTTTTTTTTTTGAATTACAAATACTACCGGGACCCGACGACAGAGGCGAACCCAGAAAATATTTACCGCCTGGACTAAATTATATATATATATAGTATTTTTTTTTCTCGGTACGCACTAACATTATAAGTTAGCTTTTTACCTATCAATAGTTGGATTTATCTACTTTTGTTTTGTCGATATATTATAATGTTTAATTAATAGCTCACAAATTCTCATACTAAATTTATTAAATGCGGTGTGCACTGTGGAGAAAACTCTTGTGATTTTCTTCCTCAATGCATATTGATATAATAAAGTCAGTGTAATACATGTGACACATTGATTAAGAATATAAAACTTTTTATAATTTTTGATGAAAGTATTTTTTTTAAAATTTTTTTAATAATAAAATGAAACCGATTCAATAATGGACCACTCAAAAATATGAAATACATTGTAATTAAAATTTATACATAAACAATTATTTAAACATGTAATTAAAGAAAAAATCAATTAGTTAAAGTTGAAAACTAGCTTACTTCTATAATGTTAGAAGCTATAATATTATTTGTATTTTTAAAACTTTAAACAATGAAATATTTATATTATATGAAATTTATTCAAAATATCATATGTTTATTATATTATAAAAACTTAGGGGTACTCTATGCAACAGAAATTCTATTACCAGTTCAAACTGATAAAAGTTATATCAGTTCCTTGCATGTGAGCCACTAAATTTAAATACTTTGGCTTGACTGTATGCATTTGTCAGTCAAGGTATTTAAATCTAGTGGTTCAAATACAAAGAACTGATATAACTTTTATCAGTTCGAACCGATAATAGAAAGACTGCTTTATGCAATTATCCCTTTATGCATAATTTTTTTTTTCTTTTTTTCTAGAGGTCTGTCTGGGCTACAGCCCAAGACAGCTCTCTTGTACATCCGTCTCTGTCTGGCGAGACTAGACTCAACAAGCATAGTTCGGAATACTACTCCCATTATCAGGGTGATGCTCCCCACACTTTAGGATTTTATAGCCAAATGTAAGATAAATATTTACAACTACCGTTACTTGAACCTTTGTGGTGGAACTTCACATTGAAAACTCCAATTACCAAGACAACAAGAGGTCATTGGTTATTCACTTACATTTAAATCAAAACATTTTGAAGGTCGTAAATCACATTTTATATATGTTATCCAACGGTTTGAAAAGTTGGTGTAAAACTTAACATTATTGATTATTGAAACGTTACCATTAACCAGTGTTACAAGATTTACCGAAAGTATAAATATATAATTGAGATTATTGATTCTATACCATCACTTTTACAAAGATATATATATATGCCAAGATTTATGTAAAAAATTTGGCCGTGTAATCTATTTGATGATGTCATGATATATCTTTAATGCGATAAATAATAAATTAATTTTTTAAAAGAAATAATAAAATAAATTAGTAACAATTATCATATATGTAGGACCAACATATTAAAATTTTAATTTTAATTCCGATTTGATGTTATCGGCCAAAAACAGAACCAATTCCCTACTACAATATTTATTGCGTATAATGCACCACCATGTAGTATGATTTGTATAGGGGATTTAAATGATTGGATCCTTAAATGCAATTCATTGAGATAAATGTCATAAACCAGGGCAATTTGTTTTTTCATTATACAATAAATTGTTTATGGGTATGTTACATTTTAAGCGGACCAAACTCTAAATATGTGGTACCATTCAATGTTACTTGATCGGTATGATACTTATTCAGTGTGATCGTGTTTTAAATTCGAATCACCACTACCATATGGGGCACATGGTATGCGGTGGTATATATAAAATAATAAATAAAATAAAAAAACTCTAAAAATTTGGTAGAACACATACATCAATCAAGTGGGAAGGCAACAAAATTTGATAAGAAAATATTCTATTTATATTTGAAATCTTTTATAAAATTGCATTGTCTTTTTTAAACAAATAGCCGACATGCATTGATTTACCAAATTAATCAAGAATATATATAATTGGCATATTCAAACCAAAAGGCATTATTTTTCAACTATTTATTCTTACTGTATTATTTATCATTATAATAATTGGGGTTTCTAATAGTATTGTTAAAGTTTGAAAAATATGGCGTTGGTTTGAAATTAGGTTACATAATATATTAGTCAATTTCGTGAACAACATTAATGTCTTAATTATAACAAAAAAAAAATGCATAAATAATAACATGATTTTTCAGGATAGATTAACATTAAAATAAAATTTTTGTTTTTGTTTTTTTTGTTTTGTTTTGTTTTATTTTATTGGTGACAAATTGACAATGGTCTGGAGGTGGAATTCATTGTTAGATTGACCCATTAGTTTGAATAATAAATTGGGGTTCACTATTGAAATCTTTCTAGGGTTTGGTTCATGGGTCCATTAACTAATTAATTAATTAAGGAACAATTTAATTAATAATGCTTCTCTTCTAATTGATTGATGAGAATATCTAATTAGACTGGTGCAATAAGATTTACATGTATCTTTTGTTGTGGTTACCATGTGACAAGATCGTAACAGAATAAATGGTTACATTCTAATTTTTGCTTCGATTGATTCATTTTTATAGATGTGAACTGCATTTCATTATCTATGTACTTTCACTTTTACATTAATATGAACACTTGCTTCATCGTACTGTTTTGTCCACGATAGAGTTCTCCCAATATACAAATTATAAATATATATAGGAAACTTCTCATCTACATATTCACTATATAAATTGTATGTCCAAACCATTCATAATACGATGAAATTTAATAAATTTTAATGAGATTTGTTACATGGATGATAAGAAATATGAAATATGTTTATAGGAAAATGTTCAACATTTTTTGCCCCGGGAACTATTTTTTTCTAAATTTGTCCTATATTTTCACACTTTTTAAATTTGTTTTGTTTAAAAAATTTAGAAAAAATAGTTTCCACATTTAAAAAATTTCGAAAATTTTCCCATAAGTATATTTTAGTTTTCTTATCATTCATGTAAAAGATCTTATTAAAATTTCATTAAATTTCATCTTGTTATGAGTGGTTTTGATATATGATTTCATTGAACTAATCACCCACAAAAAATGTAAATCAAAATTCATAAAAATCGATATGTTTTAATCAAGATTCTTATTGAAATTAAAATATTATGAGAGACTCACCGATGTGAAATAGATCCAACTTTATTACCATGTGTATCATGGTGAATTCATAATTAAACGATTAAGCTTGGTTTTAC
This sequence comes from Acer negundo, assembly GCA_035582765.1. NCBI lineage: Eukaryota > Viridiplantae > Streptophyta > Magnoliopsida > Sapindales > Sapindaceae > Acer > Acer negundo. Next base: position 32,638,639 of record CM069236.1, read on the forward strand.
ACACTAATTATTAATTAGATCCTTAAATATCCATTAAGAGTAATGGCTCCCACCGTATCCACAAAATATATTTTACTTCCTTATTAATGATTGACAAATACATCGCTTCGATCAACTACCAAGGTTCACTCAACAAAAGAAATGTTGCTTTGATTGATATATCTCACGCACGTGGACTGCGTTTCATTCTCTACAATTTTTTTGTTTTATTGAAAATTAACCCCTTTATGAGGTTGGAATTGAAATCTAACTCGTTTATGAAAAACTTGCAAAACTAACTATTTTTTTATGGGTAAGTACCATTTTACCCTTACTTACAAACTTTTCTCTTTAATTCATTCTATACCTATTATTTCCTTATTTTCTTCACTTCTTCCTCTCCTCACCACCACAGACCTGTGACTCTCACTTCTTCTTCCTCTCCAATTTTTTTTTTCTTTCGCTCTCTCTTCCTTTGCAAGTACAAATTAAGCAACTCCACAAGGGTTCCTTCTTGAAGCTTTGAGGTGAGTTTTTTTTTTTTTTTTTTTGAACTTTTACACTCTGAAATTCAGATTTACTTGAATTTGTGTAATATTTTTGTGAAAATAGTTTACATTTACATAATAAAGCATAGATCTTGATTGAATTTGATGTTGTTGTGATCAATTTAAAGTTTATCCTTAAATTTTGAGTTTATTTTTGTTAAAATGTCTTATTTACTTAGATTTATGTATTAAGATTCTTTATTTTTGTGAAAATAGCTTACATGGATGTAATAGAGCATGAGTCTTGGTTGAATTTGATGTTGTTGTAGTCAATTTAAACTTCACAACATAAATTTTTAGTTTATTTCTTTGTAAAATATGTTATTTACTTAGATTTGTATATTATGGTTTATTATTTTTATGAAAATAGTTTATATAAATATAATAAAGCATAGGTCTTAGTTGAATTAGATGATGTTATAATTGATTTTACATTATTGAATCTAGACAATTGAAACTATTTTTTTGGAATGTGTTCAGCACTGTTTGGAAATTCCCAACATCTGGGAATTCCTAATAGGCGTTAGGATTTCCCAATAGTAGTTAGGAATTCCTAACCGCCGTTAGGAGGCGGTTAGGAATTCCTAACTACTGTTGGAAATTCCTAACGCCTGTTGGAAATTTTCATAATATTTTGTAGATTCAATGTACCATGAATTTATAATATTTGTTTAGGAATTTAATTATAAATTTCCTATGCATTTGAAAGGTGGGTTGCATGGATAAAGTCTGATTTGTTGCTATGCATTTATTCCTTAAAGCTTTATATATTTCTATGGTCGATAGTGAGCATTAATCATGTTCAATGTTTATACTCACAGGAAGCGAATACAAGACTGCCTTCTTTCGAATAGCGAAGATGAAAGTTGAATTGCCTAGCATGATGGATAAAACCCTATAAAAATATACTTAAAACCCAACACTGCTAATATTCAACATTATGCAATTAAGTTAATGTTCAGCATTATAGAACCTTGAGTGTCTTGGCATGTAGATGAAGATGATGGATACACATGTGTGAAGATCTATATCCTATCGTGGACTATTACCTAGCATACTACTACATACATGAATTTAAGCCATGAAATAAATTTATGACTTGGTTCATACATAATTTTAAGCTATGAAATACTTTACTACATACACAATATATGACTTGGTTCATGACTTCATGTCAATAATTATATTTATAATCCTAAAATTCAATTTGAGCCTTGAAATTATATGTGATTACATTTCTGTTTCTGATTCATTAATTGGATTGTGAAGCAACAAGCATGCACGGATGGTAAATTAGCAGACAAAATACTCCTGCACCAACCAATAAAAACACATTATATCATAACCACTAAATCCAACCAACTATTTCCCCTTTAAATTTATTTTATGAAGAATATAAAAAACCATATTGGTTTTATGTATTGTTGATGAATATATAGGTGCCACACACGACCCAATTCCACCTCTAGGAAATGTTATGCAGCCTTTACTAACAATTCCACATCTTCTCTCATTTAATTATCTTGAAATATAATATAAAACCATAAAATATTAATATAAGTACAAATATTTTAACTGAATAAGCAATTTAAGATGATATTTGTTACTGTAGTTCAGAATTCAAAACGTTGTTGGAAATTCCCAACAATAGTTAGGAGTTCACTGCTGTTGGGAATTTCAAACGGCAGTTAGGATTTCCTAACAGCGGTTGGGAATTCCCAACTAGTGTTAGGAATTCTTAACATTAAGAATTCCTAACATTAAATCCCAACTAGTGTTAGGAATTCTTAACATTAAGAATTCCTAACATTAAGAATTCTTAACACCAGTTAGGAAACCAAGATGCAGTTCAGAAGGCCATAAGGCCAAGCACCAAACAACAAATAAAAAGAAAAGCTATAATCATTTCATCTTCATGACGACAGGCTTAATAATTGTTTGACAACAAATTTGCACTCTATAAATTTGCACAAGAAGTTGAAAATTCATATACTAATTTATGATTATCTCAATTTATAGGTGGCAATACATGCAACCGATAATAGTATGTACAATAGAGTATTTAATGACGGTTATAACATTGTTTATTATATATTAAGAATAATCAAGATGATTATTCATAGATTTGAATAAAAAGGAAAACCGAAAACCATTTGGCCTACATCTTTGCAACCACATTAAATCATAGAACGAGTACAATTCCAGCTCATAGCCATAATTCAAGTCACACATATCAGATGCTCAGCTGTACAACTGCTCAAGGATTGGAAATCTACAACAAAATTCCATTGATCACCAAAATAGAAACATTTTTTTTTTTTTGAAATAGCAATTTTATTCAAAGGGACAAAGCCCAAAAAAAACACCAGAAAACAACCAGCAGCAGGGGACCCCACAACCAGAACACCCTACTTGAGCAAAAGCACGCAGCAAGCAAGGGAGACACGAGAGGAGCACAAAAAAAAACACACCCAACCCCAACACAAACGCACAGCACCCAGCAACAACAGCAAGACAAGACACAAAGGACAAAACAAAAAACCTGATTCCAGAATAAGCTACACCAGAAAAACGCACAGCCCTTAAAATGGCATCAAAAAATTGCGACAGTGGTAGAAACACCACAACCACTACTGCCGAAATTTGACAGGGCAGCAGCATAACATAAACATTTATATTCATCTTCAAAATTTCAATGCCATTACCTTACACAAACATTTGAAATCACTGAACAAAGCAATCAAAGATCCATACAGAATTATCTCAAGCAAATCACTCACATGAAACAAACAAGTTGAAAATTCATATACAAATCTCAATTTTATTAGAAATTACCTCCTTTTAAAAATTGTTCAAATCTTTATTTTACCCAAATAATCAGCAATTATGGCTGAAATTTTCTCTAACAATTCCAAACTCACTAAACTACAATTTAACAATTTCAAATAGTACATTTGCACCATAAGGATGTCACTAGACTCAGTACTGACTAAACCGATTATTAAAAACCTAAGTGTTTATAAAAGGCACCACAATATAAGTGTTTATTAATTAGGAATGATAAGGATCATATCAAATATATATTAATAAACTTTCATTTAATCTATAAAACAAATAATTTTAATATATAAAACATAAATTACTAACTTTAAAACTTGAAATGCATCAACCCAGGCTACTTTGTCTTCCGATTGGCAGCCAAAATAGATTGCCATGATACCCACCCATTTCATAAAGGTCATTAATCGCCTAATTTCATGCCCCCTACATTCTCAATCCATGATGCAGGGGTATAGCTGTGAAGATCAAAATTACCAAGTCAATTGAATCAAAGTATAACATCAATTTTGGAATCATTCTACATTATAGGTTTTGGCATAAGTATTTCCAAATGTTACTTCTTTAAGGAAGATCGAAACATGTCCTATTTGCAAAAGGTCATTATATTCTTGAAACACAACAAAACTTAACACAGAATTACCGAAAGTAAAATATGGCATCAAAGACCACTAAGCAAAGGCATACAATGCAATTGGAATGCTAATTAATTGAAAAGGAAAATTCAAGGATAGCTTAGAAAATATGATGCAGAAAAATCAAGATTCAAGATGCAGTCCTACAAGCCTAGGTTTGAGCTAAGACTAAGAGAGAGCATTGAAGCGACATAATCAGTAGAAACCTTAAGATTCTGGCAGCCAAAATAGATTGCCAAATCCCAACTAAAAAGCAAACCACTTGAATTCAACGACCAAAAAACAACTCTCAAGCTGCCATCCATACAGAGGTTAACTGAAATTGTGAGAAAGCGGCAACCATTAACATACAAAACCCAATCTATCAAAACCAAATCTATTCAAACGCAAAACAAAACCTAGTTGAGAAAAAACGAGATTACCTTGAAAAATGAAGTGAATCAAGTTTATTAAAACCCTATTTCGGGGATCTACAACAGAAACACAGTCCCAGACTTCAAGCTGCCGTTGTCGACTTCAAGTTGCCATCCCGTCGCGCCGTCGTCTACTTCAAGCTGCCGTCTCGTCGTCGTCAGCGTGGTTGGAGACTGCTGCCCCAGAATTGAAGGAGAAGGTCGTTTGGGAGAGAAGGAGAAGATCGTTTGAGAGAGTACATAGTTGGTCTGGTTTGGTCGATTAAAGAATTAGGTCTGGTCTGGTTTGAGAGAGTACATAGAATTAGGGATTTTCAATTTCAAGGGTTTTGTCTTTTACAAAGAGTACATATTGTTGGGAGGTTTGGTATATTAAAAGTAAAGGGATTAGATGGGGGGTTTTTAAATTTTACAAGGGCAATATTGTCTTTCAATAACTTCATAAAAATTGATTAGATTTCAATTTGAGTCTTCTAGAGGGGTTAGTTTTCAATAAAACTTTTTTTTTTTTTAAGTATTATAATATTATATAAATTTGAGGTTTTTTTTTGTAATGACTAATGAGGAAAAACTTGAACCCATAATTTTGCAACCCTTTGATGTAGGTGTGAATGGCTTTCCACCGAATCAACCTCATCTCATCGCTTTCTTTAGATTTTATCCACATTAATCAGGGTTCTTCCAATGTATAGATTTTATAATATTATGTATATGAAATAGATCCAACTGTATTAGCACGTGTATCATAATGAATTCATAGTCAAATAATTAAGCTTTGTTTTATTACACTACTTATTAACTAGATATCTTAATCATCATTATGAGTTCACAGACGAAATTTCGTTTCGCTATTAATGATTGACAAATGAATCGCTGCAATCCAAAATATTAAGGAACCTCAAAATACTGAAAATTAAACTAATATAAAATGAGTAAAGCTATATTATCAAAATTTGGTGTCTAAATCTGGTGTCTATATGATGTGGTAACATTATAATCTATTTATTTAAATTATGTAAATTTAATACAATTTAAATGAATGGATTACAATATTGCTACATCATTTTGGTACCAGATTTGGACACTAAATTTTGATAAAATAACATTATTTATATAAAATATAATCAAATACCACCCTCAATGTGGGTAGTTTGTTAGTAAATGACACTCATTTCAGTTTAACAACGTTTCAAGTTCGAAATAAAATAAAATAGACACAGAATCAAGTCCGCATTACAATTGATTTAAGATAAAATGTATTAAAAAAATAAAAATAAATAAAAAATAAATAATAAAAAAATAAAAAGGATAAAATGTATTGGAAGTGAATTTGTGTTGTGACGGGATATGAGTAACCTTTATCCCAACTAACACACTGTTGGTGAAGCAATGACAAATCACAGTTATGGATGGCAGTTGTTTTGGACATTGAGTGACTAATTGATATGTTTTGTGTAGCACGTAGTTATTGAGGCCTCAAGACTAATAGTCATGTTTTGGATTATTTGAGCATGTCATTTAAGGATTTTGCTTTCATATTTATTTCAAGATTTAAATGTCAGAAGTGAGTAATGTGTTATTTATAATTAATATACAACATACCAACAGGGGCATAGCTCAGTTGGTAAATTGATGAGTTTGGAATTTAAGTAAATAACTTTCAAGTCAATGACTCAAATCCTATCAATGGCGAAAGGTTTCAAAAAGATATCTAGTCCCGAACTAATAGATATTGTCAAAAATAAAAAAAAATAAAAAAATAAAAAAAAATTTAATATACCACATTATTCGAACATGAGTTGGGTAAAACTTTATTGTTATATGACGTTTTATAAACTTAACTAGATTCTGATTTAAAACATTTTCGAAAAAGGTATTATTAGATTGAGTAAGCGCTATTCATTACCAAAACACATTAGTTGTTCTAAGTATTATTTTGATTTCAACGGTGCATAAGTAGGAACATTTTAGGATTGGCATTATATGCCATCATAGATTAGGTAACTATCTAACAAAACTTTCTAAGTTGATTAGATATAATTGTCAACCAAAATCACACTCTATTTGCTGGCTACATATGTCTAAAAATGATGCCGTACAATTTCCTTTCGTGGCAGGTTGGTTTCCCTGATTAACTTAATTTTCTGTTCAAAATCACGCCCTTTTTTTTTAATCAAAATCATGACTTAAATCACCGCGACACCACCTTTTAAACTATATATAAGAACTAATAAGCAAAGAAAAAACCAAAAAAAAGAGTAGTCAATCGTTTTGTCTTATTGTCATCTACTCAACCCCACACTGTGTGATCCAAAATATGTATTATCAATGGAAACTAAAATTTATTAATACATGAATACTGCCCCAGTGACGTAGCTCAATTAATAGATGGACGAGTTTGAGACTTGGATAAACGACTTCTAAGTCAGCGACTCGAATCCTACAAATGACAAAAGCTTAAAATATATATATATATATATATATATATATAAGATCTAAATAGATAGATAAATACCGTAATAAAATAAATATATATATATATATATATATATTTAAGTCATCGACATCATCTCATTTAATAGTTTTATTTAAAATTAAACGAATTACAAAAATTTACAACATATATATATATATATATATATATATATTTATATTTAGAATAACTTTTACAAAAACCAATAGAAAATTAGAAATATATACAAATAAGAATATCCAATAATTATTTTATATTAATTCATTACATCCATGTAATTAAATGAGAATATGGAGTTAGATTTCTAATTCTAGAAACTCTCATAGAAATATTGACTAGATTTCTAACTCTTTCCACCAATAAGATTAAACCTCATTTAATTGTAAAATAAAAGAGGAGAGAGAGTGTAATAATTGTTTTATTATGATTGGACATAAAATTGATGCATATTTGTTTTTAGATAATTGTATTAGAGATGTAAATATACATTTCTCTAATTTTTTTTTTCAAAAGTGGGTCTATAATAAATAGAAATACTGATGTAACACTATTTAAAAACTCAAAAATACATATTTGCATTGGAGATGCTCTAAGAGAGGAGAAAACCAAAACATTTGGTTTAATGAAAGAATGACCACCTTTTTTTTTTTTTCTTTGAAGGAATAGATTGACCACTAGAGCTGTTCAATGAGACATAACATAAATTTGAATGGGTTCATTTGGGTCATTGTTTCATATTACAAAGAGTGGCCACTTTATTAACTGCTACTGCTCATGGGCGGAAGGAGTTTTTTAACTTTTAACACATACATATTTCCTGTGAACTTTTTTTTTTTTCTAGTTCATCAGACTTTATTGGTAATAACCGGTTCGTCTAGTTTTTGTCCAAAAATCAAAATTACACAAAAAGAAATTCAATTTCACATTCACACTAATGAAACTCACCACCGAACACTGATGCTAGACAGACAGATAACAAAAAAAAAAAAAAAAAAAAGGCACAAAAACCAACAATATTACTAGAAACTCTATCCTCATATGTAGGTGCATTATAGTAGCTAAATAGGAATTTAATTTTTGTCAATTCTTTTCAAGCGTCGGCTGTGAAGTTGTCAATGCAATGATGTAATTAAACATCATACTGGATTCTTATTATAATTCTTATTGTTACTTTTTACTTGACATATTTTCATTGGAAATCCAAGGCAAACAATTATATAGATAAAACAGTCTAGTCGTACCATTTTGATCTCTTTTGTCACCTTCGTGAATAATATGTTGTCGAGATATTGACATATTTATGTCATGATAGCTAAAAATCTCAAGTCTCGAAACTACAAATTACATTCATTTTGAAACTAGTTCATATCGTAATCAGCATGTCCGATTGACAAACCATGTCACAGTCAAAAAATTTCGGATTTGAAAACTTTAATTTCAAGCCAACGATACATCATTATAAACTTTTTTTTTTCTTCTGTTTTCTTTCAATTTGTTTGCTTTTAATTCATTTCTCGTTTTTTTAATGAATAATAAATTGTGAAAATCTTAATCTGCAGTAGTACTATCTTTTCGAATCCACTGTTTGACTGGCTTTCTAGGATTGTTTCTTACTCTTGGTTTCCTCATGCCTGCGCCTGAATTCCGACGGCTACTGGTACTAGGCCTATTTGAGGAACCGCTGGGATTCATATCTGCAGCGACTGGCGCCACTTTTTGTTCTTGCTCAGTGTTTTCTTTGATTGAAGTTGCAGTAGGCAACGTGGCTGGCTGTGGAAGAAACATACCAGGCAAAACAAGTAGCTCTCTTTTCGGTTCAATTAGGCCACTTATTTCCTGCTGTAATTTAAGTATGGCTTCAAATTTCTCTCTTCTTACGAGCTCTGAATCAGACTGAAGAAGGAGCTTCTCACTATCATCAACTTCAGTTATGTCGGAACCCTGAAATCCAACAGATACAGAGATTAACTTGGCTGATCTCACATAGAATAAAAAATTACAGATGAATTGTGAATAACTTCTTAGGTGCTCTTCTATATGACATCTGTATGCAATAGTTTACAATAGGTTGCACTTACAAGGGCCAGACATTGTTACTAATGGCCACGAGTAAATCTCGTCTGTAACCATTAGGTTTCAATGCACCCGCCGCCTTTTAGTTTCTCAGGTTTGTACCGGCCTACTGGGGACCAAATGACCAATATTGACAAAGCACAACATAAATTAAAATGTGATCAGAAATTTGAATGCTCAATTGCTCATGTGTCAGATGATATACCATTTGAGAGGAATGATTGCCAACCAAGTCGAGCACATGTTCAATATCTTTGGCCTGAAACACCTTACGGCAAACTGGACAGCTTCCCATGTCTTCTTCTGTTGCTCCAAGCATGTCTAATAATACCAGTTAGAAATAAAATACAAAATATCATGATGGAAAATTAAAATAAACAGTGTCTTTCAGATTAAAAAGAGATTGATTTATGGCACTTCATCAAATAAATGATGCTTTCTTATCAAGAAATATTATTATGATGCAATGTGCACTAGTTAACATGGGAGTATGCAAACAAGCTGCAAAAACTAAGTATAAAGATAAAACATTTATATTTTTTCATGAAATTGACAGATCAGACAGGTAACAGATTTTCGTGGATCATGCTCGATATTCACCCTGATTGATATATCCACACACAAAAGAAACATTTAGTTTGAAAAGTTAATATTTCACAACATAAAGAAGTAACTGCCTATAGTAAATAACCAATATATAACTCAGCTAAGTAAACTTTTTAGGATACCTAAAGACACCTTAAGAGAATTTCTACACTACCAAATCGTCCCTAAAACTATTGAGTTGTTCCCTATCAATTTGATCCAAACATACCCTTTCTCATCTCTCTGATAGGGTGCACAGTTGTACTTGAGTTATCAGTATTAGATTCTTTCTCTGATTGGAGCCAATTCCACCACCTAATAATGCACTCACTGACAAAATACATGAAATTCAGAAACCAAAACTGTTGGCTGATACCAAAAAGAATAATTTCGAGACAGGACTCTTACCTATGGAAGCAATGGAAACAAGACATCAACTTCATAAATGGCAAGATTTCTTCATGCTTGTCCTTTGGGAACATAGAATACAAACATAATGGACAGTCACCATCAGGGTGATTCATAACAGAAAGCTTCTCCACCGATTCCTAGAAATATAACACAATCAATGTTTGGAGATATATAAACACATCATTTTAAAAAGCAAGTATTATCTCACATTTTATCACTTCGATGCTATGCCTGGCTCAAGTTTTTTAAGTAAATTCATCTATTACAATTTTCAATTACCTTATCCAACAAAAGTTTGAAGAATAAATAACTCTTATAAAACGTGGTTCAGCCCCATTAGCAAAAGCCCGTTTTTTCACTAACAATGCTTTGTCAACCAGAACGCAAAAAAAAAGTAATGCCTAGATTGGACTCTTTAATACTAGAAAGTTTCTGTGGAATAAAGATGCATACTATACCTACTATGCGTCTATGCCTCATTAATCATATTAGTCTCAAGCACTTGATCATTGGGTTCCATTTGTTGACAACGACAATGCAATCATCAGATGTACTCTCCAACTTTGATGTGAGATATAAACCAAAACAGAAGACAATATGAATCAAGTTTCAGAAAGCAGAAATTGAATTGCAAGGGTGTCAATATTTAAGATTCAGTAGGGGTAAGGACACCACTGAGCATATGTTAAAAATTGAGAATTGAGCATATGTATGTATAACAGCATATGTCAATATATGTATCTACGCTTATATGATAAACAGTATATATTGAATTGCAAACATACAAACTCCCAAATAATTCATCATTTATTAGTTTATGAGAAGCACCCATAGTATCACCATAGTTTAATTGATAAATGCTGTCGCTGTCAAGGTCATAATATTAAAATTAATTGGCGGAATAAACCATATAAACCTGTCCAAGTATGTTCAATTCTCACAGGTTCTCATTCAATATCCACATTCAAGAGGTAAAACAACACCAATATGTTTATCTCCTGATAAGTTTCGTGACAATTACCTCGCACAATGCTACAAGCATAAGACAAGAGGAGAGTTCACAGGCTTTGTCTTGTATACTACTTATCAATCGCTTTTGCCTTTGTTCATCAAGACCCTTGGATTCTATAAGATTGACATGAGGTGGTTCCTTCGGATACTGCCACAGTGCCACGTCAAATAGAAAAAAGTGAGCACACAAACTAAATAAGTTGTAAAACTAACTAGCTCATTGATAACCACATGCACAGACTAGCCATGTTATTCAACAAATATCAAATGTTACAAGATAATTTCTATGGTCCACCACTGCCCATAATGAATGCTACTTAGTTTGACGTGGAAAAACTTGTTCTTGTACCCTGAACTAAGTATACATACAGCATACTATATGTCTCCGGGTCGTTAAGTCTTTTTTCCAAAAGAACAAGCATCCATAATGTGCTAAATTTGCCTGACCAATAACTACAACACACCAGATCAATAACAGACTAACAATCACATTCTCAAATGCATAAATTAAATACAAAACATTCATTTACAAACAATAACATTGTGCGAAGAAAACCCAAAAGAAAGTGATTTCTAGTTAATTGAACTCAATCAAAAATGCAGAAACATAAAATACCTTGGGTCCTGCTCGTATGCCGATCACTGCTTCCACAAACTACAAAGTCAAACAGTAGACAAATAAATAGAGAAAATTAATAGCAATAATACTCCACAACTCACCAAAAAAAAAAAAAAAAACTTCAATTTATTATTACATTACACAACTAAAAATCAAAGCTTGAAGTTTGATTGGTGAAAATAAAAATTCAAGAAAAGCCTTATTTTGACGAGGTTTGATTCAAAATCAGAACTATATTAAACATATGATTTCAAGATTGGTTTTTTTATTAATATTATTGAGAGAGAGAGAGAGAGAGAGAGAGAGAGAGAGAGACCTGCTGAGAAGAGTCATCGGCGGTTCGAGGCTTGATGTGGAGGTGAATATGGGGAGGATATGATTCAATAACGACACAGTCGTCCTCGTACACGGCTTGTACGGCTTCCAATTCCATCGTCACTTCTTCTTCCGCCATTTTTATTTCTTCTGTGTGTGTGTATGCAGAGAGCACAGAGGTTAGAGATTGGAGAGAACGAAACTAATTACGAGATTTTTTTTTTTTTTTTTTTCCATTTATTTATATAATTAAAATAAATAATATATTTTGGGCTTTATTTTAAGGGCATCAATGGACTTTTATGGGCCGATTTTGTAGATAAGCCTCTTTTTTTCTCAGCATTGAACTACTGGCAAAGCAATGAATAATAAACCAATCAACCAAATGATGAATTTACTGAATGATTTATTAAAGTTTATTTTAAGAGAATCAAAATATTAAAATTTATTTTAAATTATAATGTAAAAAAATTTAATTTTAACCGCGTTAAGAGTGGGAAACCTAGCCGTTAGTGGCGTAAAATGGAAGCAGCGAAATAAAATCGTAATTTTGTTTTTTTTTTTTATAAATAAAATAAAATTAAAATCGTAAAATTCACGCAAAGTAACCGTTATTTTTCCCTTATAAATAGCATCCCTCTTTATTGTCAGCCTCAAAACCTCACTATTAGAGATAGAGCAATGGCGGCAACTCTCCCGCTGCTAGTCTCCGCGCTAAAAACCCACTATTCACCTCTTACTCTTCTCTTCTCTGTTACACGAAGCCCGCGAAACCTTAGCTTTCTCTTCAAGCCGCCGCCTCTGAGACGCCGTCGTTTTTGTCGAAATCTGTCCGCTGCTGCGATTAGCACTTCTGCAGTTCAACAACAACAGCGTCCTTCTTCGACCGAAGCCACGAACAGTGAGAGTCAAAATGTTTCGGTTCCTACTTTTCAACAAGCCATTCAAAGACTACAAGTCAGATTGCAATTCACAATTTTCTTGATTCTTGTTATATATTTTTCTACTTTAAATTTTTTCTGCGGATTCATGTTCTTTAACTGACGAGATTATTCTTTATAGGAATATTGGGCGTCGGTTGGATGTGCCATAATGCAATGCAGCAACACGGAGGCAAAATTCTCTTCTATTCTCTCTTTTGCCCGTATTATGTTCAATTTTTAATTGATTAGAGGAAAATTTAATCTGAAATGATAATAATTAGGGTTTTGTTTTAAGTATGTTTGTTTGTTTTGTTTCTTCTTAGTAGTGATTCAATTTGATTTAGAATTAGTAACATGTTAGTGAACTTTTGTCAATTTCGATTAGGTTGGAGCCGGGACGATGAATCCGTTGACATACTTGAGGGTTCTTGGTCCGGAACCATGGAATGTGGCGTGAGTATGCTTTTGTAATTTTTAGTTTTACATGATTGAAATCATATCAATTTGGTGTGAAAGCAGTTGCTAATTTGGAATTTCAAATGGAAGGTATGTGGAGCCTAGTATCCGTCCAGATGATAGTCGTTATGGAGAAAACCCAAATAGGCTCCAACGCCACACTCAATTTCAGGTTTAGTTTGATGTAACAAATTGATCTCTTGGATTTCTCTGTGTCATTTATGATTTATGTATTATTAACATTACAATTTTTTTATATTATATTTTTCCTTTTACATTTTATTTTAATTTCAGGTTATATTAAAGCCTGATCCTGGAAACTCACAGGACCTTTTTATACGTAGTCTATCAGCTTTAGGTACCTAAGAGACTGCTTTTTTTTTTTTTTTTTTTTTTTTTTTTTTTTAAATCAATTCATTATAATTTAGTGAGACGTTATTTATGCATTACTCCTAGATGATGTGAAGAATTTACTGGTAATACTCATTCTTTATACTCATGTGTTACTAATTTTGGTAATTTCTTGAGTTACAGAAGCATCTTGATTGGCTTGAATTATAATGAGACACAATTTGTGTTAGTTGTAACTTATTTTCATGTATATGCTCTTTTTGAATTTTCTTCCAAGCATTATATGCATCCTCTCTTTGAGCATTTATTTGCTTGTTGTCAACTTCACACTAGTTCATATTAGCAGAAGCCAAAGTGAAACTGAAGTCATTTACAGTTTAATCATTATATTGGTATTTTGGTGCTCATTATATTTTTTACTTTAAATCACCACATATTGGAAATAGTGAGTTGGTTTTATGTTAAATTAGTAAAATTTACAAGTTCTCTAAATCTCTATATGTGGCAAAAAGTGCATATGCTCTTTAGTTATAATATTGTTACATTGACATGATGTGTATATCTCATGTATTTTGTTTCATCACTTTTTCTTGTTTTCTTTTCACACACGGCTTGATCTTTAATGCCTATGTGCTTGATAGGTATTGATGTTAATGCACATGACATACGATTTGTGGAAGACAACTGGGAGAGCCCGGTAATTTTATTAATTTTTGCTGTTTGGTTATAATTTTTTGCCCCATATGACAGAGTCTTATGCAATTTTGTTAAACTAACTAGTTTGGTGAGATACTGAGATGTGAACTTTTTGGTTGGCTTTTCTTATGCGCATTTGATTTTTGTGTTTGCTTTTATTGATTAAAACACCTACTGTTGATTGATTATGTAGCATGCATGCTTTCAATATGCTTTCTCAAACAGGTGCTTGGTGCATGGGGATTGGGCTGGGAAATCTGGATGGATGGGATGGAGATCACACAATTCACCTACTTCCAGCAGGTATTTGGAATTTATAGCTTCTGTGCTAATATTTCAGTGCTCATAATAATTATTTTCTTTTGTTGATAAGTTCCATTTTCGCTCTCTCTTTGTTTCTCTCTATAGGCTGGAAGTTTGCAATTGTCGCCGATATCCGTTGAAATTACTTATGGTCTTGAGCGTATCCTCATGTTGCTTCAGGTCAAATTGAAATTCTTTTCCATCTTTTATTTTTTATTTTTTCAGCTTTATAAGTTTGCTTTAAGTTACTCTGCTACAATTTTGCAGGGAGTTGACCATTTTAAGAAAATTCAATATGCTGACGGAATCACATATGGAGAGTTGTTCTTGGAAAATGAGTAAATAAACTAATTAATTACCGATTACCGATCATTCTTTTAATTTTTTTTTATTTATTTTTTTCTAAGTTCTTATCTAATTATTTACTGTGTTCTGCACAATTATAGTTCTCAAGGACCATTAGTGAATATTGATTACTTTAATTCACAGGGTTGGGTTTCTGACTTTTTTTTTTTTTTTTTTTTTTAATTACCATTTTTACCCTACTACTAATTGTGGTATGAGGCTTTTTTTGTCTCATTAACATATCTAATAATCATTTTGCCACCGGACAATTGTCAGGTCCTTATATTATTCTTATGCTATTCTATTATCAGAGTTAAGTTAGGATAGAAACAGAAAGGTGGTAGAAAATTCTTTTGAACCCTTTTAAAACTCTGGAAGAAACTCATTGATGTCTCTTCTTCTGCGATTAAGAATGAAGTACCCAAACTCAGCTGAAACACTTTTGGTTGTTTCGGTCCTGGAAATTATCAGTGCTCAAGTCTTTTTAGGTCATAGAAGCCACTAGACTCAGTTGAAAGCAGTGATACTGTTCAGGTTGTTTTCAGTTTTGGATGATCACTACTCAATTCTTCGCAGGTTTACAGATAACAAATCCCATCTTACTAAATGCACGTATTTCCTGGTTTTACTCACAAGCTCACCTACCTCATGACACCTTGCCAAAAACCTTTGTCATTTTTCAACCTGAACTCTTAATTCTCTCACCTATATTACATACTTTGATAAATTCTTCCATCCCCTTCCCTTTCGGTTGGCTGCATCGGTAACATATTATTCTGTTTGTGCAGTCCTTTATTCTTTATTTGAAAACCTGCAATTGGTTAATTTCCAAGAACTTCAACTTATATTGCTTATCCATTTTGTTATTGCCCCATTCTCTTTAGCATTCATATTTTCACTTTGTGATGTCAGTAGCTATGACTTGAATGTTCTATCTTCTTTCTGATTATGTAATATATGAAGAATATGATTTTTATTTCTGTTTCAGGAAGGAAATGAGTGCATACTACTTAGAGCATGCCAGTGTTGATCATGTTCAGAAACACTTTGATTTTTCCGAGGAAGAAGCACGCTCCTTACTTGCATTGGGCCTTCCAATCCCTGCGTATGTTAGAACGCTTTGATATATTTTCCATTGTTCACTACATAATATATTGATTTTACCCCTTTCACCCAGAAGTTAACATTTGCTCAAAAGATGCTAGGTATGATCAGCTTTTGAAGACGTCTCACGCTTTTAATATCCTAGACTCTAGAGGCTATGTTGGGGTAACGGAGCGTGCTCGTTATTTTGGTAGGATGCGTAGGTGAGGTTTCTTTTTCTTACTTTTCTCTGGTAACATATTGAAAGATCTTTATCAGAAAGAAAACAGAAAATTGTCTCCAAGCTCGAAGATTGATAGTTTATTAAATTACATTAAGTTGTCCAGCCTTTGATCAAAATAATTTGCTTGAATATATAGCATAAAGGTTTATTATATGTTCTTCTTTGTGGACTTATCAGTTTAGCTCGTCAATGTGCGCAACTTTGGTTGAAGACCAGGGAGTCTCTCAAGCATCCACTAGGTGTTGTTTCAGAACCTGTAAATCTCGTATGTCCTAAGGAGCTTTTGGAGGCAGCAATTGAAAAGGTTAGTTTTCCTTTGTCGGCGACTTATTTTCTTCATGTGGTTGTTTTCTTGACCATAAATTAAAGTTCGCTTGATTTTTTATTCTTTTCTTTCAATTCTAATTTTCATTTGGTTATTATCACCATCACCATTATTATTATTAATTTTAAGGTTAAATATCTTTATAATCATCGATGCCTCGGTATCTAGCATAATTGGTGATTCTTTTGGTCTTTGATTTCTTGGAACCCAATAATCATTGTTAGTTCTTTCTCTAGAGTCTAGACTTTGACAACATTATGACATTTGTAGGTTCAAGGAGAAAATATATCATGAAATTGTTTTTGAATCATTCAAATTTGCTTATATGTGTAATTATTTCTTAGTTGTGTTATATTGTTGATACTGTGTATGAGGTTTAATTAATGCTGAGGTGGTTTGTTTTCAAATATCTTAAGGCATACGAATCATGCACTACCAAGTTTTTTTGAATAAAAAAATTGTCACAAGAAAAAAATTATTTTTCAATCTTGACAGTTTAGCCTTTTTTTGTACAGGATAGAGTTTATTGTTAATGATATGTAGTTATGCATAGTAAGTCATTTTTTAAGTTGCAAAGGTTTCCTTTTCTTTTACTCTTTTCACAGGTGCATGATGATCCAAGGTTATTTGTTCTTGAAATTGGGACTGAAGAGATGCCTCCGCAAGATGTAGTTAATGCAAGCCAGCAAGTAAGCTTATATTTTTATGAAGCATGGATCTTTTTCTTTGTATACACTTTTATGGATCATGTTTTCATGTTATTTTGTTGACCCTCCTGTGGATCTAAAAAAAATAAACTTAGCATTTTGGTTCATTCATCTCTGTCTTTGAAATTCCACATTTTTCTTGATGATGGTTTATTGTACATCTTTTTTTTTTCTTGGTCATTATTCGTTTATAGTTTTTTCAACATTTGTGATTTAAAAATTAATAGTTGTTCAATGATTGTCCTCTGCAGCTCAAGGATTTAGTGTTGCAGTTGCTAAATAAACAAAGATTGAATCATGGGGAAGTGCAAGCTTTTGGTACACCTCGCAGACTAGTGGTATAGTTATTAATACTTCCCAGCTTTTGCACCAGTTGACAATTTCATGTTTATATGTTCATGAACCTTATGGCCATACTTGAGTATGAAACTGTGGGTCAATTTTTAATTCTTTAAATCTTGGACCTTTCTGTGATTAGATTACTGAAAACTTTGACAATCTAATGATTCATGAACCTAATGACCAACTTGAGGGATTTGTGAAGGGAAAAACCATCACATGATGATATTATTGACCTGTGTAATGTTTTTTAGCCTTTAGGCTGATGCCATGTAATGCGTAGACTTTTAACTCTTATAAACATCTAAAGATACTTGTCCCATGTAATAGTTTCCCTGAAGATTTGCCTGACTTTGGTCGATGCATTTTACATGCAAAATATTGAGCTACTGTAAACCTTTATTTTTAGGCGGAAAAACAAGATCAGTTGCTGGAAGTACATACAACCTGTGCACATAATCGTTTCCTTAATCTTTACATTGTGAAAAGCACCGAGCTTTATTTTCTTTCTCACTTTCAGGTTTGTGTCGAGAGTCTTTGCAAAAAGCAAACTGCGAATGAGGTTGAGGTTCGAGGACCTCCTGTTTCAAAAGCCTTTGACCAGCAGGGGAATCCTACAAAGGTTTTATTTTGCCTTGCAATTGTTTTCAACTTGAAGGTTTTTGAATTAAGGAAATTGATGTTTTTAAAGCATCAAGTTAGCAGGTTAATATAGCATTAGTGCTTAAATATGACAACTGCATTTGTGGAGGATTCTTTTTTAGTAATTTTTCATTTCCAGCTTTTTTGCAGTGATTTTATAAATTACACCTGGTCTTTGGCATACCTCACTTGCATGGTTATTGATATTAATGCTTTTTCATGCTCTCATATAATAAATATGAATAGCCTAAAACTTGAGTCATTTTACCTGCCAGGCTGCTGAGGGTTTCTGTCGCAGATATGATGTTCCATTGGACTCATTGTTTAAGAAGGGTGATGGTGAGTTGGTCAAGATACATGCAAGAATCCTTATGTTCTTTCTGCTGATTTGGCTTGTTCTGGTCATATTATTGCAATATCATTAAAATTAGATTCTTTTACCTTGTCATAATACATCATATGACTGCTTAGGTTTATTAATTTCCTCATTTTTTAATAAAAAAGGTCTAGACTTTTAAGGTACTACATTATATATTTCAAAATCTCTCCTGATCTATCTTCTGTTTTTGTTGAGAGGCTGTAGAATTTTATGTCCTTATAGCCCGACTATGTTGGAAAATGTTATGAGCAAACCTTTAATGCTAGCTTATGCATCATCACATGACTGTATGACTTCTCGTCTCTCACTTCTAAGATTTCACTTGGGTTTATGTTAATTGGGATTGGTAGCACCAACCATTGTTGAGGATTAACATTTTGTTCATATATCACACATAATCTACTGGCTAATGAGTTTCTATTTATAATTAATCATGAATGCTCAAGAGTGTTTTTCATATTGCAGGGAAAACAGAGTACATTTATGCTCAAGTGAAGGAGTCTGCTCGACTTGCTTTGGAGGTTCTATAGCTAATATAATAGTTGTATTTATGATCTTGGGATTGGTCGCACTATCCAGCTTACCGCTTTTTATGTTACACTCATTCATAATCTTTTTATAGAATGAACTTGTTAAACCCCACCATTGGATATTGCATCCTCTGTATACACTTCACACTTGCCAAATTTCTTGATTAAAAATCAAGTGTTGTGTCATCAAAACGACACTCTTACTGAAGTGTTATTAGATAATAAAATATGGCATTTGTAGAAAATGATTTTTTGCATAGATAATGTTTTTAGGTCACTCCGACAGTCCGACTTAACTTTTGTCTAGCCTGCTGGTTAATTTTACTTGCCAAATTTCTTGATAAAAATCAAGCGCGTGTCATTGGTATGATGCTTAGTAAATAAGTCAATATTGCATTAGTAGAAAATGCTATTTGCATAGTATGATGTGTATAGATGAGTCTGACTTTATGACTTTTACATGAGCCTGCTGGTTTATCTTACTTTCATGTGCCTTTGGATGACACTTCATTGGTCATCTATGGCCTTCAGAATATATTTTTTTCACTATTTGCTTTCAAGGAACCTGTCTGTGCCATATTCTAATGTGTATTTTACCTATGGTATGTTAGGTTTTATCTGAAGATGTACCCGGTATCGTTGGTAAGATATCATTCCCAAAGTCAATGCGCTGGAACTCCCAGGTATGTGCAATTTCTGTTTGTCTTCAATAGAAATTACTTTGGACTATCTGGAGTTGGTTTATGCTTTTGCATTTTTGATGAGCTAGAGTTATCCATAGTTCCTTGCTATTACATTGTAGGTAATGTTCAGCAGACCTATTCGTTGGATTATGGCCCTCCATGGAAATGTGGTTGTTCCATTTACGTTTGCCGGAATCTTGAGGTAATTATTTACTAATTATTTCTTGTCTCTCTAAAATGAGCAATTTCCAATTATTTATGTCCTCAATCAGCAACTGCAATTGAACAACCTCTCCTTCCCTTCAGCCGCCAGTAGTTCCAGGCCATAGTTAGTTGATTGAGAGTGACTGTCTTGTGAAACTAAGCAAGGTCTTTTAAATTGAATCTTGTTGTAAGCTTCTGGTCCGAGCTCACTCGTACTGAATGGGCTACAGTGGCTTGACCTGACTTGTTTGGGTCAATGTAACACTGTGGCGTGAGTTTGAAGATTTACAGGCTTATTTGCAAACAATGGGTGCATTCTGGGAACATATGTCTAATGTCGATCCAATTCTCATACAAGATAGTATGCTTTTTCTGTGCATAGCCATGGTTCATTTACAGAGGGGGTATAGTCCTTAGTATCTGTCTAGCAATTAGAGTAAAACTTCTCATAATTTTAGATAATTTAGAATTTTAAATGATGTCTGTGAATTTATGTTAATCTTAGGAACAATGGCTGAACAAGTATATAACGTTCTTTGTTGTATGTCATGTATGAATAATGTTCTCAAATTCTTAGGGTCTTAAAACTTTGCAGTGGCTCTAACTGGCTGATGAGTATATTTTGATGTTGTTTTTCTTCAATGTTAGCATCATTCACACACACACGCACTAGCATCTTTCACACACACACATGATCTACATTATTACCTACTGTTAATTTTTTTTATTTTTTTATAATGCAGTGGAAACCTATCTTATGGTCTTCGTAATACTCCTTCAGCTACTGTTCTGGTATGCATGGAAACTTAATATTTAATTCTTTCATTTCCATGGAGGATTTAATGTTTTTCCAAATTGATAAGAAAGCAACAGTGGAAACTCAAAGAATAATCATTCCATTTAACCAATTGAAAATTCGGCTGACTAATTCCCTTTTGACGATACCAACAAATTACTGAGAGTAGTTGAAATTTGGGTTCTATATCAAGGGAGGAACCATTAGTGGCTCATATAAGCACTTTGTGAAGGTTTTTGTATTTTTCATACAGTTTCCCTCTCCCTCTCTTGTCAGCGTCTTTATTACAAATTCTGGAGTTTTTTTTTTTTTTTGTGGTTCAGAATTTGAGTTGAGGGAGGTGGAGGTCTTCTCTTTAGCATTTAAAAATCTCTTCTTCCTTTGTCTTTTCAAAACCCAATGGAGAGGATTTTGTTCCATCTGTTAGTGCCTCTAGAATACACAGGGGTTTTAGGTTCTTAAATTGTTGACTGCTAAGAGGCAATTGCAGTTCATAGAAATTTTAAATAGTGCTCCAAACATAATGGATGTGCATCCTAAATTTCGTTATATGGTTTAGCTCAGGTAAATTGCATTAGGACCAATATCATTGGCATTCAGTTTTTATGTTACATTACACACTTTCCCCTTTTTCTTAGAGATTTCTCAAATGGAAAATTTTCATCAATTTTGAAGGTAGCATGTATTCTGATTGTGAAGTCTTACTGTCGCAGATCTAGGGCTCTAGGTTTCATGATAGTCTTATTCCAAAGCCACTAACAAGGACACTGTTTTCTGCTCATTTTAATTGGCATTTATATTAATGATCTTAGAATGTATAGTTGGTTTTGAAATTTATTTATTTTCAGAGGGCATTTTTATATGCTATCATTTGTTTATCTTTTCACAGGTAGAAAGTGCAGAATCATATGTAGATGTGATAAGGAATGCTGGAATTAGTATTGAAATCGAGGTAATATAAAGTAATTGACCTGGTTATTTTTCATGGAGCTCTTCTTTTTCAATACTATGTTTAACTTTTAAGACACTTTATCTTAATTGTAAAAGTGTATTGGAAAATTAATTTGGTTTTACAGGATCGAAAGAAAACAATTTTGGAATGCTCCAATGCATTGGCAAAAAGTGTCAACGGAAACATTGTTGTTCGTGAAAGTTTACTTAATGAGGTGAAAAAATTGATGTTTTATTGGTGACTTCTTTCAGAAAGAAGCTTGTTATTGAACTATCTGTTCAAAAAAATATATTAGGTTATAAATCTTGTCGAGGCACCTGTTCCTATCCTTGGAAAGTTTAAAGAGTCATTCTTAGAGCTTCCTGAAGATCTTTTAACTATGGTAAGTTGTGCATTTCTTCGGACTTGGTTGCATTTGAACTTTTGGCTCTATATTGCTTTGTTATTTGAATATAGATAAAATTTCATCTTTTGAGAAACTTAAAATTGGAGAGTACTGAACTTCAAGTGTTGCGGTTCATCTCATAATCAATATTATAGAAGTTTTCTCCTTTGTATCTCGTAGATTTTGGTTCTAAATTTAGAATTTGGATGTTTGCTAGATAAACCAATTTTTAGGGAACAAGAGTTTTTATATATCAAAATGTAGATTTTTAATTTCATTGGTGGCATAATAATCTGATCTTAGCTTAGGAGTTAACCAAGGAAAATCGGATAAAAATAATTTTTATTGAGTTTTAAGGTCTTCTTTGTTGCCGACTCAATTTTTTTCTAATGTCTATATGTCAGCTCATTTATGGTCATAAGTTTATTGAGTACATAAACTGTTGGCTTCATACTAAAATGAAATGAATCTGGCCATATTCCAAAAAGTATTTGGTATGAAAAGTTTGCTGCAAGTTTAAATTAATATTTTAACACTATGCACTAATCTGGCAGGTCATGCAGAAGCACCAGAAGTACTTTGCTGTGACTGATGATAAGGGGAAGTTGTTGCCGTACTTTATTGCTGTAAGTCTTAGCTTAAATATGTTCTTTCTTTGAGACTTGTTCTTGCTCTTGAAGGAGCTGAGTTAAATTTTTCATAGGTAAATCAAATGATGTGGAGTTTCATTGTAGGTTGCCAATGGAGCAATCAATGAGATGGTAGTGAGGAAAGGGAATGAAGCTGTACTCAGGTTGGCATGGTCTTTATGTGCTATTTGTAGTTATAAACAAGGTCATATGATGCAAACCTTCTTGCCAATTATCTCCTTTTCTATCAACTCTTATGACCTGGCTAAATTTGTCAATTGCAAACATATTTCTCACATTTTTGTTAGCTTTTTTGTCGGATAACAATAAGCTAAGCTTTTAGTTTACCCTTGCAGAGCTCGCTATGAGGATGCTAAGTTTTTCTATGAGATGGATACACGTAAGAAATTTGCAGATTTCCGAGGCCAACTTAAAGGGATTCTTTTCCATGTGAGTTGGTTCATTTTGTATGTTTATTTGGTGAAATTGAAAACTTCTTTATTTTGTTCGTATAATTTGGTGCTCATCATTTTACCTGTATTCACATTATTTATTTGTTTTATATCGTGTGATGGTTTGATCTCTCACAAGATTCTAGTCCCGTTGACAAAGTTCACTTAACTTTAAGTGACTTTACAGAATAATAACATAATCTCAAAGTGTTGGACGTAAATGTCATCCGTGAGTGGGGGATATTGTTTTGTATCTGATAGCTTATATTTGATATGTGGGAGAACAGGAGAAACTAGGAACAATGTTGGACAAGATGATACGTGTCGAAAACATGGTTCCTAAACTAAGTTTGGACCTTGGAATAAATGAAAATATGCTTCAGATTGTTCAAGATGCTGCATCACTTGCAATGTCAGATCTTTCAACTGCTGTTGTTATGGAGTTCACTTCTCTATCTGGAATCATGGCCCGTCATTATGCCCTTAGGGATGGCTTCTCAGAGCAGGTCTTTTATCACACACTTTCTATCTATTATTTTTCTTTTCATATATTTCTAATGTGGTAATTTCTTTTCCTTTGCTCATTTCATGCTATATAATTCTGATATAATACCTATTCCAGTGAATTCTGCTTTTTAATCTTATGGATTTGACCATGATTATTAATTAATTAATTTTAAGCTTTCTATGAGCAGATCGCAGATGCATTGTTAGAGATTACTCTTCCTAGATTTTCTGGAGATGTTCTTCCCAAAACTGATGCAGGGACAGTTTTGTCAGTTGCAGACAGGTTAAGTTTAAATTATAAGCATATTTGTGTTCATTGTTTTCTAGATAAGCCATCTCATGTAGATTATGTAATTGTTGATGCAAGGAATTTTGTTATTCAAGTATATTTTCTACTGTTTAAATATGCTTAAAAAGAGGCTGTTGGAAATTTCATCATAGCTTAAGTGGATGTTAAATTTATGAGCAAAGAAATTTGAAAGTCTTGAGGTTATGGAACCTACCAAAACTATACTGGAAAAATAAATAAAAGAAAAATCAAAAATAAATTCCCATTGATTTTACTTGTACTTTTTGGTTGTTTACATTTTGGTAAGTTTCGAACCTTATAGCTGTTACAACTTGAGTTATTCAATGTGCTTTATGTCGTCAATATTTTGTTTCTTTGCTATGTAAAGTTCTTGACAATGGCAAAAGAATGAGGTTCTGTAGCGCTTTTCTTCAAGTCCCTTAGCTCTGACCATAATTTAAGAAGTCCTCTCAGCAGCTTGCCCCTAGTTTTTGTTTCCCACTGCCTGCAGCCTGGATTTTTTATTTAAAAGTATTTTTTGGAACTTTTTATCTCCTGGGTTTACTTTAGTTCACATATGAGAAAGCTTTGGTTCTTGACTGCACAACCTATGAGCGATTATGCTCGTATTAGAGGATTTTATTATGATTTGTTATTTTGCAGGTTAGATAGCCTTGTTGGTCTATTTGCTGCTGGTTGTCAACCTAGTTCTACCAATGATCCTTTTGGCCTGAGAAGAATCTCATATGGTCTAGTAAGTAATTGAATTGATGCAAATAGCTTGAGGCTGTACTCTGTTTTGATTTTGCTAAAGAGCAGTAAGAAATTCGTGGCACCACTTATTTATGACATCATGATGTATTTGTGATGTAGGTCCAGATAATGATTGAAAAAGATAAAAATCTGGACTTGGCACGTGCTCTAGTACTCGCTGCTGATGTCCAACCAATTAAAGTAGATGCCGACATGATAAAAGATGTGAGAACGAAGAAAGTTGGATGTTTCTATTCTAATGTGTTGCCACTACTAAGCCTAATGCCATAATCATAGACTTTTTAGATATTGCTTTTAATCCACAAAACCATGCCTTTCTGTATACCATTTTGTTTCTGTTATTTAAACTATCTGTAATTGGTTTCGGTGTCTCTGTAGGTGCTTCTTGTTTACTTATTTACCAGTCCCCTTGCATATGGATATGTCATCCCTTGCTGTATTTTTTCATTGCTTTAAATTTGTTTATAGGGGTTATGGATATGTAATTAGGGTGCTTGAATTTTTTTCCTCAGGTGCATCAATTTGTTACTCGAAGATTAGAGCAATTTCTGGTGAGTAAGATTTCAATCAATTAGTCTTCGGTCAGTTACTCGGTTTATAATTTAATAAAAAGGTAGATTTATAAACCAAACTGAAAATGACTGAATCTTGACGGCTGCTGCTGCTAAATTTTGGTGTGTAGTCCTTGGAAGTTGAATTCTACCATGCCTTTATCTAATATATGACTGAAAATAAACAGTTAAACACCAATTTTAACAAAAAGGAAAGTAAATGGCAAAAATATTTTAAACAATTGAAGCTTGAGTTATAAAATTAAAGTCATCTTGTGTTGTGCAATTGAAGGACATACACCCAGTTCTCTCAACCTCAAGCTGATTACTGTTCTGAAATCCTAGTATCCTGATTTTCTATTTGGCCAGTGCCTATGTGTGTATTACATAGGTTGAGTTTTTTCCGTCTGTTGTTATTCTGTTTCCCTGCTTTTTATTTGGTTTAATAATCATCCAGATCGCTCTTAGTTGTATAGGGTAAGATGTAACATTCTCAGATAGACTATGGCACAAGTTTATCTGTATTCGTTGTGTCTTGATTGCAGGTTGATGAAGGAATAAGTCCGGAAGTTGTTCGTTCTGTCCTGGCAGAACGTGCAAACTTGCCTTGTTTGGCGGCAAAGACGGCAAATAAAGTAAGTGGCTGAATTTGTTTCTCTTTTTGGTATATACTATGATGCTCGTTGCAGATTAGTTTCAACTGTATTAACTTTCTTATGGAATTTCTGTTACTATAAAATGAAGTGAGGAAGTAGATCTTCTCTATATCCTTTTTCTCTGAGATGGTCATTTTGATTGAGCATTCATGAAATTATGTTCTTGTAATGCTCTTTTTAGTGCACTCATTTTCTGTCTTTTATAAAACTTGTTTTCTGGAAAGAGAATGCTGTCTTTCATTGATTAATGCGAGAAGAAACAAAAACTTTCTCCTGTCATTTTCTAAGAATTTGAATGGATATGATATTTCTTTGTATAATTGTTGTTTGTAGATGGAAGCATTGTCAAGAGGCAAGCTTTTCCCAAAGGTTGTTGAAGCATATTCTCGTCCAACAAGAATAGTCCGTGGAAAGGATGTGAACCCTGCTGTGGAGGTATGTCTTTTTCATTTCTTATATTGAATTTTAAGGAGTTTTTGTATAAATGCTGATCCCAATATTTTGGTTTGACCTGAAATATGTGTATTATGCTTGTATGTGGCGTTCATTCTCAAGAGTCACTCCATTATATCACTTATAATTCTTACCTGTATGTTAACCGCTAAAGGGGTAGGAAATGTCAAAGTCGGATATAAATTCGTCTCATTCATTGTCAAAAGTTGTTATAGAGCTCCTTATGTATTCAAATGCAGTTTTATAGTTTGTATCAATTATCCAGTCCTTATTCTTTAATGGTGTTGATATGCCTTTTGGTGGAATATGAAATTGCAGTGATACACCAAGTACTTTTTATATCATACCTTGATAAATTCTAGTATCTTCTAATTGCTTCAAACCAACCTTTTTAGGTGGACGAGTCTGCATTTGAGACTGTCGAAGAGAGAGCTTTATGGAATGCTTTCAAGTCTGTCAACAATAAAATTCATCCCGGTAACTAATCATAATATGAGCTCTTGTGTTGCTCTGTGACTATTGAAATTTTTTTTTAATTTTTTTTAATTTCTCCTGTTTTCCTCTTTGTGCAGGTATTGAGGTCGATGATTTTGTTGAAATATCTGCACTACTAGTACAGCCACTTGAGGATTTTTTTAATAATGTCTTTGTCATGGTGGTAAGTTATCTCAACATTTCTTTCAAATAATTATCCACTTAATAAACCTTTTTGTAAACTTGAAAGTTTTATTTATATAATCTGAAACAACTTGTTGAAGAAAAATTAAGTTGCACCAATTCTGAGGTATTAAGCTTTCAAAACAATTCTATTTCTTGGCATTTTATATTTTAGTCGTGTTTGCTGTTTTTCTTTATATATCATCATATTTTTTTACCAATACGCTATTGTTGTCTGTATTCAGATTAAAAGTCGATGAGAAATATGTTTTGATTAGCATTTCTTGACAACGTGTATATTTATGTCCGATTTTGTACATAAAAACTATGTGCAGGAAGAAGAAAGAATAAGAAAGAACAGGCTTGCTTTGCTCAAGAAAATTGCAGACCTCCCTAAAGGTATTGCAGATCTATCAGTTTTGCCTGGATTTTAAGTTAAGGTGGCTCCTTATTTCATATGAGAATTAAATTTTTAGAAAAAATTAATGAGGTTTTGAATTTATTTAAATTCATTTATTTGTAGGAGTGTAGAAAATTTTGTAATATTTATTGTGAAGCATATCAATCTCTTTTTCTTTTTTTCGTAAAATATATTTTAGATTTAATCAGTATTACAAACAAATTATATTGGTTATTTATTGTACCTAATATACTATTAAAATTTAATTATGTCATAGTTTTATTTTATTTTAGTTATTGGAATAAAACACAAAAATCTTATTCCTTGCAAAACAAAATAATGATTTGATGATCATTTATTTATCTGTTATGAATATAATTATATTTTTGTTTTGTAAATGTAAAAACTATATGACTGTTTATTTAATTCATTTATTGCACTTGGACTCTTTGACTAGTTGAGTGTTATCACAAAATTGAATATAAATGTAGTAATTATATTACACATCTTTATTTTATCTAAAATTGATATAGAAGTAGATATTCGACTCAGCTCTCGGTTTGTAGTGTTTGGTCTGGATAGGTCTGGATAGGTACCAGTAGACATGTTTTAAAAATAAAATAAAAATGATAATTCATGAGAAGCAAAAGAATGAAATTGTAATTTACTTTAATTTAGTTGCTATTAAATCTAAAAACTTCATTGATTTGATAACAGTTTTACATTAATTTGTGTTGATTACATTAATAATTAGTACATATAAAAAGCAGGATGCCATTTCATTTGTTATTAGAAAATCGTGATTTGTGGTTATAATATATATTTTTTTCCTAAAGTATGATTTGTGGTTATAATATTATAATGCGGAACTGTGTTTAACATTTAATGGTTCACATCTTATCTTCAATGTCCTTTAGAGGAAAAAAAAAAAAACCTTTGCTATATCATAGGTCTTTTTGTCACATAGCAAACGCCGTTATTTATCCAAATTTTCTATGGTGGGTACATAATATAGGTATATTTATAGTATATAAATACATATCATTATACTTTTGTCATGTAAACAATGTAACTTAAATTAAAATAATACAGATGACTTAAATTAAAATAATACAGATGACTAATGTGTGATGATGTGTATTAATATATTATAAATATGTACATACTATATGTCTACCAGAGAAAAAATTAATTATTTATCTACTAAAATGATGACAAGACTGGAGTCAATTATTTCAAACACATGATGTTGTCTAAATAAAAACATTTTTGGTTTGTTTTTTAGTGGTGCTATTGGCACACTCATTAAAGAACTATTTATATCATATTTTTAAAATTATTAAGTATCCTTTGTTCCATTTAACAAATTATTTAAAGAGATATACTGTTTTTATTATAAAATTTTTTTTATACAAAATAAAACTAATAAAACCCTACTTTTTTTATTTCAAAACCCTAATGACACAGATTATTTCAAATGGTTCAATTTTTACTATTTTTGTTTATATATTTGTTTTTTTTTTTTTTTCAGATTTCAATCTCATGTTTTCCATGTTTAGTATTTATTGAATTTATTATTTCATGTGTTTGTTTTGTTTTTCCTTTCAAATTCTAGATCCATGTTTGCTATTTTTTTTCCTCTCGATTTATTTTCTTTCAGATCTTTCAGGCATACTATGATTTGTTTCAATTCTTTTGTAGATTTTATTCTGGATCTTTCAAAGTTAATTTCAAAAAAAAAAAAAAAAACGAAATCGCAACCATGAAAACCTAATCTCTAATGAAATGAAACCACACCAAAACCTTAATTAAATCGCTCAAAAAAGTCATCAGACAGTCAATATCTCACACACAGTCTACTACTAAAAAAAATTGTTTATAATAAGGATGGTTTCACCATGAAATAAAAAGAAAAAGCAAGTCCTACAAATGGATGTGAGAAAATTGTATATAAAAATTAAAGATGAAGTATATTTTTAATGAACTCCAAAATCTATGCATTAAGACATCTCCAACCAAAAACTAAAATCGAACGATTGATAGAGGCCCAATCTTTGTTAATGAGATATCTTTAATATTATGATAAAAATTAAAGATGAAGTATATATTTATTATATTTCAAAGATATAAGGTGTATTAAGTTTGAAAAATAAGTAAAAGGGTAATCCTGAAAATAAATAAAAAAAAATTAATAAAACCATTTAATTTTATCTAATTAAATCAAATTTTAAAAAAGTGGGACATAAATAATTTAATACCAGGGGTGCTGATGTTAGGGTGCCAATAACATCACTCTTATTTTTATCTCCAATTTTAATTAATAAATTTAATAATATATTTTTTGAACAAACAAATTTATAAAATTGTAACGTTAAGAAGAGTTTGTGTTAAAATAGAATAAATATAGAGTGAGTCTCTCACGAAGGATCCCTTATTTTAATTTTGGTAAGGACCATGATGAAAATACATCGATTTTAATCTGAATTTTTTTGTGAATGATGAGTTCATTGAAATCTACCTATAAACAAAATTTGAGAATTTTCCAAGTATTAGAACTATTTATCCAAATTTTGTTAAATATGAAGGCATCAGAAAATAGATGAAATATAGGAAAATTCAATAAAAATAGTTATAGTACTTGAAAATTTCTCAAATTCTCAAATTTTGTTTATAGTTATATTTCAATGAACTCATCATCAAAAAAAAAAATTCAGATTAAAATCGATATATTTTTATCATAGTTCTTACCAAAATTAAAATAAATGATCCCTCATTAGAGACCCACTCTAAATACATATATATATATAAACAAACATCGAGATCCCATATAAATTTTCTTTTTTTAATAGAAGAAATTATTATTTCTTAAAATATATAAAATTAATTTTATGTAACTCTTCGTATCATAAATTATTATTATTATTATTGTACACTTTAAGAACAAATGTAAATATAATCTGTAAATACATAATATTGTTAAGATTTTTTTTTATTTTATTTATTATTATACAACAACTGCCAGGACCGACGAGATTGGACTCTATTAGCGCATCATAAACTTTAACTCCCACAAACAGGTAGAGTGGGATGCTCCCAAAACTGGGAAAAAGCTCCCCACACTTGAGATTTTATGGTCAAGGTGGGACAAGGAATATATATACAAATATATGCACACCCTTGATGTTAAACCTTGGTGACGAAGGCTCACTTTTGGAGCGTCCAGCCACATTGGCAAAATGCCAAGTGTTGTTAAGATTATTTTTACAATAATGCTACTTTGTCCAAATAATGTGGTATATAGGGATGACAAAATTATCCACTGATACGGATATCCGTAAGAATCCGCTCCATTTAAAATAGGAATGAATACTATTATTTCAGGGACGAAACGATGGTGGATGTCATCCTACTATCCATTTTATTTTCTAGGATAGGGATGGATTTAGTCTATGATATCCATCCTCACCCATATCCATTATAGATTTTAATATTTTAAAAATATAAAAAATTATTATGTAATTATGATTTTTAATTATATAAGTAATTATTATTTTTTTATTTGAACTTTATTAGATGTATTTGTTTCTCCATTTAAATATGATAAAATATATTATTACGGGTGTTAATTACATTTTTCTATTGTAAACTATAAAATTTAATTTTTTTCATCGAATAGACGAAGCGGAGATGGATATCTTTATCTCAATTTAGGGATTATCCGAATCCGTCCAACTCACTTAAATATGGGGAAGGAGATATATATTTCAAACATATACGAAGATGGATTTGGGGTATCCATCCACAATCTAATCCGTTGTCATCCCTTGTGGTATCTCTATAATCCATTCATTTAAATTTTAAATCATACAATAAAATTTAAATGAATAAATTATAGCGATGACACGTCATTTGGACATCATATTTGTAATCCCAATTAGTCATGGTTAAGTATATAAAAATAATAATAATCATTGTTATGATTATTTTTTTTTTATTAAAGATTATTCTCATTGGCGAAACGCAAGGAAGAAAAAAAATTCTTCGAGCAGACGAAAAATGTGCGATGTGTCAAGTGTCATGTGTCACATCATAGTACGCAATTGTACAACGGACGCGCCACCGTCTTATCGCTTCTCCTAATTAAGGGAAACCCCGGAATCGACGGCTTTCATTATGACACGTGGTTGTCGAATCCACCCTTCAAAATACTCTCTAGGACAAGACACGATATACTTGAGTTTGAGATAAGCCCAGATCCAACCCCTAATTGCATATGTGTAAATTACCGCTAAAGCCAGCCCTAAAATGTAACTTTCCTTATTATTAATTATCAAACGAACAAAAAATAAAGGAGAGTTGCAAAATCCGCCAAGGAAAAAAAAAATCAGCTGAGGTTTTATATTATTTATAAACATAATTTTAATTTCGAAATTAGAAGGAAATTATTTTATTTATATAATAAAAATGACTTCAATTTTTTTTTTCCCTCTAATTGGACTAAAAATCTCTTTTTATAGGGGAAATTTTCATATAATTTTGAAATTGAAGAATTGATTTAATAATAAAAAAAAAAAGGTTAAGAGATTATTTATTTATCCATTCTTATTACTTTGGGATAATGGATTTAAACTTTTGTAACCTCAACATTTTGTTTAGAGTAGTAATTTACCGCCAAACTATAACAAACTCGACGGTAAACACAAGATGATGGTTAACACAAGAGATCTTATTACAAAGGTAAATGCTAAAGACACTCACGAGCATGGTGCTTTCACGTGTCCTATTTTATGATTTTAATTATGATAATACCATTACTTTGAACCTTTGTCTTTTCCATTATTAAACCGATACACTCGTTGAAGCGACGAGTGTTCAAATATGACTCTTATAATAATAATTACGAACTCAAATGAAAACTCTTTTATCGTATATATTTTTCTTTTTTTGAAGATAAAAAATGTAAGATTTTAGGTGATAATGAATTTGCTCACCCACACTTTTTGTGGGTAAGCATTACCTCCCTCCCCAACATTTGACATGTGTCCAGGGAAGGGTTGCTTTTGTTAAAACACATTAACAAAAGTATCCCTTCTCCGGACATATGTCAAGTGCTGAGGGGGAAGTTAATGCTTAACCACAAAAATATGGGCGAGCAAAAATGTATTTATTTTAGATGAGATGTATAGAATTATTGAATTTAAAATTGATAGTTATTTTTTAAAAATGGCAAAAATGTAAGGGCTTTTTGGGAAGAATCAATTTAATAATCGAGAGAACACACCGCACGAGCTCCTTAGAGCAACAAGCAGCGGCAATAAATTGAGAAGAATCAGATTAGGTCTCTCTCTACTCTCTTATTGCGGCTAGGGTTTCTTTCTCTCTCTCTCTCTCTCACTCACTCTAATTCTCTCCAGTTTTGTACTTTTTTTACAGATCTATACATTCACTCATCCATGGAAATCTTGTTAAATTAAGGCCTGGTCGCCTTGTTGAGTGACGGGAGACTCTTTGTTGACTGGTTTTTTTCTCTGTGGGGGTTTTAATTTTTGCGTGATATCGAAGGAATGGCAACCATGAATCCTTTCGATTTGTTGGGGGACGATGATACGGAGGACCTGTCTCAGCTGATCGCAGCTCAGAAGGTCGCGGAGAAGGCGCAGCCGCCAGCGGTTCAAGCAAAGCAGCAGCCCGCTGCGTTGGCTCAGGCTAAGTCGGCTAAGCAGCTGCCTTCCAAGCCTGCACAGGCTGGTAATGGTTCGATTATCTTCAAATGAATTATTTACCATTCGATTATCTGTTTCTAATGGTTTTTGTTATGCTCAAATATATTACAAGTTTGTAGAGTAATTTACACGGTGTGATTTTTGTTGGTTTGTTTCACTGGTAATTGCTTGTGTTGGATTGACTGCTGTGTATTATATGGTCATTATACCTATATCACTTAATGGAGGTCTATATTGTTTTTTTTTTTTATTTTTTTTTTTTTAAATGTTGGAATTCCTTCTTTAATGGTATATAAGTTCTTATCTGGAGTAGCTATAATTTTCTCTATAATATTACGTATTTTGAGAAACTAAATGGAATTATATTTTCTTTATTGCTTTGCGGTTAAGACAGATTTGGTTTATTTGTGAATATGACCGCTCTTAAGAAAATTTTGCATGTAGGAGATTGAGTTTATTAAATACTCCTGTTCTCCTTTCTAGTTTTGTTGTATTGGATGCGAGGGAGCTGTACTGTTATGTTGGATTTTTTTGTTCAGTTTGTTCTGTGCTTTTTTGTGGCCTCATACTTGAATGTTTACTTATTCAATATTTTTTTTCTGGATGTAGGGAGGGAGGCAAACAATGAAATTGGTCGTGGAGGAGGTCGTGGTGGTGGTGGTGGTGGTGGTGGTGGTGGTGGTGGTGGTGGTGGACGTGGTCGTGGCCGTGGTGGGAGTGGGGGTGGGGGTGGATTTAGGCGTGACTTTGTCAGTGATGAGAATTCATTCAGCAACAGTGGATTCCCCACTGGCCGAGGAGCTCCTGAAGATGGGGAGTCTGGGAAGACCTCTGAAAGGCGTGGAGGCTATGGTGGTGGACCTCGTGGTGCTTACCGAGGCGGTGGCCGCCGCAGTGGATTCAGTAACGGTGATGTTGGTGAGGGTGAAGGTGAGCGCGCACCACGTAGGTCATTTGAACGCCGTAGTGGGACTGGGCGCGGGTAAATTGTTGTTTTAATGTTTACTTTGATATATTTATATCCTATGAATGTTCTTCAAATTTACAAATATAACCTGGCTTTATCCCCTTTGTAGAAACGAACTCAAACGTGAAGGATCTGGTCGTGGGAATTGGGGATCCCAGAATGATGAATTTCCACAGTGAGTAATTCTTTAATAGGCATTCACTTTTACTTATTATTTACCCTGTTTCGTGGATATATGGTTGTTGAGAAAATTATAAAATCTTTTCTGCCATTAATTAAGTCAATCTCCTTCAACTTTGCCGTGCATAGGGTGACTGAAGAAGTCAATGAAAGTGAAAAGAATTTGGGTGATGAGAAGCCTGCAGGAGATGGAGAGGCAGCAGATGTGGACAAGGAGAGCCCAACTAAAGAACCTGAAGAAAAAGAACCAGAGGATAAGGTGTCTTTTTAATATATTGTTATCTTATTCTGTTTTTAGTTGCATTGTCATAGCAATTCTGTCTTTTAATATACTGTTATCTTGTTCTGTTTTTTCCATGTTCTAAATTTCAATCATTTATGAATAAGTCACAAAAAAAAAAAAAAAAAAAAACACCAGTGCAGAGTTTTTTCTCTTCCTTCCCAAACCCATCTCTAACCGGTAGAGCTGCTATAATAATTTAAACTATGAATACTACTCTTCTATAAGATAACTACGGATACTCTTCTAAAAAAACCAGTGTGGAGTTTTTTCTCTCCTGTCCCTGTCATGTCCTGACTTGATCGTTCGATTAGAAAATTATTGAATTCTGTTGATATTTACTTTATAAAGTTGAAAATCTTTTTAAATTTTGCAAGATTCTTAGTCTCTGATAATTTTACGTTGTAAAATAGGAGATGACTCTTGAGGAGTATCAGAAGGTGCTGGAAGAGAAGAAGAAATCCCTGCAGGCACTTAAGACCGAGGAAAGAAAGGTGGATGTCAAGGAATTTGAGTCAATGCAGCAAATCTCTAGCAAGAAGGCCAATCATGACGTGTTTATTAAACTGGTGAGACCTTTTGACACTTGGAAATTTGTCATCAACATTTGTTCTTATGAAGCTGACATCAATGGTTTAACCATCTCTATTGATTATTTTCTTTTAAGGGCTCCGATAAGGACAAGAAGAAAGAGGCTGCTGAGAAGGAAGAGAAAGCGAAAAAGGTATGACAATTGTTATTATTTTTATTTTTAATAAAAAATCACATGCGTTTGTTTATCAGTTCTGGTAACTCATGACCTTCATCAAAGTGTTGTCTCTTCAGCAATTTCAATCGTTAATTCAACAACATGTTGTGCTTAATGTTTGTCAGATTCTTGTCATTCTCAATTCTATTTGTCAATTTATTGAACTCTTGGTTTGTTCTGGTTTATTTGTTTATTTTAACCTGTATTTGTTTCTTATCTTACCTGTTTGTCTTCTGGCCATTACAGAAGTTTTCATTACGTAGTTTGTCATTCTGAAGTAGTTGAAAAGAGACCATGTTCTAATACCTTTTTTATGTTGTGCTGGATACTGTATTTATTTTACTTCTCTTGCTGTTTAATGAGTTATTAATTTCCTTGATATGGTGCTAGTTTGTCAGATGTTTGGTATGTCTTTGGAATTACACTACAACTCAATTCTAATATTTTTATTTTCCATATAATTGCTCTTTTGGAATATTTGGGTGCATTGATTTGTGCGTTATTAAAAAACATTGTATACTATTTACTTAACATGGTTGCTGGTCTGTGTCTAACTTGGTGTGCTGTGTTCCTAGGCTGTCCCCATTACTGAGTTCTTGAAGCCAGCTGAAGGGGAAAGGCATTACAATTCGGGTGGTCGTGGTCGTGGACGTGGTGGACGTGGTGGTTCTAAAGGAGGAGGTTTTGTTGGAGGCAGTACAGTGAAAAATGTGCCAGCACCTTCCATTGAAGACCCTGGGCAGTTCCCTACCTTGGGGGCCAAGTGAAATAATATGTCTCAGCCAGAACCCCATTCTCAATCTCTGTTGGTTTTTTGAAATTTTGGGTTCTTTTCATTTCAACCTTGGGGCAGGAAATTGACTAGAATAATGTGATTTCCTGTTATGAGAAAAATCATCTTTTGGATTTCCTGCTTTAAAATGTATATTTTAGGCGTTCTTCATGTGTTCTCAATGTATGCTATGATTTTACTGTTTTGAAGATTTTGAGGCATATGAAATGATTTATTTATGATTAGAAATTATCTTTTTCTCAATTTTGTTTTGGAAACAGATTTGACCATCAAAAAATAGCAAAATAGGATTTTACTTGATAGAAATGTAAGTAAATCATATTTAATCCACCTCTGTTCTAAGTAAATTTTGTAAACTGTCTGTACTTAGATTTAGGAGCCAGATTTAAGTGGATGTCTTATTAATTAAGGGTCGAATGGAGTTGGCTGACTGATTGAGGGACAAATAGAGTTGTCTTACTAATTGAGGGACAAATAAGAGTCTCACTAGTTACGGCACTGGGTTCCACTCCAGTAGTCCAGTTGGTTTTAAAATCCGTGCTTGCAAATATCTATTATGCTTGAGTTTGGAACTTCTCTACTTTTAAAGATTGATAGTTGATACCTTCTGTCGACTCAAGATTGTAGCTTTTGAGTCTCTTGAGATATTTACAATGTTTATGTGTTGCATTTATTAATTGGTAGATGCTAATTAATTTTTTATGTTTTGATTTTGATTTTTGTTATTCTCTTGATAGATTATTTCGTGATTTTGGTGAGTGTATAAGATGGGCTTTTAGAAATAGTTGTTGAATTAGTCCTAAAATAACGGTTAACTGGGCCACTAATCAGACCTAACCGACTATAACCCGGTGGGCTCAGTAAAAGCCCAATTTTATTATGTACATTCAACAGATGATATATTTCTTCAATTTTTGCTGACAATTCACAATTTTAGTTACCTCAACTAAAACCATCAATCAAAACATTCTCAAAATAAATAAATAAAAGCTTATGATTTTTCCCTTTTCAACTGAATAATTGTTTACAATTCTATATTTTTATGTCGAGTGATCATTCCATAATTATTAATTTTTTTTTTTGTTATTATTCTTAAGTCGGGTGCCAGTCAAAACAGTTCATATATATATCAAGGATTGACTTTGAAATGTTTATTCCAAAAAAAAAAAAAAAAAAAAAAACTTTGAAATGTCTGCCAAATGACTATAAAATGCAAATACATAATCCACTATTTATTTATTTGTTCACAATCCTGGACACCACAAAGTTCATGAACACCATGAGACATGAGTAATAGTAGAATTCAAGCAGGTCACATCAATGACAAAAGAATGGAACAGAAAGATGAATACCAACATTTGATTAGCATTTCTACTTTGTACAAGAAGAATGGGATCTCCATGCAATGGATTTCAAACAACTTAAGAGAAGCTGCTCTTAACAAGTTTGGTCCACAATATAAAGGTTTTTGAACTGACAAGAGACTTAAAACAAAGTAATCTTACACACATGAGAGAGCCACCATACTAGAGCAAATAGAACTTACTATTACACATTACTTAGGAAGAGCAGCAGCCACTCTTCTGTGCGACGGGCTGCCCTCGGATCTGTACTGTTGGAGGGCTTGCATTGTTCATGGTTGGTTGACTTGCCATTCTGCATTTAGTATTACATTTAAGGTATGAGTATATGTCCACAAGTAATCAACAGTCAATTGGTATGAGAATGACCGTAGTTCAGAGGAAATTCTAGCATTTAACAACTGTTAGATATTATATGGTATTATGGTTGGGCAAAAATGTAAAATGCTTCACCTCACAACTACTTACGCCAGGACAGTAAAGGCCAAAGTCATGTTCGATACTAAACACAATCCCAATGACTAATTTCCGCACCCCAACTTCTGTTATGTATATAATTTTTCTATTTTACATTTACTGCAGAAAACAAATAGGAACCATTACCTATCCTTGATTGAAGCAGCCATGGCCATGAAAGCCTGTTCCACATTAGTCGAATCTTTTGCACTTGTTTCCATAAAGGGTATTCCAATTTCATCTGCAAATGCCTAATAAAAGAGAGGGGGATGAGAATACAACCAAATGTCAGATCATATTCATTAGTTTCCTAACAACAAAATTTAACTCGATCATTCACCAATGTACAGAAATGCAAACATATATTATGCCTTGAATCTTTTTTAAGAAAAATAATGTCTTTCAATGTAGATATTAACTATACCTTAGCTGTTTCATATGACACAACTCTATTATCAGTGAGATCACACTTGTTCCCAACAAGAATTTTATTGACAGTATCACTAGCATAGCGATCAATTTCATTCAGCCACTGCTTGACGTTATTGAAGCTCTCTTGGTCCGTCACATCATAAACAATCTACCAGTGAAGTCACCCAAGAGGAAATTTATTGTGAGGAGAACTGATACAGGGTTAAAAATGAACTTAAAAGGAAAAATAATGACAAAGACAAGGAGATCACTCACTATGATACCATGTGCCCCACGGTAGTAACTGCTGGTGATTGTCCTAAATCTTTCTTGTCCAGCCGTGTCCCACTGCAAGTCAAACAAATAGCAAACTCACTACTTTTTAAATCACTAAAAAAACAAGGAAAAGGCTTAGGTTTATGAGCAAATCCCAGTATAATGAAAAAAAATGGCAATATCCAGGTGATATAATGCATAAAAACATATAGGCATACAGCAGCCCCAAAAAGAGGAAAATTGTTCCGATAACATGGGAGACTTCCACTTTGAAGATCATATATATTATGAATAAATTTAATAAAAAAAACACAGAGAAACAAAACCATACAATTTGAAGTTTAACGGTCTTCCCATCTTGCTCCACTGTGCGTATTTTCTATCCAAAAGAGAAAGACATGATATTAGGACTACTGGACTAGGGGTATAAACATTTTTGTAGTCAAAGATAAGAAATATTGACTTACAAAGTCAACTCCAATGGTGCTTATGTAACTGTCCACATATGAATCATCCTGGATCAAAAAAAAAAAAATCATCAAATTTCAGTCCTATACAGTTTCCATTATTGAAATGTATTAATCAACGGACATCTTGCCATCAAATTTCCATCCTTGGAGAACATCTAAAATTTAACTTGCCAGCAGAATGTTGTATTGAAAAGAAATAAAAGCACTATGAAACTCAGAAATTTCAACTGCATTACAAAAGGGGAAAAATGCATTCATTGTGAAAAATCATAATAAACGAAAACAATACTCCGGAAGCTTACAGCAAATCTCAAGAGAAGACAGGATTTGCCAACACCAGAATCTCCGATAAGTAGAAGCTTGAATAGATAGTCACTGCAAAAGAGATTAGAGAAATAAACTCAACTTTTTGATGGAGGCTAAGTCAAAAAAAATTGAGATAGACTTGCCGAAACTCAGTTAAAATGTAATTTCCTGAGATGTTTTAATTAGTTCCGCAGTTTTGTGTGACAGAATCAAGTAAAACACAGCAAATTGCTAATGAATTTTCAAATTCAATGTCCATGGTGATATAGTAAACAAAGCCCGCAAAACTAAATTAGGACCGGAATTCAGGCAGGAGGCTGTCCCAATATCATAGTCACCATCTACAAAGGAGGAGCTAAGACTTGAAAGTTCATTTCATTTAGAGAATTTTAAGGGTAAAATCAACACTATAATAGTATAATCACACAAAATGTGGCATTCGTATCCTCACATAACATGTATAGTGAGTCTAAGTTAGGAATCGCATGGCAGGCAATATGATTATAACGATAGTAAGCATATGAAAAAAAATAAGGTATACATAGAGACTGACCACTACTTACATGCCATGATACTATTGTCTACAGTGAAAATGTCAACAACACCTCTTCCAACCTAGGGAACCCTTCTCCCCATTCAAGGTTTCAAATTACATTCATTTTGTACAGTGATTCCGGCTTCGTTAACAACTCAACACAACAAACATAGGCCACGATGCCTAGGAATTGGATAGTATAAAGTTTAATACAGTGGTATAATTAGTAGACAAGTAGCTATCCTCTGTTCATCTATATTCAAAGCTCAAAATTCCAAAAAATGGTACCAGAAATCCAGAAAATTCAATTTTTAATCGTCTAAAATGAACACAATCAATCAACGAATCCAATACAAAAATTTCAAACGCAAATCAATCAACGGAATCCGTAATTAACAATCGAAGTATTAAAATCAATTACAGAACATAAAACGAAAGGTTTTTCTAGTCACAATCAAATCAAAACCCTAAACAAACGTAACATAACGAGGAGAGGAACTTACTACTCGGGATTCATGGTGGTGGAGCACAGCTGCAGATAGAGAACTAGAAGAAGATCGGGACAAACGAAGCAGGTGAATTTTCCGGGAGAGATCTCGTTATTGGAATTTTTACCGGGAAATATAAAAAATGTCAACGAAGAGCGAAAGTGAAAAAAGAAAGGACACAACTCCACACAAGACAAGCTATCCGGTTAATAAGGCAAAAAGAGAAATAGAGAAAATACAACCAATTTCAGGCGACAAAACGTTTTGGGTATCCTTAATGGGTTACAAAGGCCCAAGTTATAATGGGCTATAAAGGCCCAAATTGTAAACTTTAAATTGTTCTTTTATGCAACAAATAAATAGTTATATAGAATAACTCATTTAGGTGGTTTTGACGGATTCGGTTTCAAATCGAAATTGTCGGAACTCAAGTTCTTATAATTAATCTACAAAAAATGAGTATAAATCGGACTAAAAACGTAAGGTAAATGTAAATATAAGCAACAAAGACAATGAAATGAAAAAATAGCTACAATCTTGCATATAAAAACCTATTTTGGTGATTTCGATAGATTTGGTTTCAAACTGAAACCGTTGAAATCACTAAAACTTGGGTTCTCATAAGTATGATATAGAAAATTAGTATAAGTTGAACTAAGGACACAGTTTAATGTAAATATAAGCAACAAAAACGATTAAATGGAAAGAAAAAAAATGGCAATAATACTTTCGTATAATTAAGAAACCATTTTTGTGGTTTCGATGGATTCAATTTCGAACCGAAATCATAGAAACTCATGTTTAATGAGTATATATCAGACTCATAATGTAAATATAAGCGGTAAAGACAATTAAATGACAAATTGGCTACAATTGTTGCATAAATAACCCGTTTTATCGGTTTCAACGGATTCGTTTTGAAACTCAAATAGTCAAAATCGTCAAAACTCGGTTTCCCACGTTTATGCTACAAAAAATGAGTATAAATTAGACTAAGAACTTAAATTTAATGCAAATATAAGCAACAAAAACAATCAAATTAAAAATTAAAAAAAATAGCTAAAATACTTGTATATAATAACCTTATTGGGTGGTTTTGACAAATTCAGTTTCAAATCGAAACCGTTGAAAACGTCAAAACTTAGGTTCACATTGTTAAGATACAAAAACTGAGTATAAATTGGACTAAAAACACAAGTTTAATGTAATTATAAGCAACAAAACGATCAAATGAAAAAAAATGCAAACAATATACTTGCATGTAATTAAGAACCCATTTTTGTGATTTCGATGGATTCGATTTGAAACCGAAACCGTTGAAACTTGAGTTAAATAATAAAAACAATTAAATAAAAAACAGGCTACAAATCTACAATTGTTGCATAAAAGAACTCTTGAGATAAGTGCAGGCTGTTTGTATACCCATTTGAACATGGATTTTAATATCAAGTACTGGTCACTTGTGGCCACAAAAATCACTCTTTATATATATCAATATGATGCAATAACGTAAGCAGCAAAAGACATGAAACAAATACTTTACAAAATAAGATTGTTGTCAAAAATTTGAAAACGGTGACAAAAATTGTCTTGGTCCAGTAATAAGTTTTCTCACACCTACATTAATGTTTGAATAATTGTAACAATTAAAAAAAAAAAATCAAATAAAATTAGACAATGGTATGTTGGACCCTTTCGATATAGTAATTATATAAATATAGGGCCATACTATTATAAATATTGGATTTTTCAGTATATGATCGCTCGTAATGTTTATTCTTCTTAAGTCAATCCATTTTCATCAAAAAAAAACTATCACCCATTATGTATAGTTAGCCAACTTCATTAAATCTGGAGTCGGGGTCATAGCAAAAAACATAAAAGTGAAAACGTAAATAACAAAACATTTAGGGGGTAAAAGTAAATAATTTTAACTACATTTTAAAAACAAATTGGATCTAGAGAGCCCAATGTGGGTTTGCCACTGGTTACATTGGACTATAATCCAATAGTCCACAAAATTAAAATAGACTAAATAGTAATTGTTGAAGCCCATAATTATTGGAGTCTGATTTTGATATTTGTTTTCGGACGACAACGATCGATGATTTCTTACAAATACAAAGCCAAAGTTATTGTTAAAGGATGTCGGTTTGACATTTCCGACACTCAAGTCAGAATTCTATTTGAGTTGGACAAAATGGGTATCGAGCAAATGGCTGGCTTAAAATAAATTGTTTACCTCCTTAAAAGTAACACGCATAATTTACTTTCAAAAAATATATAGTCTAGATATATAAATAGATAGATACGGTAAAAGATAAAAACACTTAAAAAAAACGTAATTCTCACAAATCGTTAATTCGTTACGCGTTGTTAGAATATCTTCGACTTTTATGTAAATCAGCATTAGCGAAATCCATAAACATGATGTTTTATGATATGTTTCATCGGGTTTGTGGAAAATGGAAATTTGAACAGTACTCTTTAGGGTTGATTGCTATAGAAATATTTTTTAATGGCGCCGGCCACAAAAAATGTTCTCTTATCAGTGTAATTTTTATTTCTCTCATCAACAGTAAGGTTAGACAAAAAAAAAAAAAAAATTGCCGGATTTGTTACTGCTCTATCTAATGTCAACTTTACTTCGTGTTTTATTAATTCAATTAAAAGGTTATATATATTGTTCCTTGAACTCTTCAATTCAATAGGAAAGGTTGAAAATTTCGGTTCTTAAAATGATCATTTCGGTTTGATGATAAATGAAGTTTATTCAAACCAATAATACTACATGTTTGAATCGTTACATCAGGTGTATATTATATATAATAATAAATAATAAAAAAACAAAAATGATCATTCTTTTATTATTACGATTCACAAAGATAATTATAGAAGGTTAAGTTAAGTCAACAAAAAATATATATATATATATTCTTGATTTTCCTAAACATGACTACCCCACCAAGAAAACCAACAAGCCTGAATGACATTTTCATATTATTATTTTGGCATATTGCAGTACTCAAAAAATACCAAAATGATCAAATCAATTTTGTAGATTAAGGTTTTTTTTATTTTATTTTTTATTTTATTTAGAATTAGAAAAGTTAGTCAAAATCTAATTTTTCGTCTAAATGCAATTGATCACTGCTTTTCAATTCAAAATGAAACAGTCTTTCTTTTCCTTTTATTCCTTTTTGATAGCAACCATTCTTGAATATAATTTTTTATTCTATTTCAAATTGATATGTCATTTGAGAGTCATAATTACCTACTAATAAAAAAAAAGTGATATACTAGAAGATTTTTTGTTTTAATTAATTTAAAATTTAAAAGATAGAAACATAATATTTGATTACAGAAATTAATCACTAAATTAATCTCATCTTGATTTTTAATTTTTTTTTTTTTTTTTTTAAAACTGAAACTTAAGTTAGAGCTCATATTCATATCAATTTAAAAGAAATTCCGATGATAAAGATTTAGTTATTATATATACAGATATTAAATAGTTGATGTGATAGTTATGAGATAAGGTTCTTTTATTTTAATTTTTTAATTAATCTCATCTTGATTTTTATTTTATTATTTTTTTTTTAAAAAACTGAAACTTAAGTTAGAGCTCATATTCATATCAATTTAAAAGAAATTCCGATGATAAAGATTTAGTTATTATATATACAGATATTAAATAGTTGATGTGATAGTTATGAGATAAGGTTCTTTTATTTTAATTTTTTAATTAATCTCATCTTGATTTTTATTTTATTATTTTTTTTTTAAAAAACTGAAACTTAAGTTAGAGCTCATATTCATATCAATTTAAAAGAAATTCCGATGATAAAGATTTAGTTATTATATATACAGATATTAAATAGTTGATGTGATAGTTATGAGATAAGGTTCTTTTATTTTAATTTTTTTAAATTTTTATAAACCGTTCGATTGAAATTAAATAACTAATAATGATATAGTAATTATACTAAAACTGTATAATAGTTGAACCTATGATGATAATATTCAAGCTTCATTATACAAATTAGGTGCAACATCAGCAATTATTCAATAATCGTAG
This sequence comes from Acer negundo, assembly GCA_035582765.1. Taxonomy (NCBI): domain Eukaryota; kingdom Viridiplantae; phylum Streptophyta; class Magnoliopsida; order Sapindales; family Sapindaceae; genus Acer; species Acer negundo. Next base: position 32,683,322 of record CM069236.1, read on the forward strand.
TTAGAAGAATCTGTTTATTTTGAAATCCGAAAGAATTTGGTTTTCTTTAAAAGTCAGTAATCTTATGAATTATGATATATCTTTAGACAAAATTATTACTTTAATAATAGTGCGTTTCAAAATTAAAAATAAAAAAATTGAAAGATAAAAAAATCAGATTCCACGAAGGTCGGCTAAAAGCTTTGAGCCTTTGACCAATTACATCGATCTCTTATATTCTACGAAGTTAGGCGGTCTATAGTTTAATAACAAATAAAGATTAGTTTTTGCAATAAAAAAAATTAATTAATTAAATTAAACATTATTTTTCATTATTAATTTTATATAATATACGCTTTAACAACTGAATCACCAACCCCTTAGAAATTCAAAGTCAAAATTAATATAATACGCGACAACCATTTTTTGTTAACTACTACAATTTTATATTATGTTCATCGTGCTCACCTAATCCATTCATCATTATACATTATTAGAGTAATGATGATAAAATAAAAATAAAGCCCCCGGAACGTAGCTTAGTTGGTAGATAGATGGGTTTAGGGTTTGGATAAATGACCCTCAAGTCAGATGTTTAAATCCTACGACTGATATAAAGCTTAAAAAAAAAAAATTAATATAGATAGATAGACAGAAAAAAAAAAATAAAATAATAATAATAATAATAATAATAATCAAAACTATTCAACAAGAATGATATACATGGCAATTTCTTAATTTTTGGAAGGTTCCACCTTTATTTAATTCTGATTAATTAGGTTCAGCTTGATAAAATACTAAACACACGTCAATCGCACATGCATATTATTATTGAATTCAATAGCAAAATCAATAATACAACTTTACCCAAATTTGATGTCTAAATGATATGGCAACACTATATCTTATTCATTTAAATTGTATTAGATTTACATTATTTAAATGAATTGATGAGAGTGTTGCCACATCATTAAGATAACATATTTAGACATCAAATTTGGACAAAGAAACATTACTCTTGCAAAATTGTACGTCATTCATTTGATTAAATAATCAGTCATACAACTATAGTACTATACCAATCGCTCCTTTCTTGATATAATGAATCATATATGCATAGCTAAAATAATAAAAAAAATAAATAAATAAATAAAAAATACTAAACATCACATCTCATGACAAGTGATAGTACACCTCCCCTTTTACATTAGTGGTGGATGTTCGGATCTCATAATATACATTTTACAGATTTTAAAACACAGTAAGCCCTGTTAGACTTTATAGTAATATTTCAAAAACAAAAATTAGGATAAACCCTAATCATCCATTATTAATAACGTTGATGTCATGATCATCTGTTACGTTGAAACTAAATAATCTTAATTGTAAAGTGAAAGAGACCCAAGCCAAAATTGTCACAATGTATTAGGTAGCTATACAGAATAGATATATACCGGACCAAGTTAACAACTGAGATATATTATGTTGTTTGGTCATGGTATTAGTTGTACAAAGAAGAAAGCAAACTATATTATAAAACAAATATAGAGAGTTTAGAGAGGTGACTTTTGTATATCTTAGCTTTCTATATAACATGTTGAGAGGTCCTTTGCATACCTACCATCTTCTCTCTTGTTTCTAATTTCTTCTCTCAATTTTCAGGCACATAAAGAAAATATTAGGGTTCTAATTAACATGGCCATGGCCGCTGCTCTTCTCATTCTTCTCCTAGTCACCCCTGCTGCTGTTTTTGCAGTTGATTACACTGTCGGTGACAGTGGTGGCTGGTCTCAAACTGTAGATTATACAACTTGGGTTTCCGGTAAAAAATTCTCGGTCGGAGACGTTCTTGGTAAGTCGTTCATTTTTAGTTTTTTGTAATAGACAATATGTAAAAGAAAAGGTTTTATTTTTATTTTTTAAAAAATTGTTACGATATTTTGTTCAGGAGAGAGAAAGCCACAATTTCATTAATGTGGCAACGTGAAATACTTATCGTAAAGTCGTCTAAACTTCTTTCATAAAATGAATTTCTATATCAGATAATAATGAAAGTTCTCATATAATCACTTAAATGATTATAATAATTAATAATTACAAGAAAGAGAATACAACGAAAATAAATCATAATAAGCCCATTTATAATAATGTTGATCTATTACATTTTCTATTTTATTTTTTAGCATATGTTAACTTAAAATTTGATGAAAATATTTAAAAACAGTATTCACTTACGGAGGAAATCACAAAGTGGACGTGGTGACCAAAAGTAATTATGACAATTGCGGAACTAGCAACCCCATTCAAAGCTTCAGCGACGGAAACACAAGAATCAACCTAACAACTTCTGGTGAGATGTACTTCATATGCCCCACACTGGGTCACTGCAGCAGCGGCATGAAACTGGCAGTCACTGTCACAGGAACATCCAACACCCCTAGCGGCAGCCCTCCGTCCACCACCCCTAGCGGCACCCCTCCGTCCACCACCACATCCCCACCACCACCACCGTCCGGTAACGGAGCTGCTAGCACTTTGTGTAACACGAACAATTTGATGTTTGTGACAATTTCGGTTGTATTAGGGGTCGTGTTTGCATTTTTGGGCTAGGCAAGAGGCAGTGCTATTGTTGATGATTGTTGTTATATATTATCGCTGTTTTGTTGAAAATTTATTTGTGTGATTTTATTATAACCGAGAGGTGTAGATTTATATTTAAATGATCTATATATGAATAATTGAGTTATTATATGTTTTTTGTTTCTTAATTTTTTTTATATGATTATTTAAATCAATTAATTTAACTTAAATCGCTTGATTATTAAAATTAGCTTTGTCTGGTTTTGAAAAAATTAATTAGATTGTACAGGTCATATCTAACTTTGTTCCTATTAATTATTAAAAAATATATATAATTACAAAATAAGTATGGGGATGTCACTTGTGTAACTAATACTCCGACGGTGCCTGCAGCACCAGCATATGGAAGATGTTTTGATGTGAGCATTGGATATTGCTTGGGAGAGCTGTTTCAATCTTTTGTGACACGAGATGTGTCCAGCCTACACCAAAATTGCCACAAAGTCGTTCTAGATGTGGACAGAAATTGCCCCAACACAGTTTTTACCTTGTTTAACAATCCACTCTTTGAAAATTTTGTTAAACAACATTGTCAAGTTTAATTAGTAGGAGTCATTAGCAGTGTTCTATAAATTGGCCTAGACGGCCGACTAGGCCCTAGGCGGTTCCGACCGTCGCGACTAGGTCCTATTCGGCCTTTCTAGGCGCCCGTCTAATCGGCTGCCTAGGTCGACTTTTGGAACCGATTAATCGGAAAAATCGTTTATAAAAAAAAATAAAAAATTCTTCATTAAAACAGAGTGCAGCCGCCGTCGTCGCCACCTCGCCAGTGCAGCCGCCGTCTTCCGGTGAAGAAGAAGAAGAAGAGTAAGAAACAAAAAGAAAAAGAAAAAAATAAGAAACGAAGCAGAGAAAATTAAGAAGAAGAAGAAGAAGAAGAAGAAGAAGGTGAGTTGCAGAGGAAAAAAAAAATAAAGGAAGAAGATGAGTTAGAAGAGAGAGATAGAGAGAGAGAGTGAAATATGGGCACTTGATCTAGATTTGAGATGGTGAGATGGTGAGATGATGATGAGATTTGAGATGGTGAGATTTGTGTGTTGTAACTGCCTGTAAGTTGAGATTTGAGATGGTGAGATAATGATGAGATTTGAGATGGTGAGATGATAGTGAGATTGATTCTGTATTTGGGCTGGATTGGCTTTTATGGGCCTGAAATTGGACCATAGTGATATTGGGCTTGATATATGAAAAATGAAAATAGTTGTATAATAATAAAAAAAAAAAGTCCCTTACCGTCTAGACACCGACTGATCGGTCTAGACGTTAAACGGCGGTCCACTGTACGTAGACATTGGTCATAAGAAAAAAAAAAATTCATGCTAGAACATTGGTCATTAGATTTTTTTTTTTTCATGCGTCTTAGGATTTATTGCTTTTCTTAGGTTAGGAACGTTAGGTTAGGTTCGGTTAGGCTTTTTTATATTTTTTATTTTCTTTTAATTTCAAATTTATTGTGATGCTACATATTCAATAAATAAAAGAATTTTAAAAAAAATTATAACTCTTGTTTCTCATCCCATCTTCTCGTATGATTATGATGGCCCCAGGTTTACTATCTTTTTTTTTTATATAAAAAAATTATAAATATTTACCCTGATTTTTCTATTATTCATATTTTCTATTAAAAATTTAATTGTTTTATTGACCCCAAAAATCATGGAACTTGCATTTCATGTGAATAGAAATGGAGTTAATTTGTGATCAATCTCAACTAGTTGTTCCAAGGAAGAAATGTATGAAACCGGCAAAGTAATAATGGGATATTATTATTGAGAAATGATTTGTGCAACTGGGGTTGAGCAACCTTTACGGTCGTGTAGAGTATTTTTTGTAAAAAACATATGGGGTCCGTGCATTTAATACGCAGACCCTATATGTTTTTTTATAAAAAATACACTACGGGACCATAAAGGTTGCACAACTCCGGTTGCGGATAGAATCACTAATTATTATATGTATTATATATAAACAAACACACAAATGAAAGAGTTGTTTTTTTATATTTCTCATGTGTTAATTATTTTTAATGAAATATCAAAGGAAAGTTATTCCAAAAAAAAAAAAAAAAAATATCATATCAAAGCAAAAATGTAGGAGAGTTGCCACTTGACAATTGTCATGCGCAGTGCTGTGGGTGAGGAGGCTATGGGCCCTGTACCCCAAGCCCACATTTTTATTTTAAATGTATTTATATTTTACCTAATATGTTTTGTTATTTACATTTTTTACAAAACGTTTCATAGGTTTTTCAAATTACCCCACACTCCCACAGATTCCTAGAGCTGGCTTCTCCTCTACCGGTCACGCAAATATGCAATACAAGCTAATTTTAATACTCTACGATTAAAATGGTTGTTCATAAAAACTCAAAATCAATTGATGAAAAATTGAAAAAACCACACAGATTAACTTTCATTGTTTATTCACAGATCATATCTGTAGTTTACAGCTAAATTATATATGTTTCTTTCTATTACTTGGTAAATATTAAAAAACTAAAAAAAAAATGAATTAAATAGTTATTAAAGAATAATTTTGTACATACCACCTCACTTTCTAGACGTATTGTGTAATGATCAAATCAGTCCCACTAGTAATGTTATTAGGATCATATTTTCGTTTCTTATTAATTTGCAATAGATTATATATATATATATATGTGTGTGTGTGTGTGTGAGAGAGAGAGAGAGAGACCCATATCTCTAAATAAAAGTTTTGTAATCGTGGAATAGATCATACACTTATATAAAAGATCATGTGTTACTTCTCATGAATGATTGATGATCCGAAGCAAATACTTCTTTTCAATTTCTTTTATATTTTATTTTGAGCAATATAAATAAAACTACTTTTTGACCACACAATTCTTAGAAGAACGCATGTGATTATCTTTTTAGTTATCTCCTTCCGTATAACAGTCGACGATCACAACAACTTTTATTCAAAATTCAAATTAATAAACTTTTTTAAAAAAATTATCATGGAGATTTTATCTCTTAATCACTATATAAGCTTACCACACTACTAAAATGATCACAGACATTGAGCATTAATAGATTGAAGTTAAAGAGTGCAGTTTCCAAATGTCAACAATGATGAAAAAGCTAGCAGTAGTGCTGTTCTTGCTTGTTGCATGTTCAATTCAAGTTCAAGGTCGTGATATTGCTAAGGTACAACCTGCATGGCCTTTTTGGCATGGTTGGAATTTTCCACACCCGCCCCTTTCGGCCCCCAAGTGGCCGCACCCATTCCCGCACCCATTCCCACACCCACCCCTCGCCGCCCCTAAATGGCCACACCCGTCTTTTTCAGATCCTAAGGTGAAAACGTGTTTGACAGATTTGTCTGCCGTTTGTGCTTGTGTGCCTGATCTCTTCTTATCAAACCCCAAACCAGAATGCTGCAGCACCCTTCAAAAAGTCGGTGACGATTGTGCTAATTCTGTGTTCTCAGCTCCGTTTTTCAAAATGTTGGTGAAGCAACATTGTTCCTCAAACTGAAGCTTGATGATATGTGTTTTCTTTGTTTAGGGAGTAAGTTTTAGAAGAACAATTGCTTGTTATTTGTTAGGCTTTGATCAAACTTGTTTTCATTTTTGCTTTTAGTAATTTTCGTTTTAGGAGATTTGGTGATTCAATAAATGGAAGAGTTGTTATTATATTTCTCATCTGCTAATTTATAACCATAGTTCTATTTTAATATTTGATCTACATAAAGACATTTGAGTGAGTCCTTTTATGTCTTTGCAGAAACCAGCTAATGGCAACCATGTATGAACCCAATAAATTTGATCAAAGTATTTCATATATGAAATACAATAAAAAGTAATTAAGAATCCAGAGTTCATGCACCAATTGCTGTTGATCCACTCTTCATTGTAGCAAAAAATCACAACAATATTGGCTTGTGGTATATTAATTTATAAGAACATCTTCAATACAAGAGTGGTTTACGAAAAAAAAAAATGATACACATAATAAATAGACGGTTTATTAAAAAAGATATCTCTAATGAAGAGATTAGCAACGTAACTTTTCATGTTCTCTCTTCTTTGCTCAGGTCAAGGATTGCATGTTGATGAAGTTCCAAATCAACAAGCGTTATATGGTAATCAACTGCCACCCCTGCCTCTGTCACCAGAATCAATATGGCAATATATCCGAAATATTATTGGAAGCATTTTATAAATCATAAGATTATATGGTAATTGATGTGATGTTGACACATCATATGCTACATCATTTATAACATAATTTAGAAAAAAAAATTGTAACGTCTATCATTACTCTTAAGTATATTATATACATTATTATTTTACCACTTAAACTTTAATTCCTAGGTGGAACATACAAGGAATTAATTTGGCAAATACATAAATTACATGCCATCGGTCCAAAAGCTGAATAATGCATGAAAGAGAGAGGTCATTGGTTTATTAAAGCATCTCACTTATTGATATAGAGTTGGTTGACTAGGCTCTCACAGCTTAATAATATTCACCATCAGATCTTTGATTTGGTCAAACTAGTTTGAATTTTAAAATTTTAAAAATGACTAATAATATAAACTTTGATATGATATATTCATATATATATTTCTTTGAATTACAATTACAATTGCTAACGGGACCTAGTGAGATTAGACTCTACAAGCACGGTCCGGAATACTACTCCCACTATCGATGAGATATTATAAATAGACTACAACTCTCACAACCGAAAAGAGGGCAGATCAAGGCAAGAGGCCAATGATAATTTTGATATGATATTTACTTCTTCTCAGTGATACATTTATTTACTTTATACAAGAATAAAATAGTAATACATGCACCCTTTTAAACTATCTTGTATGCGTTTCTCAAGGTGAGGGATGTCACTCCTAAATGTAAATAATGATGCTACTCTGAATTTTGTATTTTTGGGCTCTGCTTCTCTTATTAGAGTTTATAGTTTTGACTTTTGAGGAGTTATTTATTTATTATTATTTCTAATTTTATAAACCCTATCAAATAGGCTCCCTCTTCAACCCTCTCTCTCCCTCCGCTTCTAATCTTGTATTAATCCGATCCGATCAACCCGAAACTTCATATCGGGTCGGGTCGAGTCGAGTTAGATAAACCGATCTGAATTACATACTAAGTATAATAATTAACAATAAAAAAAATTATACATTGACAACCTAAAAGTTACTGTGTCTCTCGCATAGTCTCATTTCATTGCTCTCTTCTCTCTTTTCTTCGCTCTTCGGTTCTTCTCATCTTCTCATCTTCTCAATCAGTCTTATATCTCATTCACAGCAACCCCAGCATCTCTTTAGAAAGGGTTTTTATTCCTCTAAATGCCTGGTATTTTCCTTCTCTCTCTATATAGAGTGAAGTAGCTACACTTTTATTTCTTTGAATTTTTCTCGAAATATATTGTATTTTTCACGATCAAAAAAATTGATTTGTCACATTGTTTTTCTATTCAGGATTTTTTAAATATATTTTTCACAATTTTTGTTGCGAAAATCAATTATTTCTTCAAAAATTGATTACGAAGCAACGATTTGTCACGAAATGCATTTCTTCTTCGTGAAAAATCAAAGAAATTTTCTTATTATTTTATGACAATTTTTTTTTTTTAATATATGAAATGGATTCAGGATTTGTCACCAAAAAAAAAAAAAAAAGTCACAAACTTTATTTTTTACATGACAAATTAATTATTTTATCTCAAAAATAAATTTTTAAAATTTTTTTTATTGATTATTATTTCATGACGAATAAATCATGGATTTATCACGATATGAAAGATTTGTCAAGAACTTATAATTTTTTTTGTGACAAATACAGTTTCAAGAGAAATAGATCATGGAATTGCCACGATTTTATGAATGTGTCATGATTTTATAGATTTGTTCCGAATGGATGTGTGAAGATATGAGGGATTTGTCACGACCTTCAATTTTCTTCGTGACAAATGAATTATTGTCTTGAAAATAATAATTATTTATTTTTCACTATTTTAAATTATTTTTAACGTTTATTTATTTATTTATTATTGGTTTGTCCGAAAAATTGTTTTTTTTTTTTGGTGACAAATTCTATTATTGTCACGATTTGAAGGATTTGTCATGTCACGATTCGAAGGATTTGTCACGAACTTTAAAATTTTTTCTTGACAAATGAATTATTTTTTCTCAAAAATAATTATATTTTTTTTTCACTATTTTAAATTATTATTAAGGTTTATTTATTTATTTATACTTCATTTGTCGCGAAAATTGTTTTTTGGTGACAAATTCTGTGATTGTCACGAACATTAATTTTTTTTCATTACAAATGAATTATTTTTTTTGAAAGTAATTATTTTTTTCACTATTTTAAATTATTTTAAAATTTTATTTATTATTGATTTGTCATGAAAACGGTTAGGATTTGTCACCATCTTTAAATTTTTTTGTGACAAATGAATTATTTTGTCTGGAAAATAATAATGTTTTATTTTTCGGTGCTTTAAATTAATTTTAACATTTTTTATTTATTTTGCACTAATTTCGTGACAAATAAATCATGGATTTGTCACTAAAATTGTTCTATAATTTGTCATGGACTTTAATTTTTTTCGTGATAAATGAATTATTTTATCTCAAAATGATTATTTTTTTATTTTTCACTATTTAAAATTTTTTTTTGACAACAATTTGATATTCTTTTTAACGTTTTTTTATTTGGTTTTTACTGATTTGTCGCAAAAACTGATTTTTTAACTTTTTAGGTTAAGTATGGTTGTTTCAATTGTTCGGTTGTAACTTGTTAGCTATATAATCTGCATTTCGGGATATGAATCAATTTTTGATGGCTCTTGATTTATTGAAATTATTTTTTACATATACTAAAGTCGTAAAAAACTGTCTGTAGTGGAAAATAAAAGATTATGGATTTCACTCAAGTGGTTTAGTTTCAGTCATTTTGGACTTGGTGTGAAGATTTGCTTGAACCTCTGTTAAATTTGTTTGTTTTAGTTTTGGTAGGTATTGTATGCGATGGTGTCTATCTCCTTCCCCCTAACAAGAATTTGTGTGTTTGTGGTTGGAAAAAAGCTTTATATTCAGGTACTTTTTAGGTTATATTTGCTGTTGTTGTATTCAAAATCCTTGATACAAACTACTCCTGGATTCTAAATTAGAACAGATATTGTATTATTTTCAAATATATTCCTAAGCTGGTTCTACATTATTTTGATTGCTTCTGTGATATTAATATTGTTTAGGCTAATTTAATTAAGAATAGTCTTTAAGTGATACTTGTTTAAACGGAAATTTTCCTATGAGGCTGCACTGATAGAATTATATAAGGACATTGAATTTGAGCCACTCGTTTTACATACTTTGATTTGGTATGTATGTATTTGTCAAATCACTTTTATAAATGAGTGGTTTACATTCAATATGCTGATAGAATTATATAAAGATGTCCTGATAGAAACGGGACCTCTTATTTAAATTTACAGCGAGCGAGACACGGAAGACATGGTCGAACTTATTAGAAATTTCCCAACTGAGTTTAAAGAGTACTATATATCCAAAATCCAAATGCAAGCTGCAAAGAGAAGCCAAGCATTTCTTCCTTCACTGGTAACTTGGAATGTTGTTGCCTGCACTTGGATTCATATTATGACTTGGATGATATTTACTTGGAAATTAATATTTTTACGTGATGCAAAAATCAGCCAGTTCTAGCTGTATTCAATCATCATCATTTTGACTCATGTTTCAGAGAAGGCCCATTTAAATTGAGGGGGCCTAATTACTACATATTTATTCAAAACGTCACCGTATCAATGCCACCACCACCTTGTGTTGTTGAATAGTGAATATAGCTGGTTTGGTTTTTTGTTTTTAAAATTGCTTGGAAAATGCAACTCTGCATTTACTCACTGACATCACTGTTGAGGAAACGTGTGGTATTTACTATTTTCAAATTTTGAATTTTAAAATTTTATAAATTATTGCTTCTTCTTTTAATGATATTTTTTGGTGGCTCTCTAATCTCTTCGCACGTCAATAGAATTAACGGTATGTTAACGGTATGTTAGGTTCGATGGAAATGAAATAATAACGAGGAGAGAAAAGAAAAGGAATTTTTTTTTTTCTTATTTATGAAAATATCTTTATTTTAACAATATAAATACAAATAATATATAGAGTTATTTTTAGAATTTTGAAAAAATTATTAGTTGTGGAATTGCTTTGCTTTCCCTTTATTTCCTTCTAAATTTGGATGGGAACTAAAGTGTTTAAAATATAAAGACTTTCGCTCGATTCCCTCTTAAATTTTGATAGAATACCTTCTCATTTAACTTTCCAAACAATAAATTAAAAATGCTTTTCTTTTTTTCCTATTCTTTCAAGCCAAACAGAGCGTAAGAATACATAATTAATTAAAAAAAATATTAAATCTGTTTTTAAAGTTTATTTTTTATTTGTGAAAGTTTTTGACAGGAGTGCTTTCTCAAATCTCGTGATAAAAAAGTAGATTGAGCCGTCAATAGTCATATCAAACATAAATTTGGATAATAATGATAACGATGGTACTCTGATATCACTATATTGTGATTTTTGGGGGACTGTTTTAGTCTACGCCATTTATTAAAGGTTTCAATTTTTTTTAATTCATAATTAAAAATAAATAAACTATTAATTAAAACCCTGAAAGTTTGAAGTTTCTCAGTTCTCACTTTTCTCTCTCTCATTTCATAGCTCTGTCTCTCTCACTACATCTTTCTTTTATCTTCTCTTCCTCTCTCAGTTGACAGCCGCCGCTCAGCGAGGAAAGCACCATCAACTCCTCCGACTTGTAGTCATCGTTTAGAAAGGCGTTGTCTTCCTGAAGCCTTGAAAATGGCTGGTATGTATTTTCCTTCTCTCTTCTTCTTTTATAGCACTCTCAGTGTTCCTCTGCATTTTTTTTAGTGGCTATGGAAATTACACATTTCTTTTATTTTTTTAAAAATAACCTCTGACGAAACAAAAACCGATTTCTCACGAAAATAATTAATTTTTATATTTCTCTGAAATTATTTACTTGTCACGAAAATAAACCATTTATTTGACACGAAAGCACACGTTTTTTTTTTTTTTTTCATGTATTAGATGTCACGTAAAAATCATTTATTTGTCACGATAAAAAGTATTTGTCATGACTTATTTGTCACGAAAAACAAGTATTTTTCACATAAAAAGTTATTTGTCACGAAAAAAAATTAAGTATTATTTGTCACGAAAAACAAGTACTTTCGCATAATTATTTATTTGTCATGAAAAAACAAGTATTATATGTCACGAAAAATATCATTTATTTGTCATGAAGAAACAAGTGTTCTATGTCCTGAAAAACAAGTTTTTTTTTTTTTTTTACATAATAATTTAATTTTCACTTAAAAATTAATTTATTTGTCACGAAAAAATGCATTATATGTCACGAAAATAATCATTTATTTGTCACGAAAAAAAAAAAAAGAATTATTTGTCACGAAAAAAAATCATTATATGTCACCGAAAAAACAAGTATTTTTTGTCATGAAAGAAATCATTTATTTAAAAAAAAAAACAAATATTTTTTACGAAAAAAATAATTTCTTTCACCAAAGAGAATTATTTGTGAAGAATAAACGAGTATTATTTGTCACGAAAAAATGATTTACCTGTCTAGCATTTTTTCCCATAAAAATCCAATTATTTATAACGAATAAATAAGTATTATTTGTCATGGAAAAATCATTTATTAGTGTTTGATAAGTTTAATTGTTAACCTTAGTGTAGATCGGTGTGTGGCAGTGCCCTGTTTGGCAGTTTCCAATTTATGTCCAGCTTCTTGTTTGTGTATTCAATTTCAATGCATGTGTTAAGAGCATCCACAAGGTTGAGAAAAGGGACCCAAATTAGTTGATCTATTTTTATTTCGGTCTTAGAGCATCTACAATAGCAAGATTCAAAAATAAGATCCATTTGTTCATTTGAAACAAATGAGTCTTGATATTTAAATCCACTTAATTTGTGTCTCTTTTACCCTGATAGGGTAAATTGGAAATGTAAAATTGGATTTACTTTTTTAAAATTTTGTAATTGAAATTAAAATTATTTATATATTTTTATTATATATATAATTATTTGAATAATTGGAATATATATATTAAAATTATTTATATTTTGTCCTTATATATATAGTTATTTAAATTAATAATAATATATTTAAATTTAAATAATTACAATATATATTACAATATATATTTTTTAATTTAAATTTTATATATATATATATAAGCTTAACCTAATGATAGGGAATTATTGGGAACCCAACTTTAATAATTGGACAAAATCCAAATAGAGTTTTAGATTTGGAAACCAATTCAGATCTAGTGAGGTGGAGTCCACATTTGGGTCTTCTTTTTTGTTCTCTTTTTTTACCACCCATAAAGGTCCAAATAAAAAATGATTTATTAATTTGGGTCTCTTTTATCCAACATTGTGGATGCTCTAACGTTGTAGATGTTCTTAGAGTATCCACATTGGTGGATAAAAGAGATCTATTCTTATTTGGATTCAATGGTAAAAAAAAATGGATATAAAAAAAGGGATCTAAATGTGGGCTCCACCCAACTAGACCAAAATTGGGTTTTAAATTTGGAATTTGGATTGTTCAATGTTTAGAGTTGGGTTTTCAATATCTCATAAATTGGGTTAGGTTTACATATGTATAAAAAATTTAAATAATTATAAGTAATGAATTTTTTTAAATATATTTATTTCAATTATTGTAATTTAAATATATTATTATTAATTTCAATAATTATATATATAATGAAAAAAATATATAAATAATTTTAATTTCAATTATAAAATCTTATTTTAATGAAATTAAAATAATTTGAATGAAAACATTAATTTTTTAAGGTTTGGAATCAGAACCAAACCGAATCCAAAATCGAGCCTTCAAAACCGGAATAGAAATCGAGTCAGAAATCAGAACTAAGTCAAGAACTAGAACTGAAGAGTCAGAATTGTCAAAAATCTAGTCGGGGGCTAGAATTGAACTGTCGGAACCGCCAGACCCGTGTCGGAATCGTACCAGAATCGGTTTTGAAGGTTTGAATGTCTAATTGTATATGATATTTTGTTTTAAGTATTTATTTTTATTATTAATGTAATTCGGTTGTGAGTTGTGACAATTTTAAATTAATAAATTTTTTCATTTTAAATTAATTATAATTTAAACATTGATAGTGTTGATAATTAAAATATATTATATAACATATTTATTAATATATAATATATATAATATTTTAAAGAAGAGTAATGATTATTCGAAAAAAAAAAAGTTAAAAAGGTGGATCCACTTTTACTCTTTCAATTTAGCCCAATTGTGGGGATAATCTATCCAAATTAAGTGAATCCAAATGGTAAAACCTATTTTTTAAAAGAAGATATTTTTGATTATATGGTAACAAATGAGTCTTGTTTTTTACGCTTACCATTGCGGATGCTCTTATAGATGCCATAATAGTAAAAAAGAGATTAAAAAAAGAAATCCAAATGTGGGTCTCACCCTACTATACTCAAATTAGATTCTAAATTTGGAAATTCATTTGGGTCTTGTCTAATGATTGTTGTTGGGTTCTCAATACTTTTCAATTCTTGCGTTGTGCTTATATATTTAATTTAAATTAAAATATATAATTATTATAATGAAAAAATATAAATATATTTTATTTTATTGAAAACATTAATTTTTTGAAGGATTGGAACTGGAATTGAATCGGGACTGAACTATACTTTTAAAATCGATTATTCGGAACCAGAACTGAACTGGGAACCGAAACTGATCTGTTGGAACAGGATCGGAACCGAAACGTCTGAGGAAGGTTTTGATTGCCTTGGAACTGGAACCGGTGTCAATCTAATCGTAGACAATATTTTGTTTTAAATATTAATTTTTATTATTGATGTTATTCGATTGTGATAATTTTAAATTAATAAATTGTTTTATTTTGAATTAATAAATTATTGTATTTATAATATATTATATAATTTATTTATTAATATATATATAATATTTTTAAAAGAGTAATGTTTGTTTGAAAAAAAAATAATAAAAATGGATCACCTTCTTTTTTTCAATTTAACTCCATTGTAAGGAAACAAGACCCAAATAAATAAGATCTAATCGGGATGATCTATTTTTTTTAAAATTATAAATGTGTCATTGTGTTTAGATCTCAACCATTGTAGATGCACTAAAGTCGTAAACACTTTTGTACTTGGAGGTTGTCTATTTGTCATTTGATATTCAGCAAAATTTATTGGTGTGTCTAATCAAAGTTAGATTTTGAAGTTTTTAAATTTTTACTGGCTTTCAATGTGTTTACCTTTACATTATTCAACAGGGAGGCAGCTGCTTACTTGCAAGAGTCTCTTCAGTTTATCATGTACTTGGACAATTCAGTTTATGTTTAGATGATTCAGGCTTTTTAGAAAACTGCAATTGGGTTCCTTACTATTATATATATACCCTTGCTTCCTGTCCATGTTGTTGCATGAAAAAAAAAAAAAAAAGATTGCCTCCAGGAATTTTATTGCTTTGCTGGTTCTTGGTCTCCTTGGTAAGACTTCTCTCTTGATTCTTTTCATTTGCTTGTTTATACTATTTGCATCAAAATATGTTTTTTTGCTTTTTTGTTTACATGAATTCACTTATATTGATTAGTTGTGTAATTAAAAGGTGTTGATTTTACAGGTGAACATGCTAGGGAGTTGGGAGCTTTCCAATGGCGATCCTGTGTTTTTACGCTTGATTATATATTTGTATCCTTATAATTATAAAAGTTAAATAAATGGGGGTGTGATATCTTCACGTGGATTGTTGTGAGATTTACTTGTATTGTTTCTGTTTTGAGATTCCATCTTCGATGGAAGACGGCGGAGCTGACCGAATCGACGGTGTCGCTGTTGCTAATGGATTCAAAATCTGTGCTTGTGGTTTTCTATTAGCTATACTAGCCCACCCAATCCATTGGAATAGTTTGAACATAGCCAGCATATGAGATGACGTGCTCGGACAATTTCAATAGTAGTTTTTCTATTAGCTATACTAGCCCACCCAATCCAATGGAATAGTTTGAACATAGCCAGCATATGAGATGACGTGCTCGGACATGTCACCAGAGCACGTCATCTCATATGCTGGCTATGTTCTTAGACATGTTAGCCTAAAGGCGGTGACGTGCTAAAACACGTTATCCACCAGGTATGTCATCGACTTTATCGACTTTAGCAAATCAGCTGTGACGTGGCTAAGCCAACGGTGACGTGAAATTCAGGGAGATAGAAACTACCCAGAAATACATAATAATGGCTAAACAAAATCTGAAGGCATTTGTCATTCCTTTCATTAATTCCCTTTCTTAAGCCGTTGAATTATCATTAAGCTTCCTATTTTGGGATCTGTTTATATCATCAGAAACTTCGTGAATAGACTGAAGAGCCGCAAAGCAAGGCTGAGAGCTTAGCGGATTTGGCAAACGAGCTTAACAAGAATTTAATCATATAACTTAAATGTTATTCTAATAAAGTATTATTCTACTAATATAATTATTAAAATTTTTAAGTTAAATAAAATATTACAAACAATTATTAAATATTATTAATTTTTTAATGTAAAATAATCATTTATTTAATAAAATATTAATTATTATTTTTAAGATTATAATACAACAAATATATATTTTAGAATATGTTTTATTTTCTTAAAATATTTTAATTTATTAATCATTCTTAGCATAGAACCTATATGTATAAATATTTTTCTCCCAAACAATCACAAGATAAATCGGTAGATATTTAACATATACATTATATATATACTACCCCACAAACCTGCTTCGATAGAAGGACTAGACAAACTATCAATTACAAAATTGTAAGAAAAAGTTCATCAAAACTTAAAGGCAGAGGAGGACGACAACAACCAAAAAAAAAAAAAAAGAGTCAAAAGTGACTATTGTCAAATACTTTTGGAATTCTAAATTCCTAAAAGAAAAATTAAAAACATTTACTTGGTGTGTAAAATTAGAGGATGTGTCTTGGAGAAGTCAATCATGTATAGGGATGGCAAAATTATCCACAGATACGGATATCTGTAAGAATCCACTCCATTTAAAATAGGGATGGATACTATTATTTTGGGGACGGAGTGACGATGGTTGTCATCCTAATATCTATTTTATTTTTGGGGATGGGGATGGGGATGGATATCGTCTATATCATCTATAGATATCCATCCTCATCCAGATCCATTATAGATTTTAATATTTTAAAAATATAAAAATATATTATGTAATTATTAATTCTAATTATAGAAGTTATTATTAATTTTTATATTTGAATTTTATTTGATGTATTTGTTTCTCATTAAATATAATAAAATGTACCGTTACATATGTTGGTTATATTTTTTTCTTGTAAACTACAAAAAATGTAAAGTATTTTCATCGGATACGGATATAAACGGAGCGGGGATGAATATCTCTATCTTAATTAACGGATTATCCGAATTTGCCTCACTCACTTAGAAGTGGAGATGGATACGGGATAGATATTGGGATATCCATACCAATCCGATCCATTACCATCTCTGATCACGATAGAAAGCTAACAGAAGGATAAACCGGGATTAATTGACACTCATTTAAGTGAAATAAAAAAATAATAATAATGCAAAACTAAAGTGGGTAGACTCTTATCATTCATGGGCCTATATTGGGCTTTTCACAAGTGAACCCGGCCCGTATCAGGTCCAATAACTGTAAGTAACTAAACAAAAACCCTTTAATAAAACGCTAGAGCTACGGTAACCTTCAAATTTCTTTCTCGGCGTCGAAACAGAGAAAAAAAATGGCAGGAGAAGAAGAAGGAGAGTTCTATCTACGATACTACGTGGGACACAAGGGCAAGTTTGGACACGAGTTTCTGGAGTTCGAGTTCAGGCCAGATGGCAAGCTCAGATACGCCAACAACTCCAACTACAAGAACGACACCATGATCCGCAAAGAGGTCTTCCTCACCCCCGCCGTCCTTCGCGAGTGCCGCCGTATCATCTCCGAGAGCGAGGTCTCTTCTCTCTCTCTTTCTCTCTTGTTTATTATAAATTTTATTTCATTTTAGGGTTTCGACTTTGAATGCGTGAAAATTCTCCTTGTTTCTATTTCTAGGGTTCTTTTATTTACTTTGAATGTTTTTTTTAGGGTTTCTATTTTCTTGATCATTCGTTTCATTACCGTGAAGTATTCTTCCTTTTATCTAGTAATTATATTTAAAGCGTTTGTTTTGATGGTCAAGTCTCATAAGTTTCTCTATTGGTTTAAGGAAGTAAATATATGTTTTGATATATATATATATACATATATACATATATATATGCGCTAAAATTATGGAAATATATACAAATAGTGTCTAAATTCCAATATTTCTATATTGGTATCACTGAAAATTGTGAAAATATCTCCAAAATTTCGACAAGATGACTCTATGGTCTCGCTCTTTGTTTGAATTTGAATGCTGTTGCTTTTGTGTTTTCGTATTCAAAACTTTAGGCTTCTTTGCATTGGCAAAGGAAAGTTTTTCATTATTATTATTATTATTAGGGATGCACTTCTGATTTGTTTAAAATTGTGGGGTTTTGTTTAGATCATGAAGGAAGATGATAACAACTGGCCAGAACCTGACCGTGTTGGGCGGCAGGAGCTTGAGATTGTGATGGGAAATGAACATATCTCTTTCACCACTTCGAAGATTGGTTCTCTCGTTGATGTTCAGAGCAGTAATGATCCAGAAGGGCTTCGCATATTTTATTATCTTGTTCAGGTAGGCCGAACTGCTACATTGTCTTTTTTTAATCTTTTAGTGCAATATATGTCAGGTTTTGTTTCCATATTAATTTTCCTTGTTGTATATTGTTCCTAAAATGGTTGTTGAAACGTTTTAACGATTGGAATTAGTTACAGTTATAGTTTAGTGCAACGTTTTAACGATGAATTTATGTTGCTTGCCCTGATTCTCTTCTTGTTATGGGTGTAGCACGATTGGCCATGAGTGTTTTACAATGTTAGTGCTGTGTATCCATCTCAAGTTTTGATAAAACTTAGAAGGTGTTGTTTCTGGTATCTGTTTTCGAGACTTTGTATTCCTCTCCCCGCCACCACTCTCCTCTGCTTTAAATGTCAGGAAGTAGGAATTTTGATCCCTCGTGTTTGTTTCTAAAGCTTTTTGAAATTATTTGGTTCAATAATTGAATTAAATGGGTTCATTTGTTCAAATTATTAGACACAATTGGCTTTTTAGTTATTTTGCATCAGTATTGGAGGTTGGCTCTAAATATATCTATAGAAATTCTTTGGGTGAGAGAAAATTCGAAAGTATGAATCTCCACTTTCTGAACCCCTACATTGAAAGTTTAGAACTCATGTAATTTTCATCTTAATAATTGCTCTGCTTTTTGAAATTATTTGGTTTAATAATTGAATTAAAAAGGTTCATTTATTCAAATTATTAGACATAATTGGCTTTTTAGTGATTTTGCATCAGTATTGGATGTTAAATTCTCTAAATATATCTATAGAAATTCTGTGGTTGAGAGAAAATTCGAAAGTATGAATCTCCACTTTCTGAACCCCTACATTGAAAGTTTAGAACTCATGTAATTTTCATCTTAATAATTGCTCTGTTTTAGTGCTTGAGTTTGCTTGCTTCCTCCACAGTTATATGGATGACTTTCTGGGATCCAGTCGTCCTCTAGTATCTAGAGTTTCAGCTGGTTACTGGACCAGACTTATCTGTAGAACAAATTATTCTTGGTTCTGGTTGTCTGAGTTGATTAACCGGATATATGATGCGTATGATATACTGTACATAAAGGAAATGCTTGAGAACTTATGGACATTATACTAGATGACTAAATTGGCTTACATCTAATTGCAAATTCTCATATAATTCTTTTCTTTGTAAAATAGTTAGTTATGTTTTGCTTGCACAATGGGTTGCTGAATTTAGTCAATGAACTTATTTAATTTAATTTTCATCTAATTGTGATTATGATCTCGTACTGTCAGAAATTCTAATCCCTTCCACTTATCAAACACAGTAGCGTACTATATTATTGCCCATAAGGGTGGCTCTGAACTTTTTCCTTTTGTATTATATGCCTTCATTGGTTCTTATTTGGCTATATTTGTGATTGCAGGACTTGAAGTGCTTTGTGTTCTCTCTCATCTCACTACACTTTAAGATCAAGCCCATATAAAAGCATTATGGTTTCTACTGTAGAATGTCTGCTTCGGGGTTCTATCTTTGTTTTTGTAACAGATGCTTCATTAGTATGTAGGCTTTGCCATTTGACATTCTTTTGCCTTTGCTATATTTTCTGGGTCTGTGTGTCGTTTATGTGAGGTTATGTGGATTTGGAAATGTTAGGCGAGTGGAAAGTTACGGTAAATTGAGAAATGCTCAAGCCTTGAAATTATTGTGAACGCAATACTCTCTCTCAGTTTGCTTTTAAAAAATTTTCCAGGACCAAAAGAAAAAGAAACTAGCGGTAGTCTCACTGCACCACAAGTACCTGAATTTGTAATTTGCTTTTAGAATCAATGAATTTCTTGTGAAAAATCGCAAGCATTGTGATTCTGGTATCTAATTATTATGATCAAGTTGCTCGTAAATGGTCAAGCAACTTAGCTATTCCTGTTCTACATTTCATAGCACGAAAAGAAAGTCTCTTTAGTTGGGTTAATCAATTGTTATGATATTTGAATTATCACTCTTTCTCATTTGATGAAGTATCACTATTATTTTTAAAAAATATTTTGTGAAATATCAATAGAAATTACGAGTAATATATACATAGAGCTGCATTTAGCACTGTCGCACTAAATATATGATAATGGCTGGCTAGCTTTGATATTTCATTATGGACAATGGTTGTCATAGTTTTCTTGAACTAAAAATAATCTACACAGGAAGTGGATCAGACCACCTTCTCTTCACTTCAGTTTTCGATTGGACTTCCTTGAGCTTCCCGTCGATCCCGTAATCCCTTTCCATAACAAGGTTGATACCCTCATCGGAATACCACCCGGCTCCAATACTAAGGGTGCCATCTTTTTTAACATCGACATAGGCTGTCACACCTCCAGGCAGCCAAAGCATACTCACGTCCTGCATATCTAGCATCTCTTCCTCTCCGAAGTGGACCAAACTCTCCGGCAAACTCCTCTTCTTCAAGGTCTCTGTGCAAAGGTACACATACGGGGTGCCATTGCTTTCTTGTGTCTCCGTATTTTCGCCAAACACTGGAATAGCACTCACCTCGAACACCTTCCATGACCCAGTCAGCTCTGATGGCTGGGTTCGTTTCCGCTGTGAAAATGGATGTGAATCGAATTCCATATCACTGTTCAATACACATGAAATTAGCCACTTCAAACTCTAGATCCTTAACCCATAAAATTGCAAGCTGCCCAATGGGTTCAAATAATTAGAATACCTGTAGTCGCAAATATTTGCTGGACTGACCCACTGTTCTTCATAAACGGCAACTCTCAATATCTGAATGTCTGAACCCCCATTATTAAATTCTACGGTATGGACAACCCGGAGTCTCTTGTGGCAACCTTTGACCAAACACTGAAATGGAAAAAGATTAAAAGTTAAATAACTAGTTTTCTTTTTCTTTTTCCTCTAGCTCAACCTCAAAGAAATGCATTCTCGCACTTCTACGTACTTCCATCATTTAATATAGCCAAGGAAAAGATTGATTAAATCAATACATAAGGCATCATTCAGGAAGGACTGGGATCAGCTCAGGTAAAGTAATGAATAATCAAATTAAGCATATACGAATGAACGGAAACTAGCTCAGCTAGAGCCACGTCAGTAGAACAAGTTACCAAACTAGGCACACAAAGAGGCTGCAGCCCGTGAATATAATTATTGTTACCAAACTAGGAACAGTTACTAAAAGTGCACTACATAGATAATTTTCCTGCCACAGACCAAAATGATAAACTTACTTGCTCAAACTTGAAAGTAGGCGAAACATAATATTTTGAATCGTCAACTACACCAACAGGAATATCAACTGGACCCCTTGAATAAGATCCATCCTGCCAATCAATTAATCCAGTTATTACATTGTTTACCTGAATGATATGAACTGAACATGTAAAAGATATTTCTTAATTTATATATACTCTCAACAACACTACTTGTCTCTCATCAACATATGTACATCTGTAATGGTAAGTCAAGTGATCTAATTCATTGCTCAACTGACAAATCAGGTTAGATATTGTGCATTATTGAACACTGATAAGGCTAACTAGATTGTCTCATCACATATCAATAGTAACTTACGCATTTCATGCTAACTAAAGTACTATATACAATGTCATCAACTTCTGCCGCTTTTTTTTAGTAAATTGCAATCATATGATATATGTAATATGTAACTAATAATCACTGATGCAGGCTGGATTGTATCATACCTCAAAGAAAACTAGACCGGTTTCATTTCCCATGAAATCTTCTTCCATCAAATCACTTTTTTCAAAGTTAAAAGACTCGAAATTTGGCAAAATGTGACTTGATACACTTTTATCGACCATTTCTTTAATGGGTGAAATTTCAGTCCCCTCCTTAAGCTTTGCTTTATTTTTATTGCTGCCTCCAATACGCTGCAGGACTTCACCATGAGGGTTCAAAGTCACCCAATTTATCTTCCTTTGAACTTGAGATGTCCGCTCTCCAGAAGATGACGGCACTGCCTCAGCACGAGAAACAGTATAGCAGTCATACAGGTATTCATTCTTGTTTCCCACATCAATAGGCTCCATCTCAGCAGTGATGGGCGAAAACACTGCTCCAACCCCCTTCCATATCCCACTCACACTACTAGTGAAAGTATTCCATGCCGGTTTTATTATAGGTTCCTGAATATGAAAAAGTATTACATTCTTACATCAATATAGGCTATATAGCATATAAAAATACATAACAAACAAAACAATGCATAAACTAAACTTCAGAACAAAGAACACAAAATGCAAGAATCTGTCCTGAAGAACAATCTAATAACAAATTAGTATAGCTTTGAGCTCCCAATAATTGCCTAATAAAGCTTTTAAGTATTTACTACTAAAATTTTCCTTTCTTTTTCTTTTCCTCAATTCAAGCAAGTAAAAAACTATTTCGATTAATAAATTGGGGGTCCAAATTTATAGAAATATTGAAAAAAAATATCAAAAGTGTGTACCACAATTATGAAAATATCAGTTTTATGGATAAATGTTAATACCAAAATCAAGCATTTCTCATCACTGTATTTCAATTCTGAATTCATATTAATTATAGTAAAATATTCTTTAAATTTATAAATAAAAGAATTACCTGTGTTTGTAGTACAGTTTCAACCTCCATTAACATGGAAGCAGAGACCATGATTCGACCACCACCTTTGTTTCTCTTCCCTCTAACCACTCTCCTCCCTCTCTTCCTCCTCTGTTGGGTTTTCTCTGAAGATGGTTTTTGGTTGACCATCTCATTGTCAATGCTCCACACATTGTCCTTTTTGCCCCTCACCTCCACTCTCTCTTTGTTTCTCTTTTGGTTGTGTTGGTTGGACTTGTTGCTCTGTGTTATCAGTACCCTTTTAGGGTTCTGTTTCAATGAATTTGTGTCCAAAAACAGAGTGGTGGGTGATGATGACAAATTTAGTGTGTGGTGAAACCCTAGTTTAGCTGTGCTGTTGTTGATATGGAGACATCTTGAAGAATTCATGTTTTTTTTTTGCAGAATTGTGAATTTTTTTTTTTTTTAATTAAGTTGAAGATTGAGAGGAGAAGAACCGTGAGATTTGCCTCAAAACAGTTGACAGAACAAGAACTCTTTTACATTTCCGGAAATGCCCCTGACATGGAGGAGCTCATTGACATTAGTGATAACACTTGGGCTTTTAGGCCCAATTTGTCTAGTTTTCATGGGCTCAAATGTTAATGGGCTAAGGCCCGTTCAAAAATTATGGGGCACCACGTGATGCCAAAGTTGTCAATTGGGCAGCATTTAGTGTTTATTTTTTTATATTGAAACTAACACCGAAATCGGGTTAGGGTCGGCTAGCCGCTCTCACAACACATAGAAGAAATTTATTTATACTTGTAAAACTCGTTATATATATATTTTTATTAGTAATGTAAAACTCGAATCTCTATCGTTAATATATTAGCTTAAAAGTTGTCTTCGATAACAGTTTTCAATGCTGTAGCCACTAATCTATAGTGGTTATCATCTACTATCCAATGATGTGATCATATGTTTGGTGGATAGTCGAACTAGCCCACCCATCTTGAATCAGTGGAACAACAAAATCTGACTAATTTTTTTTTTGCAAATTTCAAATCCCACATCATATTTGATTGATTATGGATGTTAGCTGAAAAGTGGAACACCTTTTCTTTTATTTTTTTTCTTTGTACCTCCATTGCAAAAAGGCCTTTGTCACCTCCTTTTTCGAAATCTTGCACTAGCATTTGTGTTTCTATTATTTCTCTTTCTCATTCTCTACTTCTTTATTTTATGTCCCCACCCCAAACCACCATTATCATCCCCAACACGAGTGGGGTTTGAACCCAATATTATTCGGATGACAAGACACGTTACCAATTGAATTAATCGATATTTAAACACTTTCTAGATTTGGTTATGTTGGATAATTAATAATAGTATAATTGATTCCATCTCGAGATTAAAAACCATTATTTGATCATAAGAGACATCATCTATTGATTTGATTAATTCCCACACAACCTCTGAATTTGATTACATCATATAATTACCTTTAAATCTAAACAAATGAAGTTTAAGATTTGGATTGATACACTCTTTTTTAATTTTTATAGTAATTTAGATTATAATAAATAATACAATGAGTTGACTTAAAAAGAAGAATGTTTTTTTTTATATATATTTTTTTAAAGTTTATTCTTCATATATGTCATGGATAATGTTTTTTTTTTATAAAGTTTATTCTTCATATATTTCATGGATATATAAAGAACCACTTACTTTTTTAAAAAATTTTAAATCATTAATACTCTTCAAATTGATTGCATTTATTCATCAATTAGATGCTTCTCTTCAAACTAAACTTGTTATTGCACCTCTATCACATTTATCTTCACTTGTTAAAACACACAATATTGTCTCCAATCAAGTGACTACAGAGGATATTAATGTAATTTTGAACAAAAGTTATCTATAAGTGCAATTAGACTAATGTTAGGGACAATTGTGAAATTTAACCTTAAATAACACTTCACCCGTTTTAAGATTACATTATATACATGACGATCTAACAATGTTATTGGCGTAGAAAAACTTACATGCACTTGATGCAATGTTCATTCGTGATTGTTTGTTTTGATTGATTCTCCTTATCACGTGCTATACACCTATTAGGTCGACGTATAATTGCACGTAAGATTTACTCGTCTCGATCAAATAGAGGTTCCACGTTGGAATCCAAATACAAGTAATAAAAATAAATACCAGACATATTATTATTGGTAGGCACAAAACATGGAAGGCACATCCAAATTTGACTGTATCTACACTAAATCACGAGCCTATTTTGAGTAATGATCCTATAAATTAATTTTGTTGCAGAGCTGTAATCCAAATTATGTGAAAAATAAAAATAAAAATTTATGTCCAAGTTTCGATAACTATTAAAACAAAAAATATCGATACTTCTTGGACGGCCAAATCTAACCCACAAAATTTATTTTTATTTTAGATTAATCAAGGTGTGAGATCCGATTTCATTAAAATATTAAAAGGTTGGTTAGATTTTATATTTGAGAAATAATTTTTTTTTTTTTTTTGGATTTACATGGTTATATATAACTTTTTTTTAGGTAAGTTTTAACTTTTAAGGGCGATCATTAACAAAATCTTTATTTGATTATATTAACTTTGAAGATCATTTGGCAAGTCAAAGAATGTACTGTTAAGATTTTGCATTATTTTATCTTTTTTCAAGTCAATAATCATTCAGATTATATGTTTGTTTACGTTAGGTTTTACTGGTTGAACTATTTAGTTTGGATGTATATACATGGCTTCCGCACATGATCTTTTAGCGGATATACATGGTAGCGCATCCCTTTTCTACCGTGGTGATGAAGGGTTTAAGTTTCGTTATATGCATTTTACAAGTATGTATATGAAATTTTTTCTCGGTTTATAGGGTAGTTTTCTGGACCACTCATATATTATCTGATATTGGCAGGTTCCGATAATTCGATTGCAATAGTTTTAAGGGTAGCGTTAACTTGTGTTATACAATTAAAAATTTACTAAAAAAGGAAAATATTTATTACAAATATATATTTATTGTATGGACTAAGACAATAAATATAATTAATATTTTCCTTTTTGAGGAAATTATTAATTGTTAACATGTGCCATAAAGGTTAACACTAATCTAGTTATAATACTTGAAATATATATATATATATATATATATATATATGGAACCTGAAATTTTCCTATGATGATATCCTTATAGAATTTTATAAGGATATTGAATGTGAGCCACTCGTTTTACATACTTTGACTTGATATGTATGCACTTGTCAAATCACTTTTATAAATGAGTGACTCACATTCAATATCCCGATAAAATTATATAAGGATACCTTGGTAGAAACGAAACCGTACATGGAACTATTAATTATAATAATAAATAATCGTTGAATTTTACTAATGAAAGTCAAAGTAACACTGTAATTGAGATACGGCTTACGGTGATTACCGATTGATTAGTGATTGATAACTGATATGGTCTTAAAGTTATGAATTTTACTATTGCACTTCAAAGTTTAAAATTGCTAATTTTATAGTCATTGACCACGCTGCATGTAGAAGAATGTGTGTTCCTCATTTATTATCATTTGATCTCTGCCTGAAATCTGAAATTGAGAGGTCAATGCCACAAAATTTTTGGTTAATATTAACTAAAAAAACACAAGGATTATTATCATTTTAGTTGAATATTTACTTACACAAGTTCTTAATATTTAATTACTGATTTCTTCAAAAAAAATAAAAATATATATATATATTTAAAGACTAATTGACACTAATGCCCCTAGAACTATGACCGAATTTGAAGATAATTACCTTTGACGATTATCAATTTAAGAGAGTTCATGAGATTTATTGGCAAAAAAATTAGTATAGGGGATATAATGTATATTTTATAAATGTTTACGGGATATCAGTATCAATTAGCCATAATTAATTGAAATAACCCGATAGATCTTAGTTTTGAAGATAATCATTTACTGAATAACTACTATTATCTATCGTGGATAACCAATCATTTGTGTTACGGCGGTGATCAACGAGCAATATATGAATTCTAAATTTGTTTAGAGAGAGCAAGTCGTAGTAGAAAGGTTGTTTTGTGGTGAACTAGTGAGTGATGTTTTTGTCCAAAAGTCTATGTGTACTGCCAAAAAATCTTTCTCATCACAGCTTGTAAAGATAATTATATTTATTCTTATCGATCGGGCATTTGCATTTGCTTTACCTAACAATGTTCTTTTTTCTTTACCAAATCAATGTCTTTGTTTATCCACTCCTTTTGGTGACCAATCCATCACAAAAGAATCATAACATGTTTTACTTTAACAAAGTGCCTTGCTAGCTATGAGAGCATAAAATTGTTCTATCAAAAAGCTTTGCCTATTTTAAAACTCTCGATTGATCAATCCAATCACCGATTAAGTCGATATCAAATAGAATGAACAGGTGAATAGTTTGGTTCAGATTAATATTCCTACAATACAAAAGAAAAATCAACCTGAGTTAAAATCCTCTTCTCATATCAATCCAACTCGATCTAAAACTCTAATTTGAATCTTTAATAATGAACATAACCTTGACACATTAACTTATTTTTTTTGTTTAACGATCTTTCATTTACCATGTACCAATCTATAACTTCAATAGTGAGCAATTAAACCTCTTGTTATTTTCATCAACCCATGTTGTTAATCTCTAAGTGGAAATATTGATTTTAACGCAAGAAGAAGGAGATCATGGAGCAGGCTCTCATGAAATTGGCATTACTAATAATTGCTAAACCGCTCATTAATATTAAAAAAAGGTCAACTTGGTCATTTATGAAACTTATAACGTTATACTATTAAGATTATAATTATCTCTGAATTTATAAGTACTTGAATGAAATGAATAATTAGATTCTCTTTTCCTAAAAGTGTTTGTTACAGGGAAATAGGGAATAGTAATGAATTTATTGATTGTTTTCAAATTATTGAATTTAAATCCTTTTTTTTTTTTTTTGATTACAATATTGGATGTATAGAGTAGATTCATCTGCCATGGAATAAAAAGTATATATGTTAACCTGTATCAGTGCAATGACTCGAAACTGAAATTACCATCGAATCAAATTAAACGGTTGTATATTAGCATATGCTTTAAGAGCATAGTACTACGTTTATATAGTTTAAGAGCATATTGATTTTTTTATTTTTATACCGATTAATGGTATTGATAATTGACTTTATTTGGATACTACCTAGGGAGATATCGATTCGAACTGTCAAACCGAATTAAAAGTCAATTTCACATAGCATTTTAAACACACTTCAATGAAAAAAAAGTGTCTAAAAAAATTAAAAATAAATGACCACTACCTAATGTGATTTGACGGTAAAGAATGTCTATTCAGTCCAATAATATCCTAGATTCGCATTACTTTTAAACATGGGTATTTAAATTTTCAGGCAAGATTGGGTGTTATGTAAAGTGAAAGCAACTTTATGGGAGACCCATGTCCCATGCCATGCGTGTGGACCATGACTCTAATTTGGAGGTATTATATTTATCATAAAAGAGAGAGCAAGAAAGAGCAAGTACATATGACATGAATATATGATGTTTACTCTATGGTCGGTCTCTCTTCAATGAAACTCCATCCATCATGATCCTTGTATGGTCCAACTTCGGCAACATCCCATGTGACCTTTTTCACCAGGGCAATTTCGTCATTTACACCTACCCCTTATCGCAAAAAAATCCACTCCCATCATTATTATTTCGAACCCATAATCTCATTATGGTAGGTATAAAAAGTTTTTGACCGAACCAATCTCATATCTCGAACCCATAATCTTATTATGGTAGGTATAAAAAGTTTTTGACCGAACCAATCTCATATCGTTTAAACCATTATTGTTATTATATAATCAATTTTTTTATTTATTTTCTATAATTATTTTAAATATCGTAACGAATTTGAATTATTTTATGTCTATAAAATAAAAGATTTAGATTCTTCAACTAAATAAATATTTAGATGTGATTTTTTTAAAATATAAAAAACATTACGTCCACCAATCGTTCACTTTGACCAAAATACTCTTAGAGGTAACATTTGATAGTTTATTAACTTTATTTATTGACAATAAAGACTAAAAAGCCTTTACATTTATATATATTTTTTTATTGAAGATTATGAATATTTACTTTCTAGAGTTCAAATCTCATATTATTAATTTATAAGAGTAATTATCTTGATAATATCCAAATCGTGTGCTAGTAACTTTAAATTTTGATAGGTCTCGATGGATCCGACCACTTTTGATTTGGTTTTGGTATCATTTTTTTTAATAATTTTAAATTGAATTACCTAATTACTCCTACATTTAAAAAAAAAAAAAACTCAAAATTCTTTTATAATTAATTCAAAACTCTTAACTATACCCAAATCGTGCTTAGTAATGTTAAATCTTAATAGATTTTAAGAATTGACCGATTTTGATTTGGTCTCACCCCTCTTAGAATTAATTTTTTATTTATTTTTAAGGCATTGTGTCAAATTACCTAAATAGTCCAACATTTACCAACCCCTGGTACCCTACCCATATTTGCCTTTTCTCCGTTAAAAAAGCACATTCATTTCACGCCCGTTACCAGCAAAATAATCCTAAAATCTTTTACTTCTTAAAATAAATAAAAAAATAAATAAAAAAATAACTATTAATCAGAGAAGAAGAAGAAGCGTCCCAATTAAAAAAAAAAAAAAAAGAAAAGGAAAAAAACCTTTTTTCGTGATCTCCGATTCCGTCACTCCAAAAAAGGTCGGGCCCCACACTTTTTCACTAAACAAACCCACCGAATTAAAGTTTACTCGCAGAGAGAGAGAGAGAGAGAGAGAGAGAGAGTTGTCTCTCTGTTAACTTCTAATGGACTCCATGTTGTAGATCTCGAAACCCTTTTTTTTTTTTATCAATTACAAAGATTCTCTACATATTTTCTTCCCTCAAGATTCTCTCAAGAAAATCACTCTAGCCACTCGCCGTTCCTGTGCCAAATCTTTTAGCGTCGATTTCTTCGTTTCTAAGAACAAGTCGAATTTCCAAATTCTCCTTCTCATGTTCTTCGAGTTTTCTGGAATATTCTGGTGGTTTTTTTGAACCGGTTCGTGATAGTATCGGTCCTTATCGGCACTGATCGTCCCTGCATTTTCGTTCTGGAGTGAGTTTCTGGCGATTTTGGTACTGTTTTCTTGTTTTCACTAGTGAATTTTGAAGGAATTTAGTTTAGTTTTGTTAATCTTATTTCATGCGTATTGTTTGTTTTCAGTTGTGGATTGTATAGGAAGAGTTGGCTAGGGTTTGTGAAATTTGAAATGGTGAAGTTGATGATACAGAGAAATTAGTGAGAGAGAGATATGGACGAGAGAGGAGGTGGTTCGTTTGTCGCTGTCAGGAGGATTTCTCAGGGACTCGACCGAGGCAATACATGTCATACAACTTCTGGTGCTATTTCTCTCCACATCATTTATTATATCTACCAGTCTGTCAATTTATATATCAACTTGTCAGTCAATATATCTGACTCAGTCTCCTTATCCAATATGTAATCAATTGCTGGAGGTTTGCTCATGTACGATTAGCTTTGAGTGTATTGCTCAAAAGTACTTGCTAACTTCATGCTTATGGAGATTCAAATTTGTTGTGGTGGGTGAGCTTGTTGTTGTAAATATTGATTTCTACTTTTGA
Organism: Acer negundo; assembly: GCA_035582765.1. Taxonomy (NCBI): domain Eukaryota; kingdom Viridiplantae; phylum Streptophyta; class Magnoliopsida; order Sapindales; family Sapindaceae; genus Acer; species Acer negundo. The sequence continues at coordinate 32,714,122 of CM069236.1, forward strand.
TTTTTTTTTTTCATGGATAGGTTTTTACTGTATTATTGCTACGAGCGTATTGTTCTGTTAATTTGGAGAGAATGAATTTGACTGTCACACTGTCGACAATCAATATAATACTCTCCTATTTGCCTTTTTTGCTTGAACCGGAGTAATTAGTAAAGTATATCTTAGCTGATAACAATAGTTTTCCGTGCTGCTTTTGTTTGCTTGCAAATTTCAGTTTGCTGTTAATATTCTAAAATTGTGGAAAATGTGGAAACACTTGTGCTTTAAAGTGAGCATGTCTATCAACTGCTTGTCATCTTATTTTTGGATGGAGACATTAGAGAAATTATTAGGTTGTCAATTAGAAATATCAACTTGTTGAGGTTGACTGCTCAAACTTTGCAGCTGAAGGTGTTTAGAGATTCCATTTTCATAGGTGAATGGTTTTTATTTGTTTCAGCTGAGGTTGTTGCAGGATCTGCTGCTTGGCTAGGTCGAGGTCTTTCTTGTGTTTGTGCACAGAGGAGAGATAGTGATCCTCGTCCTTCATTTGATTTAACCCCTGCGCAGGTAACATCTTTTATTTTAAATTTTGTATCTGGTATTGCAAACAGTGATGTCTTATGACTTCTCTTTATAGTTGCAAACTGTGATTTGATTTAGTAGTTGTGCTTTTATTACAAAAGAGTGTTGCAACTTGCTTTGTGATTAATGTCCCATTTGTAATGAAAAGGAAAGCAAACTTGTACTTTGAAATGACTATTTGGTCCTTTCCTTCTATTAAAAAAAAAGAAAAAGAAAGAGAAAAGACTTTATGGTCCTGTCTTGTTTTGCTTTAGTTGTGGATTCGAATTGTGATCTGTAGTTAATTTCTATATTAAATGTTTTAGTTTGGCTTTGGTGCTGTCAGGAGGAATGCTTGCAGAGCCTGCAGAACCGCATAGATGTTGCCTATGATAGTTCAATTCCGGAGCACCAGGTTAATAACTGCCGGAGATTTTGTACATTCAGTGCATTGGATTTGAAATAGTTATGAACAAACTGTTTGGTTGTACAGCAATGGATTCTAATATACTAGATTTCCCATTCTTATATCTCTTTGTTCATTGTCTTCACTAAAACAACAGCTTTCTCTGTAGTTAGATGATCAATTGTTGCAGAATAAAGGCTCCTTTTCTCATTATTGCTATTGTTGCTTTGGTTTAGGATGCTTTGAGGGCTTTGTGGAATGCTTCTTTTCCAGAAGAAGAACTCCGTGGTTTAATATCTGAGCAGTGGAAGGAAATGGGTTGGCAAGGAAAGGATCCATCCACTGATTTTAGGTAGATTAGTATTTTTCTGTGGTTGTCTATTGCTTGCACTATCCCCCCCCTCTCAAATTCCTACTCAGTTTGTTTTTCATTTGGATACATATGGCAGGGGTGGTGGTTTCATATCATTGGAGAACCTGTTGTACTTTGCTAGGAATTTTCAGGTATTTCTCACATTAAGCTGTCTATTCCTAGCACCCATGTAGTAATTTTGTTAAAGTTTTTAAAAAAATATATCTTGAGTGTTTTGCAATTATAACTAATTTGATGTTTGGAAACAGATAAACTTATCTGGTGACAATATGTCTAATAACTTATCTGATGACATGCTGATTAAGCATATGCTTTCCAAATATTTAAGGTTGTGGAGAGTAGAAAATGTTCTAAGAGAACAATGATATAGTTTGATGTGCAAAATGGGGAAAAGAATGATGGATTCATATTTGTGCAAATGTGCAATCATGTATGAAACTATATTATGGGGTGAAATATTTGTACAATGGTTATAGACTGATAGTTAATTCAACATGATGAATATATCAACGAATTTTTGTGTGTACACTGTAGTATGCCTCTTTCAACAATGGTAATAGTTAGTTCAACATGATGAATACATCGATGAATTTTTTTGTGTACACTGGAGTATGCCTTCATCCCCTGGGACCATAGTTTTGCATGCTTTAGGCATAAAGCTCATACCTGTTTGAATGCTATATAGCTTCATGCATGATTAGATATATATGTACATACATTTGATATAGGGAGATGTCTCGACTAATCTCCTCTGGCTTTGTAAAAGTTGTAGCCGTGTCTACCCTTTAATTTGTATGAAGCTTTTGCAGGTTAGTAATTTGTGTTTGTCTTATGTGTTATTTCAGAAGTCCTTCCAGGATCTTCTTCGGAAGCAAGAAGGTGATCGGTCTGTGTGGGAATACCCATTTGCTGTAGCTGGTGTGAATATTACATTCATGCTCATCCAAATGCTTGATCTTGAAGCAGGTTTGTAATTATTCTTTTCTCCCTTTCTAATGAAACTTTTTTCTTTTCATTGTTTTGCATAGTAGTGTCCATTTATGAAAGAAACATCTCCATCCATAGCTTAACACCATCCATATGAGCATGTAGTTTCAATGAGTAGGTCTCTGTTATGTTTATGGATATAATTTGAAATTTAGCCGTGGAATAGTATTATTTGGATTTTGATTCTTTTCATCAGTTGACAATGTGCTTTCAACTTTACAGTCAAACCACGAACATTGGTTGGAGCAATTTTCTTGAAGTTTCTTTCAGGTATGTCAGTGTTTCTGAGACACTGTTCAGATTTACTGTTTGTAAATTCCTTTTATAAAATAACTTGGGACGAAGCTTTCCTTGTGCCACATATCATGTTTACTTTTCAGTTTTCATGCAAGATGTAGATAATTTTCTGGCCCCAATCATGGAAAATTTGTTGTGATATATTCTCAGTATGATGATTAACTAACTACTATTGCTCTTCCTTATTTTTTTCTTGTCTCAATGAAATGCTTCTAATATTCTTTTATTTCATGCATTTTTTTGTTTTGCCTGGCAGAAAATGAATCAGCATTTGACCTTCTGTATTGCATCACATTCAAGCTAATGGATCATGAATGGCTTTCAATGCGTGCATCATACATGGACTTCAATGTATGTATTCCTTCAACCAGCAATTTCCTCATAGATAACTAAAAAGGATATATAAGGAGAAAGAGTTCGGTATTATCAAGATTTTTAAAATTCGTGCCATATGTTTTGCTTCTTTAACTATTCTAATTGCTTCATGTATATAGCTGGAAGTGTCTTAGTATAACAATAGTTTGCTGGATAGGTCAGAGGTTTGTATGTAGACCAAGCCTACATTCAAGCATTTTTACTTCCTGGGGATGTGAGAACTGAAAAATATTATTTTTATTGAATTTAACTTACCAGCAGGTGCTTCACCGTCAAAACAGTTACTTAGAATTTGTTGTTGAACGTGTTTAGGTTGCATAAAATTATCTGATAAGTTGCTTTATGCTTGCCAGTAGTCTGTTACACTATATATTTCTAATGTTTGTAATTTGCAGACTGTAATGAAAGCCACACGTCGGCAACTGGAAAGGGAGCTTCTGCTGGAAGATATAACTCGGTTGGAAGATTTGCCCTCTTACGGGCTTCTTACTCGATAGTATAGCAGTTTGAAAAGTTAACAAAATGGCTTGTAGCAGCAAATATGCATGCCATCACGGGCTCATTCTTTCACTTTTTTACCTCGTGCTTTTAACTAAATGGTGCTTTGTACATGATATGGTGTTTTCCCTCTATAACTCATCTTGAAGCCATGTTTAGTGTATTTCCGCTTGATTTTTCTTGTGATGGGTTTCAATTCCCAAGTTTTATGCCCCGGGCTAAAAGGGTCATTGAGTTTGTAAGCTTGAGACTATTTTTTAAGTGATTGTTCTGGTTCTGACTAATAATTTCTTAGGGTCGTTGAGTTTTTAAGCCTGACACTATTTTTTAAGTGATCCGATTCCCTTTATGGTTCTGACTATTAGTTTCTTACATCTTTTGGAAGATCATATTCCTCGTGTGATACTGCAAACAGTGTAGGTATGTTTGTATATTTGACACCGATTTTATGGATGTAATAATTTTTGTTGAGATCATATTGATTTCCTGGATTATGTGTTTTTGCTGGACAAATGTGACACCAGCATGGGCATCGGTCTCTGTATTTTTCTATGAATTTGATTCGCTGCAAGTTCCAAAGGGTGCGCATAAACATTGTTATTGAGTTGGCTTATATTTAAGCTCATTTTAGTCTCAATATGGTCTGGCTGCAAGCAACGATAAGCTTTTCCTGATTTGCATGCCAATGACCTCCACGGTTTTGCAGTGCGACCTAACATTGCACTGTCGCACTGCACTGCAATGACGCATTTATCCTTTTTTTTCTTCGTTTTTAAAGAAAAGTAGGTCATTAAAAAGAGTTTAGAACTCAAAACTCTTTTTCTTCTCTATTTTCTGTTTGTTTAGGTTTATTTGTAAACCATTTCAAAACAATGGAAGTAGAAAGCTGGTAGATGATTGTAAAAAAGGCAGTAGGTTATATAGATTATACTGATTCGGTAGATCCTAAAAATACCATCAGTAGTATATTTACGATCTCACAAATTGCAATTCCCCCTTTTTTACTGTACAAGAATATATGAAGCTTTGCTTGTCTAGAAACGCGGAAGCATTCGATATGTTGATTGCAGGTTTTTTATTCGTGAGTACAGGTTTAGCTTATGATGTGTTTGGAAACCCGTGGCAAATTTACACTTCAGTGTAATGAAATATTCCTGCCAGAAAGGTAACTTAATACACCCCTCCCACCTCAAAAATCAAGTTCCCTTTCATTTCTTTCCTAACACGTAAATTTCCTGCCCGATTAGTAAAAGGTAATTAATCCCAATCATGATCAATTCACCCACACAGGTAATTAATCCCCTATTAAAAGGTGTTTAAAAAAAACCAATGCAGATCCAAGAACAAATGATTGATTGTAACAGACGGGAACAAATCTCATGCAAACCAAACAATCACATGATATATTAAACTCAACTCTCAATTCATACTACAGTCAAGATAAGTGCTTCAACTCATCATTATGCAACAATATCCCACAAAAACAAACCAGGAAAAAACCTAGTACAACTCAAAAACTTGATTAAAGGTTTCAATAATAAGGAGCAATTGTAACTGAGATTATCGATTCAACGAAACAGAAGGTTTATTCATAGATCCAGGGGTGAAGGCTGCTCTGCCAGTTAGCAGGGCCTTCGGGGAACCATAGTCCGATTTCTTTCCTTGCACTCTCAACTGCATCACTTCCGTGGATGATATTCCTGCAATGTAATTACTCGAGATCAAATACCTCAATCGAGATTAGGGTTGAAAAAACACTCACAAGTATATGTGACTTATAATAAAGTAATTTGCACAATCAATTCTATAGCAAAGAATTAAACCACAATTTACCTGCCAATCTCAACAGCGTAATCACCACGGATGGTTCCAGGTGCGGATTCAGCAGGGTTTGTGGCTCCAATGATCTTGCGACCAGTTGCAACAACATTCTTACCCTCCCAAATCATAGCAACAACAGGGCCAGAGATAATATACTCAACAAGCCCACCGAAGAAGGGCTTTTTAGAAAGGTCCTCATAGTGCTTCTCAGCAAATGATCGTTCCACAGTCTGTAGCTTCAAACCTTTAATAACACACACCCGAACAAAGATGAGCAAAAATACGACCAATATGTTCTCAACTTTTGCAAATTAAATTTCAGATTGTTCATCTGATGTTTATTCAACATTCTATTTCCAATTTGTTTGTAATCAAATTTTGGGAATGTAGATCTACCTCTTTTTATCAATTCAAAACTTATGCTACATATGTAAATACTAGCAAAGAAAAAATTATAGTCTTAGACTACTAAGCTTTGGACAGAAAATAATTCTATAAAATAAACTATCTACCGACAGTTTTCTATAATCAAGAGCCAAATGAACATAAATTATCTCAAACAAAGATACAACTAAACATATAGAACCCAATTTCACAGAAAGAATTTACCTTTCAAAGTGAAACCTTTCTTCTCAAACCGGCAAATGATTTCACCAACCTGAAAAAGAAAAATCATTAAAAAAAGGTTACCAAATACCAATACATGCAAAACCAAGTACAAGTCTAAAATAAATTAGTTGCATGTTAAAGATCTAAGCAAACCCAATAAAATATTTTAATTCCCTCTACTTCTTAGCAGCCAAACATCATCAAAGTAAGTAAAAACTAAACACTTGCTAATTATTCAAAGGAAAAAAAAAAGAAAAAAAAAAAAAACCCACTAAAGAAAACGTACCAGTCCCCTCTGGACACCATCGGGCTTGATCATGATAAATGTCTGCTCCATCTCTGTCTTTCTCTGATGATTCAACAAGCCTCTGGTTTTAGTTGAGTGAGAGAGTGCAGAAGTGTGGCTGTATATATATGTGTATATATGGACTATGGAGATACCCTAACCCTAAATCCCTGATCACAAACGAATATTCGCTTTAGAACCGTACACGTATCCACGATGATTTTTTTTTTTATTTTCCCTTTTTACCTAACACAAGTTAGGTTTTAAAGTGATGTTTTTATTCCAGACAGAAAAATGGCCCTAGTGGGCCCAAATAAATCCATCTACGCCCACGAAGTCTGGGTTTGGGTTACAAACCGAATCCGGGTTCAGTTGGTTCTGTTTGTGACCCAAACCCAGGATTTATGCCCATTTTATCATCTCTGTTTGATAAAATGCCTCAAAGAACGGTAAATAACAGTGATGATGCCATTTTCTCCAGAAGCTAGAGTATTCAAATGCTGTGTATAATGCATTTGATCGACAACGTTTTAGTTAAATATTTAAAAAAAAAGCGCAAAATCAAACTGTTGAAGAAACTAATTGAATTAAAAGACAAAGAAGACTTGCTAGATGTTTCCATTCTTGTTCCCCCAACTGTCTGTGTGTGATATTGAAAAACCCCTTTGGGTTTGATTTTGAAGTTGAAAGTGACCGATGGACATTTTGAAAATGACCAAAAGTGAAAAGAATGTGTTGATATTTATATCCTAAAATCATATTCATCCAATCTGTTTGGTTGACTAAGAAGAGATCATCTGCCTTATTTTCAATCAGCCATCGCATTCTATCATCCGTTTTCACAACTTAGTGTTTGAATTTTATACAACAGATGATGACTTCAGGAATATTGTACGAGGGAACTTCAATCCATAGTCTGCATATGAGGATGATTGGATATTTTGAGGAGACTCGAATGAATCGACGCTTCGAGAGAGAGAGAGAGAATTCTCGAGCTTCGGCCGGAGATACGATATAGGGAGGTCGGTCCGTCCCTGCGATCAGATTTCGTCGAGAGAGGAGGAGATCAGAGAGTCCATTGTCAAGGATTGGGAGGGAAAACAGTGGTGTTTGGATGGCAGGAAAAGTTTTTAAATTTTATTTTCCAGGTTCTGTTTCTCGAAGGAAAAAAAAAAATGTGGTGAGAAAATTATAGGTCAAGTCGAGTGTCGACACACAATGATGACCTGCGTGTGCACGTCATGGCGTTTTGCTGACGGGACCGTTCACGTCATCGGCATGATGCTGACGTGGTTATTATTATCATGACATGGCTAATGACGTTGTAAACCATCCTGGGCACGTCACCATATCAATATTTATGAAATGACATATGCTGCAGAGTGCAGATTGGGCATTTGGGCCTGGCCGTTTTGTTGGCCCAAATTGAACAAATCTTTGCAGACTTCGCAGTACTAAATTATTTTAACATTTTCAACAATGGCCCAAATTGTGATGTCATAATATATAGATATAGGGGAAATAATAAAGAGAAAATACAGTACAACCATTAATTTACAATAATAGTTTTAATTTTAATTCCAATAATAGTATTTGTAGTTTTTAAATATTTAAATTAATTATTTTTATTATTTATTAAATAGAATAACATACTAATTGATTAAACATTTATATTATTTAATAAATCTAATACAATATATATCACTAAACATGTAAAAATGTACATGCAATATAGTATAATGAGGTGTCGGTGTACCAAAAGAACCCTAAAAATATATATTCATATGTTTGGTTGACTAATAGATCATATGCCTTATTTTCAATAAGTTTTCGCAACTATTTAGTGTTTGAATTTCATGCAACACATGGAGTCTAAGAAGATGTAGGAGGCAAATTCAGTCCATAGACTACTAGTGCACATGGTGAGCCAACTTTGTTCCATATATATAAGGTGAAAAAAGTTCGTAGGCAGAATGATATTGCACATAAATTGTGTGGTGTCTAAATCCATGTGAGAGAGAGAGAGAGAGAGAGAGAGAGAGAGAGAGAGAGAGAGAGAGAGAGAGAGAGAGAGAGACCTGCATGTCTTTAATTTGTAAATCTGTTTGGATTCATCATTGTAAGTCTAGACAAGGTGGGTCGCATGCATGTGTGGTGTAGGAATGAAGTTATAGTATTATTGTTTAATTAAGGAAACCTAGAATTACTAAGCAAATTCAGTTAGGCATCTGCTTACTTTAGGGAAGATAGAGTTTGATATATATTCATCAGATCCTTTTATATCTCATAAGAGGACAACTCAAGTAGTGGACAATATTGCTAGCTATATCTCATTGATGTAGGTGTGAAAGATTTACTGCAAGACAGTTTCATTTAGATTTATGATTCAGGTTATTAAGGGGGTTTCATTGCTGGACCAGGATCTTCTCCTCACCTCACCTCATCCTCACCTTTTTAAAGCATGTGATTTGTTGTTAATAAAGTGTCAATCATATTTTAACAATTCATTCATTGCAATACTTATGTGTTATAAGATTAAGTGAGGTGAGGATGAGGTGAGGTGAAGAAAGGATCTTTGTCCTTCATTGCTTTAATGTTAATATAAATATATATGTATTATTCAAATCTCAATTAAGATATGGGTCAATTTCTTCTTTATAAACATGTTTTAGTGCTATCGGACTCTTAACTTCAATTAGTTTCATGGTTGTTGGTTGATAATGATGGGGGGTTTTAGGTTACATATGCTGATTGATGACATTTAAAATGAGAGTTTGATGTGAAAAGGGGTCATGAACTAGGTCTTCTTCAAAGAATAAACTCAATAGGTCAATTTATTCTATCTAAACATGTTTTCAGCGCTATCAGTCTCTAGGTTTTCTTCAAAGAATAAATTGAAGATTAAACTCAATAGGTTAATTCATTCTTTCTAAACATGTTTTCAGCGCTATCGGACTCAAACTTTAATTACTTTCATGGTTGTTGGTTAATAATGGTGGGGGGTTTTAGATTACATATGCCGACAATTAAAATGAGAGTTTGATGTAATAAGGAGTCATGAATTATGTCTTTCTTCTAAGAAGAAACTCAATAGTGTACGTAATTCATATATATATATATGAAGATTTATTTATTTTTTCCTCTAAAACTTATACAAACCATTTGTTTATATAGTATTGAACTCTAAAATACATAGGATTGAGAATAGAAATTGCAGCCCTCCATCACAAATGCAAGGGGTTCAAGACCCGCGTTTACTCATAAAATAAGAGTAACTATATATATCCGAATAGCGCTTGCAGTTATGATTTCTCGAAACAGGTTTCGGTAAGTTTGAAAAACTACCCTAATTCCAACTATATGGGATGTAAAAAGTTTATGATAAAGTTGGTGAAGAACTCAACTTAGTGGGTATGGTAAGGATAGTTGAGTCTCAGGTGCAATGTCATTTTACTTGAAATATGAAACCAAATTAATTAATACTTAGGAAAATAGAGATAGGAGACATGGTAGGACCAATGAAATATGTGATGGTTCGCTCTATCATGAATCATGATGAAATTTGGAAGACTTTAGAAATTGATTGAAAGGCCATGATTGTTGCATGGAATTCTTGATCACATACTGCCTTTGGCTGCCCCCAGCCCTCTCTTATTGCTTCTATTTCTTTTTTCTTTTTAGCAACTATTATTTATTACGCTTTTGAAACTTGAAATTTTTTTTTTTTTTTTTTTTTTTTTAAATCATGGACTTGTGTTTTGTGAGTTGTGACTTGTCGGAGACGTTTATTTAACTCTTCTTTTTTCCTTTCTCATTGCAAAACAACTTTTTTTTTTTTTGGGTGATAAGTACTAAATAGTAATTTGTTTGTTAATTTTTGTCGGGTGTAAACTATTTTAATATAGATTTTTTTTTTTTAAATGAGTTCTTGGTACAAAAAAAAATCATTAATTAGTAATTAGGAATCTATGAATTAGAAATGTGCGGAGCACGTGCGATCGAACAATTTAGAGTAATTATGAATTGTTGGCAAAGACTACATTAGAAGCCAATTGTTCGACTATTGAGGCTGACATATTTGCAATCATTTCTATTCTTTGGATACAGTGGACTGGCTCTCACTAAAACAGAAAAATACCACAACCATCTACAGTTTTTCCCTCCAATTATTTCCCCACTCACATTTCTAATAAGTTAGACATAGGATTATGATCATTAATTCATTATTTTCCACTCTAAACAGGATTTAAATAAATGTCTAACATGATTTGATGGTAAAAGATATCGTTTAGTCGAACAATATCTTAAATTCGAATCGCTAACTACACATATATCAAAAGAAGAAAAAAAACAGGCTTTAAACAAGATTCTTCTTCTTCTTTTAATTTAATTTTTAAAAAGTTAATCATGGTGTTGTTCTTGTTGGTCTAGATATCGCTTGATCTTATATATGTGATGTGGGGACATGGCTCCATGATGATCACTTGACAATAAGGCGCACGGATGTGTATCAAAGATTAATATTTGAAGGAAATTACAAGAATATTATGTGAGTGAGATATCAACAATGAACAGTTAATATTTGATAATTATGATTTAAGTACTATAGAATTGGATTTCTGATTCAGCATGTCCTTTATACATGAGTTGTTATCGCTCAATCGACTATTCAAGTACAGTTGCTGCTCCATCGAGCTGTATTAAGAACAGTCAAAGCAGCTAGTCAACCATATTATAAAAATTGAATAGTTGAAGTGATCTAGTAATAAACCTTTCACACTTATATAAATGAGAATGCGAGTTTGAATTATCTCTTTGAACCATATATATATTTTCATCTCTTTCCAAATCCAATTTTGTAAACGTAAAATCCAATTTTGTAGATGTTAAAAAAAAAAAAAAAAATCATCGTCATTGTCATCGAAGAATATATTTATTTATATATGGATGCTGAGTTGTTTTAATTTTTCTAAGTTTGGCAGAACATTAGCCGCAGGAATATATACAGATATGACTATGAGATATCCAATCTTGATAGGGATAATAAAAAGATTAGAAAGAAAAGAAAAGACAGGATTTTGCCGGCCATGAAAACGATGCACGCCCTCCTTCAATCCAAAGTTGATATCTTAACATTAATCTTTCAAAAAGCATGTTAGAAAAAGTTATATGATGTAAAAAGTCGACTAAAAAGTATAAAAATGCTGCACAAGTGAGATGGAAATCAAAATATTTGATATCAACATTAAAGAATATTTCTTGCTACTAAAAAGTAAAAACTTGTGCTTTAATTTCCGAGGAAATGGTGAAAAATATCACCTTTTCCAACTCACTTGGTGACAAAGAAACCGGTTTAATAACTTAAGTTTCAAAGGCACTATATTAAGTTATGAAAGTTTATGGGAACTATATATTGCGTTTATATAATAATAGCTAAATCCTTTATATTAATAAATTTGTAATCTCAAGTCATGTTTCTTTCTCTCGACTTAAATTTATAATCTAATATATATATATATTAAATACTAAGTTATGTAATCCTTCCATAAGTTAAAAATCGATAATGCATACATGCATGATACATGCTATTTATTAATTAGTTGATTTTCAGTATGCATTTTTTAATTGTTTGATTTATACGAGATTTGATGGAATATTTATATATTTCATTTTGGATTTAATTAATATCTTGTTTAATTTGTTCACTATAGCTTTGGATAATCAAGGTAAAAAAGCTAATCAAAAGTAACTATTGTAATTTTACAAGGAGCAATGAAAAGTTGATGGAAACTTGTCAAATTCATAATCGTATGTAATTGTATCAAACTAATTAGTTTTTCTCTTTTAAAATAAACATATATATTATGGTTGAAGATTTATTATCACAATTAGTTCCTCATATATATTGGAAACAGTTGATCAGAGAGAGAGAGAGATGGTTTGAGAGTTGTTGCTGTTGTTGGTATTGTGGGGGGAGTTGGGAGGGTCTTTTCATAGAGACAGAGAGAAGAGTATAGTACTACAGTGGTTGAAGTAACGCGTGAGAGCTAGTGAGTGGAAGAAGAGGGAGGATTGCAGAGAAAAATGTGACGATTATCATATATAGTTTCTCTTTTTTTCTTTTTTGCAGGGTCCGTGTGGTCCAAGTGGACATTATATATATTATTCAAACATTCTATTATTATTGCGATTTTGATTATTTGGCACCACTTCACAGCCTCTCTCTCTCTCTATATATATTCGTTTAATTCTTCTCTCTATATATACTGTACACATCTTTCAACTTCCTCTTAGACATCTTTAACATGGATGGAAGCAAGCTCTGATGTTTCCCATCACTCATTGCCTCCATGACTTTTACTCTCTCTCTTTCTCTCTCACACACTGACACACACACATTTTTATTAACATTACCAAGATTAAGCCACACGTGGATTAAATAAAATTAAATTCTTGTTACATGCCAATGATGCTTGCTTAAATTTATGAAACAAATCATGTTTTGAGTAATAAGGAGAATATGATCATCAACGAAATCTTCATGCACACCTCTTTGTTTATACAAACTAAGATGTATAATCCCATATATTATGAAATATACTAGATAGGAAAAAAAAAAAAAAACAGTGGATGATCTAGTAATATACCCTTCACACTCGTATGATTGATGAGATTGTAAATTCAAATGATATTATTCTAGACAATATTCAAACTAGTTAAATGACTTTGAACAGGAAACTACTTGCGTTTTATTTTTTATTTTTATTTTATTTTATTTTTTTTATTTTTTTTTTAATTTTTAGTTTAGGGTTGAAATAATTTTCAACTAAACAAATTAATTACATAATAATAATACTATATCATATATATATATATATATATATATTAATTCTAAACACAACCTTTATTAATTCTAAACACAACTTTTATTAGTAAAAATAAAAAGAAAAAAGGGAAAAGAAAAATAAAAGCAGAAAGGGGAGCATGCCCTAAAACACATAAATCTAAAAAGACACGTATGCCTCAAAAATAAAAATATGAACTTAATTAACTAGATCAGCAGGACCATTCCTTTTTGTCAACTAGTGCGGCTCAATTAGCGACTAAGCAAAAGGGGCGTGCAGGCCCTAAAACACATAAATCTAAAAAGGCACGGATGCCTCAAAAATAAAAACATGAACTTAATTAACCAGATCAGCAGAAACATTCCTTTTTGCCTCAACTAGTGCGGCCCAATTAGTGACAAGGCTTAATTCTGTTTGGGACGTTCAAGCCACAGAATCAAAGTGAATCTTAGTCTCAATTACAGGAAGGCGCTTATAATTTCTCTTACCCATTTGAGACTTGGAATTAGATAAAATATTAAAAGTTGGTTTCACTTTTCTTTTTTATTTAGTTACCACAGGAATCCAATTATTGTCAAACATGGGATCTACTGGACCTTTAAAGTTGGCTTCACTTTTCTTTTTGATTTGGTTACCACGGGAATCCAATTATTGTCAAACATGGGATCTACTGGACCTTCATTAAAATTTGAAGCATGAATATCTTGGTCTTATGATATATTCTCCAAATTATTCTTTCCTCTTTTATTTCTTGAAATCTCAACCAAAACTTGCTCATCAATCCTTGGATTGTTAAGAGTCACACATTGTTATTAATGCAAATATTCTCTAGAGAACATTAAGGATTCTCATTATTATCGTTCATATTTAAATGCTTGGTATTCAAATCATTGGAGATTTCAACATTAATTCTCGCATCTTGATTAGAAAATTGTTCAGCTGTTTGAATTTGAATTGGAGAAAAACTCTCAATTAGATCCTGATCTTCCGCAAATGCATTTAATGTGCTGGTCGTAAGTGGAATCTGTCCTTCACGAATTGGGTTAACTTCTTGAAACCCAAATTTATCAACTTTAAAATTGGTCATTGTTTCTCTATTCACTTTCTGAGTATCAATCGCATTTAATTCAAATAAATGTGGAGATAATTGAATGCTACAATTTGTGTCTCTCACATTAATGATTTCAAAATTTTGAATCTGTACAATTTTCTTTTCCTCTATCATTTCCTGATTTTGTGGGATTGTTTTGTATTTCTCTACAGCAACTTGCCCATTATGGTGGTCAATGGTGTTGTTTTTCGTGATAAGCCGATAAGATCGTTTTGAAGTTAAGCGGAATCTTAATTTTGCTTGGTAAAGACAAAAGAAAACACATTTGGCCAATTGATGGTGTAGTAAGTACTATAGCTTTTATTTCTTATCACTGCATTGATGCGTGAAGTTCATTTTAATACGCAATTATAGTAATTCCTTATCTCCTTATAGTACATGATTTAAAAATCGACAAATAAAATAAATAAACAAATACATCTGAAACAGGCATGTTCCTTGTGCAATATACATAGGTTAGTATATTTAGACAAGATAAAATTGGTCCAGTGGTATACCCGTTACACTTACATGGGTTCGAAACTCTTCTTCATCCCCTAAAAACCCTGAATTATTATAATATATATATATATATATTTACAATCTTGTTCACATCAGTACGTACTGATATAACTACATCAGTATCAATGCATATAGACCACTGGTTATGGAGAAGTTTTAATAAATGCATACACTTTGAGTCAAAATATGTAAATCTAATGGTCCACATCCAACACACTAACAAAGTTATATCAGTGCACGGTAACATAAACAGTTATATATATATATATAAACCCAGTAACTATGCTAATTATACCCATCATAAACACATGATGAACATAGTAACATAACTACATAAGTATATAATATTACCAAAATAATAAGACAATTATTTAAAAAAAAAAAAAAAAACTACATAGATTAATATTATTTTTCCTAATTGAGTTATATATATATTATTGAAAATCCGTAGTAAAACATACTTGGTAATTTGAAGGAAAAAAAATCATGTGGTAATATTCCTTCAATAAATGTACAGAATTGTACCGTATAATAATATTCCCTTGAATGATTTGAAAGTAGCAGTGTGCTAAATCTTGCAGAGCCACGGTAGACTAGCAGCAGACTGTAATAATAGTACAAGCTCTTTTATGAGAATATATATATATATATATATATATATACAAATTTAAATTCATGAAAGTTACAGAAAACATTCCATTTCCATTTATTATTATTATAAGCGTGTACATTGACTGTCTGCCTGGTTTGGTTGACTAGCGTGTACGTACGTAGACGACGTCGACCACCACTACCACCACCCTTGTCCTTCCCTTTTTTTTTTCTTTGTGTGTGAAACACAAAACAAAACTTTAAAAGCTTCTATTACTATAGTTCTATATAATTAAATTAATTAATTAATTTAATTAATTTTTTCTAATAGTTTTTCTACTCCAACAGAAACCCCAACTGGTGAATATATATTTGTACAAAGACGCGCATGCACACCAGTAAAAAAACCTAACCCACCAGAACCAAGCACACAAGATTTCATGTAACAGCTTTTTCTCTTGATCTTCTTATATTTTTAGCTATATAGCTAGTTAGGGTATAAGATATTTTACTTTGGAATAAATATCTATTTTTTATTATTATTATTATTATTATTATTATTATTATTATTATTATTATTATATATGGAAGGAGAAAGATCAGGATCGTCTTCAGTAGCTAATTACGATCTACAAGTCTCTTTCTCTACGCCTGTTGTTGCAGTTGCTGCTCATCAATCTATCCACGAAATGGGGTTTGTTCATTTTGAAGAAAGCCAAGTACTCAGCTTCTTGACTCCTAATAATAATAACTCTCACTCTCCTCCTCCTCCTCCTCCTCCTCACCCTCATCGTCATCATGAAACCCTTGATAATACCGCTGTTGCCACGGCCGCCGCAAATACTACTTTAGGGTTTACTCATCACACCGATCAGGTTCTTAATTTTTTTGAATTAATTTTATTCTTCTACTTATTATTATATATAATAGGTTTTGTTTTTTGTTTTTTTGTTTTTTTTGTTTTTAATTTGAAATTTTGATTTCTATTTGTATTAATATAAGTGGGAATTTTTAGGTGAGGTCCTTGGATCACCATCATAAGGCTGTTGATGAAGAGAACTACACTGCAAATTCAATTGGTGCCAACAATTCATGGTATATGTTGTTCAAATTCTTTTCTTTTGAGGTTTTTTTTTTTCAGCCTTTTAATGGATTTTTTTTTCTCTCTCTCTCCACTACATACATGCACACACACAAATTAAGAAAAGATTCTTCAAGAGCCTTTGACAGAATCTATAGGAGATCTAGCTATTCAAAAAAAAAAAAAAAAAGAATTGTGGATGGATCATCCACCGTGTACTGTTGTTATTTTGTAACTTCTCTTTATTTATATATATATATATATATATATATATATATATCTTTTAGTGGGTCTGAAGATCATCAAGCAAGTACTACTCTTGATCTATGAAAGTCTTGATACTCATCGAAACCCGAATCCACAACCCCATCAATAGATCTATCTTTTTTATTATATATAAAGAATGATTCCTTTTTGTGTTGCATAAAAACAAAAGAGTTTTGATGATCAGCAGCACTATGTGTGTGTGACAGGTGGAGGAGCTCGTCCTCAGATAAGAACAAAGTGAAGGTTAAGAGAAAGCTTAGAGAACCCAGATTCTGTTTCCAAACAAGAAGTGACGTGGATGTTCTTGATGATGGTTACAAATGGAGAAAATATGGCCAAAAAATTGTCAAAAACAGCCTCCATCCAAGGTAATTAATTACCCTTTAATTTTAAATCTTCTATCAATCTTACAAAAAAAAAAAAAAAAAAAGATTGTGGACTTCAATTTGTTTTTATTTATTTTTTGTTACACCATGTAGGTTTTTTAGATAACTCTCTACAAAAATAAAGATTAATGAAAATACATAATTAATTAATAATCGTGATAATATATTTAATAGGGAAACAAGTATATTGAAGGCATTATTCAGAAGAGAATATTTTTGGTACACTGTTGTATCGATCTCAACCGTTTAGGCTTCTTTTAATCATTGAAACAAAGAAAAAAAAAAGATGATATGTGATGGTGCAAACTACTAGCTATATATATCTAGACAAATTAAATCTGTTTCGTTTGTAGTAGGTGGGAAACATCTCCTTCAAATTTAAGTAATCATATTCGGTGATTAATAATTTGTTGTTATAATATGCTATTCAACTTTTGATTTTGTTCAAAGCAATTAGGTTAATTTTCTGAGTTTTCCAATAAATTTAAACGGAACAAAATCGTTTAAAAACATCTGAATCAGAATCAATGTTTTTTTTTTTTTTTTTTCCTTTTTTGAGGGTAAAATTAATGTTTTTATTTATTGAAGAATTCCAAAGATATCATATTGCGTCTATATTAATTGTTTGTGAGCAATTGATGATGAATCCCCAAATTGCAGAAGAAACCCAACAAAAGAATTCATTTCGTGGAAGTATTAATTCCTAGCTACCTTATACAGAAATTAACATTTTCCTTGTGTAGTTTGTCAAATGCAGAAAGTACTATAAACATTTGAAATCTTTTTATTATAGGCTAGAAATTAATTTAACATGGTGTTAAAGCCTCTCGAATTCTGATGTAAGTGATCGCATCCGATCCTTAAGATCTCTTATATGATCATAAAAGATTTCACCTGATATAACCTACTTAGTACTCACAAAACTGATCAAATTTCAAATTATAGGTTGTATGAGGCTATATGTATATATTTATACATATGCAAGAATCCAAATGTTAATTATTTTACCCTAATGACTTGAAATTTGTGGACTTGTAGAAGTTATTATCGGTGTACGCATAATAATTGTCGAGTGAAGAAGAGAGTGGAACGATTATCAGAGGACTGTCGAATGGTAATCACCACCTATGAAGGTAGACACAACCACTCTCCTTGTGATGACTCAAATTCATCTGAACCTGAATGTTTTACCACTTTTTAATAATTATATAGCTTATTTAGAGAGACCATATAAATATATATTGTTGTTGTAATGACATATATGTATAATTTATTAGTGTGTTATCTATATATATATAGTCTTTTGTAAAAAATAATATTAGTTATTCTCTTTCAAAGATGATCAATTAATTTATTTGGAATTGGATGGTTAATATATTTAGTTTCTCATTGTGAGTGATTTTGTGTTATCATTATAATTTTGTGCAGAAGTTTAATATCAAGATCATTTTCCTCAAATGAGAAAGATATGAGCTTCCATATTTTTTAACCAATCTCTATGGAATGAGATTTTTTTTTATGAACAATGCGATGTATAATAAGATATATATTCTTTGGAAAGGAAACAGTATGTATGCCTTCTCTACGTATGTATATATTTTCGACTTTCTCAGCTTTGCAAATTTTAGATAATCACCAGCTAGCCTATTTTGTTGGCTACATTGTCCAAGCTAGGTTACAATAACTGATGAAAATATTTACATTATGTGTGTATTTAATATAAATCTGTCAATGCATGTGTATGTATATGTAAATCCTGAAATAGTGAAATCCATCAATTTAAGGTTTGAATTTGTATCATCTGCTGATCTGATTTTTTTCTTGATTTGTTTTTCACAACCACTATACCAACAACCAATTATATACTTTAAAAAGGTCAGGAAAAAATCAGATCAACAGAGGATGTAAATCATGTAGGTTTTCATATTGAACTCCTCTCTGTTAGTCTTTTTAGTCAAACTTTTCATTTTATTGTTACAAATTTTGACAGTATATATGAAGATCATACCTATAAAATAAGAATGTAAAATAACTCTTAATTGTACTATGTATATCAATTACAAAATTTGAAAACTTTCTAGGTACGTATCAAATCAAGGAAAAAAAAAATAGAAAAAGTAGGAAAATTTATAAGGGTATCATACAAAACGAGTTGCAAATTAAAGAGCCAGTATACACTCCCAGATTTGAAAATTTTCCTTGGATATATATCCTCTAAGATATCTCTCATCCAATTAACATTTAACAAAATCATTCTCTCTAGTATATACATACATCGTGCATGTCATGAATCATGATCCTCCGTTGGATGTACTCATGATCGGTTTAGTATATATCCATGAGTGCTGCTGCTTAATTTTGCATTCATGGACATATTCGATCTCTTCATATATGATACTATTTTAAAGTTCTCTGTTATATATGTGCATGCACATCTTTCTTGATACCATCACCAGATCATTAGGCAATCAAATCATGATTATCTGCTTTAATTGATAAGCTACTGTTAAAGTCAATAAAATATTAAAATCCATAAACACGTACACGTACGGTACACCAACAATCTCAAACGGATCGTTGTCGTCGAACAAATAACAAGTTGGATTCATTTATTTGCAATATCAAACGGTACTAGAAACAAAATAAAATTCAAATGAGAAGGTAAATGGAGTGTTGGCTTCGAAATCCAAACGGTGAAGAAAATATGGAGTGTTGCATTATCGTTTGATTACTTTTTGTGAAAAAAAATCGATCATATTGGTTGAGTTCCCAGCTGCCATGTGTTATTGATCGGCTTGGGACCAATTCAGGTTCGGTAAGCAAATATTACTTGTACCATGAGAGTGGCATGAGGTTGCGGGTTCAAGTCATCCCCCTCTAGACGTGAACGAGAGAATGGAAGGGAAAACATAATTACTTGTATAAGGGTTATCGCGTAGGGATCATGTTCCCACTTCCATTGATCATTTTCCCAATCGAAAAGCGGCCTTCGCGTAGGAATATCCCACTTCCAATAACCTGACCTGGACCAAGAACCGAAATCCTAAATCGCCCCACTTTTCTTGATAGCCAAGGGGAAGCATCTCGGAAACGCTTCTTTCAATGGCCTTCCATCCAACCCCAACTTGGTTCAGAAATCTGCTCTCTCCCTATTACCAATAATTGTCTTGAAACCCCTAGAGATCACATCAGCCGTTCTAGTGCCCACCTTCAACAAGCTCTCTATCAACTTAACAAAAAAGGAAGTGTATTTCTTACGGTGCAAATTCCAAAACAGTGAGCTTTCTTAAATTTTATACTTGGAGCAAATCACCCTCCTCCACAAAGAGGAATTGTTCTTACCAAACCTCCAAATCCATTTAGAAAGCATTGTCTTATTCTTATCAAGTATCCTCCCGATTCCAAGATCACCTTGCTTCTTTCCTTTACACGCCTCAGCACAACTCACGACATGGAGCTTTTTCTTGATGACCCTGTCACCCCACAGGAAATTGTATTGAATCTTCTCAATCTTATAAGCCACTCCCACTGGATTCTTGAAAACAGAAAGAAAGTAGGTGGATATACTAGAGATCATTGCTTTAATCAACACCAAACGCCCCCCTTTTGACATGAATTTTCTCTTCCAATGAGCCAAGCGTTTCTCAATTCTTGAAAGTAAGGGATTCCAAAAATCCTTAGCGCCCAGTCTACCCCCTAAAGGAAAGCCAAGATAAGATATGAGGAGGTTTGCTTTCTTGCATTTAAAAATTGAAGCCCATTAAACTGCATATGCGGCTCTCTCCTCACCCACATTCACAACACAAGACTTATAGAAATTTATTTTTAACCCAAAGCAGCGTAAAACTTTTTTCGTGTTACGAAGATACTCCACCTTAGGTTTGATGAAGAGGATCGTGTCATCTACAAACTGGAGGTGAGTAATATGGACTATATTTGATTAGACCTATATTGCCTGGTTTGTTGAGAACATAATTCAATCCTTACACCAATATGTTGAACAAAAAAGGGAGATAATGGGTCGCCTTGCCTCAAACCCCTCTCC
The DNA here is from genome assembly GCA_035582765.1 of Acer negundo. NCBI lineage: Eukaryota > Viridiplantae > Streptophyta > Magnoliopsida > Sapindales > Sapindaceae > Acer > Acer negundo. Next base: position 32,735,144 of record CM069236.1, read on the forward strand.
ACCTCAAACTGTGGGGTTGGTTTGCCATTCACCAAAACCGACAACATAGGAGAGGAAATGCACTCTTTTATCCACCCTCTCTATTTAATCCTGAAACCCATTTCTCTTATCATGGCATCAAGGAAATTGTGGTCAACACTATTATATGCCTTCTCAAAATCTGGCTTCACAACCAACCTTCCCTCTTTATCCATTTACCATTTCCTAATAATTTCTTCGACGATCACAAAACTATCTGAAATTTGCCTATTACTTACAAAAGTCATTTGTGTTTCCCCAATGATCAAATCCATGACTCTTCTTAACTTGTTTGCTAACACCTTGGAGAGCACTTTATACAAAGACCTAACAAGACAAATTGGTCTAAAGTCTTTCATGGTTTTCGGATTGCCAACTTTAGGAATTAGCGTAATAAAAGGGTTCTGTTAAGATCCCTTACAAGCGATCCATCTCTATGGAATTCATTGATGAAGTTCATGAAATCTCCTTTAATCACATCCCAATGAGCTTTTATGAAATTCAGGTTGAACCCATCTGGTTCTGGCCCCTTGTTTCCCTCACACTTTGACAAGGCTAACATGACTTCTTCTAGGCTAAACTGATCTTCTAGTGCTTGACTTTCTACCTCCGACAATTTCTTAATGTTCAAAGGGGACAACTTTGGTCTAGGACCATTTTCTTTTTGGAAGTGCTTCTTAAAGAAACCAAAGATCCCTCTACTAATCATAAAAAGATCAGATACTAGGCTCCCTCTATCGACACCACTTCTATGGCATTTCCTCTCTTTCTCCCATTGGCTATGTTATGGAAGAACTTAATTGATATTCATATCGCCCTCCTTCAACCAATGAATTCTCGATTTTTGTCTCCATGACTGCTCTTCCCTCCTCATTCCTTTCCAAAGATCTTTCAAGAGATTGAGCCTTTCCTTCTTGAGCGAGGCCGACCATTCGACAGTAACTGCTTTCGAGTCTAAATTTGCCAACTTCAGTTCAACTTCACTAGTATTAAACGAGCTCAGTTTCTCCTCCTTAATCCACTTCTTCATATATGATTTCAATGCCTTAGTTTTTGCAAAAAAGCACGAAGCCTTTTGAACCAGAGACTTGGCAACTAGACCAGCTTTTTAAGGCTACTTTCAACATACCTTTCTCATCTAGTCACCAATTGAAAAAGCAAAAGGGAGAGGGTCCCCATGCACAACTGCTGTCGCCCAACATTACCGGATTATGGTCAGATGACTTCTCAGGAGACCTTTTTGGCTCAAGTTAGGAAACATAACAAAATCATCGGTGAAAGAAGAAACCGATCTAATCTCACCCAAGCTTCCAGGATTCTGTTGTTGGACCAAGTAAACTTCATTCCATATAATGGAATATCCATAACCTTCGCTTGACGGATGAAGTTGGTAAAGTTTTTGATCAAGCCCTGGTAAAAACCCACGTCGACTCTTTCAGAGGCCTCAAGCACGGTATTAAAGTCCCTATCAACAACCCACAGCGCCGCGAAGGACCATTGGGCAGTCAATATAAAGTCCCACAACTCTTTCATGTCCTTCTCCACGAAACCCGCATAGACATTGCATAAAACAATATTCTTTTTAATACTCATCAAAACCCCTGCTAGGATGATGCAATTTTGGTTGGATATACAAGCTTCCACCTTAAAAAACTCCTCATTCCACAACGAGATCAAACCACCGAAAGCACCATCTGACTTAACACTAACACCCTTAGAAAGCCCCTTAAAGAACTGATTACTCTGTTGTTAAAAACCTTCAGCTTGGATTCTTGAATAAACAGAATATTCGGTTTGAGCCTATTCAGAAGACCTTGAACCATCTTTTTCTCCCCTTTACCCAACCCTCTTACATTCCAAGAGATGATCAATATTAAAATTAGACAAACCTAACCACAACGACGATCAGCAGACTTATCTTTCATTGGCATTAACCATTCGCTCATTATCTTATTTTTCTTTATAGGCAATTCTTTCACCTATCTCAATTTCATTGCCATTGAAATCATAGCCTAGAAAAACTCCTGCCTCAATAACTTTAGTGACTTCTTCATCCAGATTCCATTATGGCTTGTTTGCTTCACCCGGATGTCTTTCCTTTTCTTCAATGTGTGGTCCATTGTGAATTTGGGTGCTCACACTGTTAGTCTGGTTCCTGACATTGAAATAGCTTAAGGCCACCCTTTTTTCCATAACCTTCACGATCTCCTCCTCCTCCAAGTTCCAATATGCCCTCGACTGCTTAGCTTTCCCATCTGTATTTGTATGTTGATCAACCTTTTGCTCACGTTGTTGTCTTTTTAAGGCCTTATCTAAGACGAATTTCTCTTTTCCACTATATCAAGCTCCACTGCTATAGGGATAGCCAACAAGTCTTTCCCCAAAATTTGACCTCCATCAACGACATGCAAATGCAGAGGTATATGTCCTCTTAAAGACAAGTTTAGGATCCTTCCTTTTTGATCCGAAAAAGACAGCAATTGCTTGTTTTTATGCCTACTAACCAAACTTGGACCATCCCGCTACTTGGAAAAAGCCTCATTCTCACATCCCTTAGAAGAGTTAAATTATTTGGTATGTCCCTAAAAATGGAGGCTTTTAGGATAAAAGGTCTTGGATCAGGTCCATTCCCAGAACTAGACATATAAGCTCCATTTAAAGACCTAAGCTTGGGCCTTCTACCCAAGGACTTCAAATTGGAGCATTTTCCTCTAAATATCACATGTTCCTCCCCTACCCCTTCTTCAAGATTCGAATCTGAGGATGTGGCCCAGCTTCCACCTTTACCATCACTACACGTGGCTACTTTCTTTTTTTCTAATATCAGCTTTCCTTCCTAGCAATGGATGGCTAAGGGTCTACCATTTGGTCTTCTGACAGCAAGCCTTTTACCTTTATCATCGATCTTCCTATCATTCGATATAGTTATAGAAATGATGCCTCTTATTCTGTCAGCTGAAGCTTCTTTGACACCTATCCTTCTTTCATACTTATCCCGCTTCACAAAGCTCTTTTTACCCTACCATCAGTCAGCTTTTCTTCTCATGTCATCACTATTGTTTCTCTTGCTAACTAGAGGGCCCCCCTGTCCAATCACTGGAACTAGGAATATCAAAAACATGACCTTTAAAATTCAAATCCAATAGATCCATCAACCAAGCAAATTCCATCAAAGCATATTGTTCAATCTGAATCAAAAAAGACCTCGCTCCTTCCCTGATCATCACACTCTTGGACAAAAGATTGATAATTATGCTTCGCTTAACACAGAGAAAACATAAAATAAAAATTATACAAGACGACACCAAATCGGCTGAGCTCATTTTCATTTCATGGAATGGTGGAGTCTTTGAGTTTTCTGATAGATCAACGATGGAGGTTACAAAGAGGTCAGATGGGGCTTTGCAGAGGGTCGGGGACGTTATGGGTTGATTCATGAAAAGTGTATTTTTTAGGCATTTGATCATATTATGGAGACTGGAAAGATTCCTTACAGCCTAGAGAAAAAGCGTTAGGGTTTTAGGACAAGTGATTCAGAGCAAGAATTTGGCTTCTGTGCAATTGGTTTCACATGATTCAGCTTTGTTAATGATAATTCAGGCTTGTAGATACCGACTCTTCCTTTTGTTTAGTTTTGGGCTTGCCATTGATTAGGGAGGTTAATTAGGTCGTGCTGTGTGAAGAGGATTGGTGGCTTCATTTTTTTTTTAAGAGAAGAGATAGGTCTAAAGCAATTGCAGAGTAGGCGAACGCGGGGAGTGGAGCGAAGCGAAGAAGATGCACTTTCACCGTATATCGGAATCATGAATCCTTAATTTTTTAGGAATCCTTGTTTTAAGAGAAGAAATTATTTTTTTCATTATAAATAGACACTCATTTTTTTCAACTCAAAAAAACTCAAGCTTTGTTTTCTTTGTCTTTGTTTGTTTTCGTTTTGGTTGGTCTTTGGTCTTGTATTGTCACTGCTTTACTCTGTTTTTAATGTTTATGAAGGCTTCTGTTAGTCTTTATGGTGTGTGTACAGATGCTTCCTGTAGCCTGCTTTTGCCTTTCTCGTGTGAAGGTTATTGTATGTCTGATTTGTTGTTGTTTTGATTTTAATAAAGCTTGCATTTTTCATGGAAAAAAATTTTACAAAGAAAGAAAGAAAACTCGGTCATTTTAACCGAAAGCAGAAGATGATGAAAATGCTAACTGGGGTGATTGTGGATTTTAAATCTCCACAATTAACAAAAAATGATAAGAGAGAGTTAGAAAGAGGGAGCAAAAGTGAGAGAGGGGGCTAGTATACAAAATCTTCTTTTTAGAGAGGGCAATGAGGCTTATCTTGTCGGAAAATACGGCAATCTTTAGAGATTTAATTGAACAGAGAGGAGAGTTTACATGGAGGGTCTGGCTTCAATATTCATGGACAATCTTAACCCGATCGTAGACTCCGAGGGTCTGTGGGGGATTTTTAAGCCATTTAGAGGGTGAGAGATGTTTACCTCTCTCTAAAAAGTGGTTCTCGCCGAAGCAATTTTGTTTTTATTAGGTTTGAGTCGTTAGAAGAAACATTTAAGGTGGTGAGAATGGTGAACGATATGCATGTTTACAGATGACCTATTAGCGCTAAAGTAGAGACAATCGGATGGAAAGATATGAATAATCTTCATCCTCGTAGCAATTCAGAGGATGGCTTAAGTGAGAATGGGAAAGAAGAAGCAGGAAGCAATCATGATCCATCGGGAAGTCATGGAACCAGGTCCTTTATGGATGTTTTGAGGTAAAACTTGAAAGCTGAAGATAGCAGAAAAACCGAGCCGGTTGCAAAGATACCAACCATATATTGGAATAGTAATATCAATGAGGATGCTTGGCTATCAAGATGTGAGATAGGGACTTTGAAAGAGTTCACTAACGTTTCGTATGTCAACTCCCATTTAAGCTCAAGAAACTTTGCTTTCTCCTTTATTTATCTAGGGGGCAAACTTATTCTGTGATCTTTTGAGTCGGAATGTGAGAGAGATGGATTTATCAAGAATATGTTCTTTTGGGAGGACAAGTTTTTAGCTATGGAGAAATGGTCTAACCTCCATCTTTCGATGGCCTGACTTATGTGGATAGAATGTTATGGAATCCCTCTGAGATTCTAAAATTCAACATTCTTCAATAAAATAGGGTGGCTCATGGGTGAAACATGTTTAATGGAGGAAGATACTTTGACAAAGAAGAGGGTCGAAAGAGGGCGAGTCTTGATCTTAACACCTCTTAATCAAGTTTGTCTGAAGATAATCAAGGTTGAGGTAGATGAAGGGTCTTTCGAGGTCAACCTTTCAGAGATCCCTCTACCGGTCGACCACCATTGGACGAAAAGCTTTTTAGGGTTGAAAAAGGTGAGGCATTAAGATAGTTTGAATTGCATTCTTCTTAAGGGAAGTTTCCAAACTAATGTTTTTGAGCAGGGTGACATAGACAAAAGCAAGACAATTGCCAAGATTCAGCATCATTCTAGAGGTCAGATTGGTAAAAAGTGGCTCGAGCCTCAAAATAAACTTTCTTAGGTAATAACATGAAGGGAGATTTAGGAATTAGAGTCAACTCATTCCTTTCGAAGAATGTTAAGGTGGTAGGTGCCATTATGGGCAATAGAGCGATGGATAAAGGTAACGGTGTCTATAGTAGGAAATTCAAATCTAGACCTAGGTGGACCAATTGTGTTAATGTTAAGTTGGTCCTATAGAAGAAAAAGGAAACATCCGAGACAAAGGAGAGTGAAGCTAACTCAATCACTTCTTCTTCTAGGTAACCTTTCAAAATGGGTTTTGTCCCAAATTTCAAATTGTAGGGAGATTACTCCAAGAAGTAAGGTGCGAGTGGGCTAGCCTAGGAATGTAGTATGACCCATCAAAGAAATGCTTCAACTAAATACAATGAGTCTAGTTTGGAGGGCTCCCAAGAAGAAGACTATTTGGTTGACTCATATTCGGAGAGCCCAGCTTATAAGAAGGTATTCAAGAACTAGGCCCAACAAAGTCAAGCCCACAATCTTCGAAAGCCCTTGATGGCGACCATCGATCTGGCTCATGTGAAAAAATGTTAACAACGGTGGCTGGTAGGTCTTTGGAGCCATGTGATTCAAGAAGAGCAAAAGAATAGATTAGAAGCTTAGAAGAGCTTGAAAGAAATCTTCCAGGTATCGAACTTGAAGTGGATTTATTGTCGGAGCTTGAGGTGGTTGATAATCCAAGTATTAAAAAGACATCTAGGGGAGGCAGTAAAAAGAAGATTAGGTTAATGGTTCAAAAAGTTATGGTCGAAGCTCAAATTGCTGAACAAATAACTTCTTTGACTAACAATACCAAAAGCAAAGGGGGAAAAAGAGGTCAATCTATTAAAAGGCACAGTATGAAGACCAGACTTTATAAGGATACAGAGTAGGAAGAAAATAAAAGTCTCGTCAAAGACATCGAGGCAGAGGAAGTTGGAGGTTCGAATCAGAAAAGCTACAACTTACTTAATGCCTAGAGGAGGAGATTGCAAAGTTAATAGAGACAAGGGCGGTTAAATGGATAGATTTCAAGGTAAGAGGGTCAGAGACGAATATTGTAGAAGAGTGGAATTTAAAGAAGGAAGTTGCTAAGGTTATTCAAATGAGAATTGACTTGGGTTTTGATTTTAACAGCAAAGAGGGGGAAGTGGTCGAAGTGATCACTAGGAGGGAAGTTGAAGATATGAACAGATTTAAAGAAATACAAGTCCAGTAAGTTAGTGCTGGCGTGTGTGTTTAGGCTTCCTTCTTTGTTCATAATGTTAGCTTTCTCTTAGAATGTGAGGTGTTTGGACAGCAAGGAAAAAAGGAGGCTGGTCAGTAAAGCGTTGTGATTCACAAACTAATTCTTTGTTTCTTGTAAGAGACCAAATTAAGTGTGTTTGATTAAAGGGTTGTGAAGTCCATTGGCGGAGCAGCTCTATCGAAATGTGTTAGGGTGGAGGCAATAAGTTTTACGGGGGGTTTGATTTTTTCATGGAACGAGGATTTTTTTTAAAGTGACAGATTGTATAACTTCGGATCGGTGCATTATTCTAACAGGAGAATTGGTTGGCCCAAAAAAGTTGGTGGTTTTCTACAATGTCTATGAGCCAAACATTGAGAGGGAGAGGTTTGAGTTTTGGAGATTCATTTTATCTTCTATTGCAGCTCTTCTGTAACCTTAGTGTATCGGAGGTGATTTCAATATTATTCTCGAATCGTCGGAAAGGAGAGGAGGTGAGTGCAACAAGAGATCGATGAAATGTTTCATTGAGTTTGAATTATAGAGATAAGGCTTCTTGGGCTCAGTTGGACCGTTTTTTGGTGTCTCCAATCTTGCTGTTGTGGTATCCTAAATTGACGCAATAAGGGCTTCCAAAAAGCATTTTGGATCATAACACTATCTTTTTTGGTGATCCTCAAGAAGACTAGGGAACCGGTTCGTTTAGCTTTTATGATAGCTGGTTGAAAGATAAACATATGATGAAAGAGGCTTGACTGGGGTGGAAGAACTGTCCTTTTTCTAGACTAAAGGGATTTTTTTTGTCTTCAAAAACCAGAGCAACCAAATTAGTCTTAAAGAAGTGGGTGAAGGAAAAGAGAGTGAATACGAAAAATACCAAGTTATTGAAGGTTCAGCTTGCTGAAGTGGAGTGAAGGGCGGAGATAGATAGCTAGTCTTCAGATTTGAGGGAGAATCAGTTGAAGTTAATTTCTCAGTTGTCGAAGACGCTTAGAGCGGATGAACAACACTGGAGGCAGAAGTCAAGAAGTAGGTGGCTGTTAGATGGAGACAAGAACACTAAGTATTACCAATGTATTGCTTTAGCTTGGAGAAGAAAAAACCATTTGAGGGCATGGCTATTATTGGCTCGGTGTTGACTGATCTAGTTCAGGTAAAAGAAAGGGCGTACAACTTCTTCAAAGACCATTTCAAGAAAGTGGAATGGATGAGATCATTGATAAGGAATCTTGGCTTCAAGATGTTTTCGGTTCAAGAAAAAGACCCTCTGGATGAAGCTTTCATAAGAGAAGATGTGTGGGAGGTGGTTTGTAGTTACGATGGAAACAAGGCTCCGGGTTCGGACGGATTGAGTTTTTTGGGCCAACCAATTGAGGGGTTATTAAAGACGACTTCATACGGATTATTGAGGAGTTCCACAATGACAGTAGCATAGTGAAGGATCTCAATAACACCTTTTTAGCCCTCATCCCTAAGACAAGCTCACTGGAATCCATCATAGACTATAGACCTATTAGCTTAGTCAGGTCCAGGTACAAGGTTTCAGTAAGGGTTCTTACTAATCGGTTAAAGAAAGTGATGAGCTCGATTGTGGGAAAGACTTAGATGGCGTTTGTTGGAAAGCGTCAAATAATTGATAGTTTCGTAATAGCCAACGAAGTAATTCACAAATGGAAGAATAATGCTATAAGTGGTTTAGTAGTGAAATTGGACTTTGAAAAAACATACGATAGTGTTGACCATTATTTCTTAGATGATTGCTTGGAAAAGGTGGGCTTCGGGTGTAGATGGAGGCAGTGGATTCAGAGTTGCATATCTTTACAAAAATTATAGGTTTTAGTAAATGGTAGTCCAACCAAGGAGTTTGGAGTGGAGATGGGTCTTCGCAAAGGCGATCCGATATCTCCTTTTTTGTTTAATATCGTAGCCAAGGTTTTTAACAAACTTTTGGGGAGAAAAACATGTTGAGAGGTGTAAGTTTTGGTCAAGACGAGATTCAAGTTCGTATCTCCAATTTGTGGATGATATGATCTTATTTATCGAGCCAATGATGGATTATCTTGCCAATTTATGAAAGGTTCTTCGGTGTTTTGAGATGGTTTCAGGGCTTAAAATAAATTTCTCAAAGTCGTGCATTGCTAAGGTAGGAAAGAAGAGCAAGACTGAGGTTAATTGGGAAAAAGCTCTCAGATGTAAAAAGGCGTCTTTGTCGATCATCTATCTCAGTCTGTCTTTTGGTGGGAGCCCAAGTTCGATAGAGTTTTAGAATCTAGTGGTTGATAGGATTGTAGGACGGTTAGCTCATTGGAAAGTGAGGTTTCTTTCAAAAGGTGGGCGCTTTGTTTTGATTAAGACGGTGCTATCTAGCATCCCGACGTATTTCATGTCGATTTTTTAGATGCCTATCGAGGTGGCTAATAAGATCGAAAAGCTTCAATGAAAGTTCTTTTGGGGAGATGTTTTGGGGGAATAGGGTTAAGAAGAGAAAAATTCACACGATAA